>OX243818.1:12936743-12984243 GCA_945859605.1 Lumbricus rubellus
CTCGTGTTATTGCTTGCTTTTGTACCTTGTTTGATTGATGGCACAAATTACAAATTTTTATATGCATTTAAAGAAAGAGAACGACCTTTATACGTATGTATAGTTGTATACTATATATTTATCTCTGTAGATATATATATATATATACAGAGAGACAGACAGACAGACAGAAAGACAGCCAGACAGAGTGCGAGCGTGTGTGGGTGTACGTATGTGACAGACAGACAAAAGAGGAAGTTAACGTCCTCACATCTTACCACCACCACCACCGCCACCACCACTACCACCAACACCACCACCACCAACAACAACAACACAACCAACACCACCAACACCAACAACAACAACACCACCACCACAACCACGGTAATTTTGTTCATAACAGATATGGAGCCATGGAGTCCATTTGGTCTGCAGTGCGATTCGAGAGTAAAGCGCAATTTAATCTATAGACCCTAATCTGATCTGGAGAGATTATTTTACCACGGCTAAGCTCTGGTGCGCCAAAACACAGCGCTGCCATCACAACTTCAGCCTTCCTCTTTCTTCCCCTCCACCCCCATTTCCGTTCTATGAAGGTAATGTAAACGGCGATAAAACGATAAAACGATGCAAACAACGATAAAACGATGAAAGCTTAAACTCTGCCGGTGGCCGTAGAGTTCCATAGACGGAAACTCGATGGATGCCGCGCCGATGACAGGAGCGTCAATGCAAGTTCTAAAAGGAACATAAAACACATCCTACGTATTATAGGAGAGGAGAGGAGGACTGGATGAAGCCAGCAGGAGGAGAAGGAGGAGCAATATTGTGGGCCTGGAAATTTTTTGACACAGTTTGGTCCCATGTATCTTAAAGGCTTATAATAAAAAATAGTAGCAGCAGTAATGGTTGTGGTAGTGATGGTAGTGGTAGTTATGGTGGTACGATGGGCGGTAGTAGTAGGGGTGGTAGCAGTAGTAGTTGTAGTTGTAGCAGTAGTATAGTAGCAGCAGCAGCACCACCACCAGCAGCAGCAGCAGCACCAGCAGCAGTAGTAGTAATAGTAGTAGTAGTAGTAGTAATAGTAGTAGTAGTAGTAGTTGTAGTTGTAGTAGTAGCAGCAGCGGTAGTGGTAGTAGTAGTAGTAGTAGTAGTAGTAGTAGTAGTAGTAGTAGTAGTAGTAGTAGCAGTGGTAGCAGTGGTAGCAGCAGTAGCAGTAGCAGTAGCAGTAGCAGTAGCAGTAGCAGCAGTAGCAGCAGCAACAGCGGTACTAGTAACAATAACAATGACAGTAATGACTGAAATGATTAAATATCTGATTCAGGTATAGCCTACGAACGGAGTTAAAGCGAAATTCTGGAACCGATGAGGCGAGACGAATAAAATAAAGCACTCTCTGCCCTTGTACGTCAGAGACTGGCTTCCGTCTATCCAGGGACCTCATATGGATTGCTATCTCCTGCGGCCTGAGACTAAGTATTAAGGCGTTGTCAGAACTAACACTCGGTGCAGCACCACACCGATGCCTGCAGTGCGGAAAGGCCGCCATCCCGTGTGAACATTTTATGGCCTGGTTTGCGGAAGGTCGCTGGGAAGAAGTGCAATGACATAATTTGGACGGCCACTCGAACGCGGACAACATATCGAGGTCCTCAAGGGAACCAGCGGAACTGATGCGCATCTATGGCAGGAAACAGATGGAACCATGTTGGTCCCGTGGGGAGGAGGGGAAGGCATATTGCATGGGATGCAACGGATATCCACACGTCAATCAACGTGAAGTGGCAGCAGAACAAGCAGCAGAACACAAGTGCACCACGTGTGCCTTCTCAGACGTGTCCTTGCTACGCGTGATTGCAACCCCAATTGCCATCAAATCATCGGGCACCATTGGCCATACCTGCCTAGAGTTCCTGTATGAGCTGGGTTTCCCCGTATGCGACAGAGATAGAGAGAGAGAGAGAGAGAGAGAGAGAGAGAGAGAGAGAGAGGGGGGGGGGGAGAGAGACAAACGGACAGACAGAGACAGACAGAGACAGAGACAGAGAGAGATACGCGAGACAACAGCTCACCATTTCATCGTCAGTGGCATTCAGTGGTTCTCTGTTCGGCTAAATGGAGACGTGAACCTTTGACCCGCTTCAGTTAGTTTATTAAAGTCTCAAGGATTTTTCTACTTCGGGCGAAAAATATAATATGTCTAACTCTGTCTGTTTCCTGCCATCAATGTGGATCAGTCCTGGGTGATTCCCTAGAGGTCCTCTGTATGTCCGCTTTCGAGGGGCTGTCCAAATCATAGAACTTCCCAAGCAACAATATTTTCACCAACTTCTATTGAAGCAATAATTATTGTTTTTCATAAATCCAACTTGTTTTCAAGCAAAAAAATAATTATTTCCATCAATCCAACTTCTATGTAGGCATAATAATCGTCGATCCGCTCAGAATTGTCCTCTCCGAATATAATTGCTCGGCTCCGAATTGTCCAGACACCGAAATAAAACCCTGAACTTATAGAAGAGCAGTTAGACATTATTCATAAAACGAGAAGGCGGTCTATAACGATGACTTGCCAAATGTTTAAGCGTGGGACGATTCAGACAAACAGTCACAACCCCTGTAGACACAGACTCCGTAAACATGCTATTTTGAAGCCATCTCTTTCGAAAAACAGAACCCTTCACCGTATCGAAATACTCACCAAGTGTTTGATCGCCATTTTATTTGGTTGTGTTCATCAGGTTTTTACGACACACACATTAGTTCAAAGCTGGTTGTGGGGGTGGTAAAATATTCGAATAGGCTATTACGGTCGCAAACGGACGTTGAGGTCGATTTAAATTCCGCGTTCAAGTGGCCACGTGTCAGAGGACTCGGCACCAAGCACAAGCATCATAATAAAAGACTTCGGTTACTCCTCCTCTGAGAGTGCTTGCTTTTACTTCTGAGAAATAAATCAGATCGTATAAACGTCTACCTTTTTCGCTCTATCAGACTCGTATCGCTGCAACAATGTTACAACATTATAGGTTGTCGGCAACTGCTCTTAGCACCGTTTTATTGCAGACAGCTGTATTAAAGAGGCGCTATATGACTGCTCTGTTGCAGAGGTGAAAGTGCACGTGCACGTGCACGCGCAGACTACTATCATAGAGAAACTTCTAAACTAAATCTTATCTGAGATGGACAGGAGTAGGCCCTATCAGCCGAAATGCAAGTGTCTACATTATTGTTACTACCGCACTGGAGGAGTTTGTGATTAAAGGTGGCAACGCTGCATAAATTTAATTATTGGAATAAAATCATTATTAAACAAGACATTAAGTATGACGCAAGAAAAAGAGAGTGACAGATACAGAGAGACACACACACACACACACACACACACACACACAGAGAAAGACACAGATAGACAGACGGGGAAAAGAGAGAGAGGGGGGAGAGATAGAGAGACAGACAGTGATAGAGACAGCCAGACATAAGTAAACTTACATACAAGCAGACAGAAAGACAAAGCGAGAACAAGAGAGTGAGAGAGAGAGAAAAAGAGAGACACAGAAAGAGAGACAGAGACAAAGAGAACAGGACAGAGACAGAGAAAGAGAGACAGAGAAAGAGGGACAGAGAAAGAGAGACAGAGACAAAGAAAACAGGACAGAGACAGAGAAAGAGAGACAGAGAAAGAGGGACAGAAACAGAGACAGAAACAGAGACAGAGATAGAGACAGAGACAGAGACAAAGAGAACAAGACAGAGACTATATCGCTCGCACTCGAAGACATTTTCATTAGAGATCATTCACTTAATTGTAAAATAAATCATGCACCTTGGTCATAATATGATATGATATGCTTCAGCGCGTGCACAATCCAAACCATTCGATCGTATCCAAATCCAACAATACACGTCACGCATTACAGACATGTCGGGCAAACTAATTTGGAAATGAGTTCGGAAATTGAGTTCAACAAGTGCATCTACTGACTTCAGTTCAAAATTAAGCAATGAGTGTGCTTTGATTATTTTAATCGACAGTACATCAAATTGAAATCGAATCAAATCCTTCACAAATAGGTTAACAACACAGTCTTCTTCTGGTTCTCTGCCGTTATAATTATAGGCAAGTTTGTTGTTTCTTTGGCGTCATTAGTCGCATTGTCTCCCTCCCTGATTCAACTTGCTGTCGACCTCATCATCTTATATATATATATACCAGCAGGCCTACCACCGTACCGAAGTATCTATTTCATCTTTTTTTATCCATTTCTAAATCGACCCTTCAAGCTTACTACTCAGAGGTGCTCCGGACTACAGAGCGGACACTGCATCGGAGTTTCACGCCGAAGCGCCCGAGCAATTGCGAGTGAAGGACTTGCTCAAGGTTCCTACACAGAGACTTGAGGGTGGATTCGAACCTGGAACCCCTCGGCTTCAAGGCGGCGACGCCACCACCGCGTACTGCGCTCCAGGTCAAAAACCCTCCGCTACTGAACACCATCTGTACGACATCAAGTTTCACATTTACATATAATTATATATAGCCCCCAATGTGTGTGTAGTAAAAACCTGACGTCATCGTCATTGTCATCATCATCATCATCATCATCATCATCATCATCATCATCATCATCAGCGACAACAACAGCAACATCATTATTATCACGATTAATCCTACACAATATTTTCTATGATGCGGACGTAACACGACCATGTCGTTACAGGAGCACCTGCTAAACAATTGAAAGGCGCCATAGACCTAAGAGAACAAAGCAAGTCGTGAGTTTCGATATTTTGAAAGACCTCGTTGCTGCCCACTGAGAGACTTCATTATTTTGTTCTTACAGGAATAAAAATAATTAATGTGTCGTAACTTAATTAACTGGCGATGAATGAACTTAATGATGATCAGTTGTGAAACGAGATGGCGAAGGTCAGCATTCTCTTCACAACTGAAAGACGGCTGCATCATGAAAATAAAGGAGAGCAGCGTTTCAAAAGACATCGTTAATTATATTATTAACAATTTCTGTAACGTAGGCATCTGACGCACAGCAGGGATATAATATTATATCCGTTCATTAGAACGTGAAAACAACCTGAAACATGTCAGACCTATTTTCAAGGCGGCAGCAGTGTCATCTTAGATCTATATATTGCAACAACGGCAACGACATTGATGATGATGATGATGATGATGACGACGACGACGACGATGATGATGATGATGATGATGATGATGGTGATTATGACTATGATGACGATGATTATAATTATGATGATGATGATGATGATGACGACGACGACGATAAAGATGATGACAATGCAGCTGATGGTGACAATTTCGTTTTAAGGTTTTACTGCATCGCCACACCTTTGAGCCGATTATAAAACTGATTGAGTGCGTTGTAAAATAATCCCAGATGACTGCGCGAACACCCGTCGCCTTTAAAATCGACGATTTGCACACCACTCTTATGAGATCTTAGACTTCCTAGTTATTCACAAAACATATATACATATATACACATATATAGACACATATATCTATATATTATATATATCTATATTTTATATATATATATATTATATGCTGTAATTGGTCGTTCATGGCCTAAAGTATATCGAGGAAATTCGTCAAGTCTTGGGAACGAACACGCAAAACACATTCACTGAACATCTGAAACCATTAACTTAAGCGCATTAGCAGCGGAAAGAATATTGCTGGCCAACAAAAACGCATCGTAGCTTGTTCTAATGAGAAAATATAGGCTATACAATAATATTATGCAGTAGGAGTCATTTTACACCTGTGTCTAAATACAAGAGCATGCTGTAAGTGTGTAATTATTAGAGGTGTTGAAAGGATGTAGGCCCTATAGATTTGACGAGAGCCAATGATGACAAGAGAGGCCATTGCTCTCGACAAAAAACTTGTTTGCATCGTTTGTGGTTTTTAAACGTCGTCGGTAGAGTGTAACACGTCAGCGACAAAGACTAAAAAATTTAAGAGTCAATACGATGCGTGATCTTTGGTAGAGAGCAACAGGTCGATTTTAGTTGGCCTATACTGTCTTGTTGACCAAATAGCAACAGGTCGATTTTAGTTGGCATACTTGTTGACCAAAGAGCAACAGGTCGATTTTAGTTGGCCTATACTTGTTGACCAAATAGCAACAGGTAGATTTTAGTTGGCCTATACTTGTTGACCAAAGAGCAACAGGTCGATTTTATTTGGCTTACTTGTTGACCAAAGAGCAACAGGTCGAGTTTAGTTGGCCTATACTTGTTGACCAAAGAGCAACAGGACGAATTTAGTTGGCCTACTTGTTGACCAAAGAGCAACAGGTCGATTTTAGTTGACCTAGTTGTTGACCAAAGAGCAACAGGACGAATTTAGTTGGCCTATACTTGTTGACCAAAGAGCAACAGGTCGAGTTTAGTTGGCCTAATTGTTGACCAAAGAGCAACAGGACGAATTTAGTTGGCCTATACTTGTTGACCAAAGAGCAACAGGTCGAGTTTAGTTGGCCTATACTTGTTGACCAAAGAGCAACAGGTCGAGTTTAGTTGGCCTATACTTGTTGACCAAAGAGCAACAGGTCGATTTTAGTTGACCTAGTTGCTGACCAATCCATTTGCCACTGATCTGTGAACCTACCTATGGCCTACTGTAACAGACTAACAGTGCAGACATTCTCTTACCAGTGTTCAATCCAGTTCCTCTGCTTGGTGGGGGATTCAGGTTTCGGGAGGGGAAAGCGCTAATGTTTTGTCTGAGCTGAAATCGCAGTAGACTAATACTTAATCAGGGCAACTCCTCTAGTCAATAAAACGAGGAATAGTCGTCGTAGAGACCTTTTTACACATGCGACCCAGTTCTCAAACAGCGTTTACAGAAAGTTTAATGTGTACTTGGTAAGTACGCGAAACACTGACCATCGTATACAGCGAGAAATGATAAATAGGGCGAAGATTACTGCTTTGTCCAGACCCATAGATATTATTCCGTGAACTGAAAAGATATTTCGTACAGTGCAAACGGAAGGCGGAAGGCAAGTTATGACTATTATAGTGACTGCATGCATGCGCACATTCTGTGTTTTGAGCCATAACTCTTGCTGAAAACAGTGGCGCTATAAAAAGCGTCTCGCGCTCCGTTCGCCACCTTTGCATAAATGCTAAATCCTCCACAAGATATTATTATGAGTGAAGGTGAATACACGTATACGCGTTCTATATGATATGCTACCGGATTATTTACAGTGTACTTGACTTGTAGGCGATAAATTTTGTGGAAGCACGAATGGATAGAGAGGGGAGAGAGAGAGAAAGAGAGAGAAAGAGAGACAGACAGACAGACAGACAGAGAGACAGAGACAGAGTCAGAGACAGTCAGAGTCAGAGTTAGAGTCAGAGACAAAGACAGAGACAGACAGAGACACACACAAA
This sequence comes from Lumbricus rubellus, assembly GCA_945859605.1. NCBI lineage: Eukaryota > Metazoa > Annelida > Clitellata > Crassiclitellata > Lumbricidae > Lumbricus > Lumbricus rubellus. The sequence goes on from OX243818.1 coordinate 12,944,175, forward strand.
CACAGAGACAAACAGAGACGGATACATAGACAAAGACAGAGACAGAGAGACAGATGCGAACAGAGACAGAGACAGACAGACAGAGACAGAGACAGTCAGAGTCAGAGTTAGAGTCAGAGACAAAGACAGAGACAGACAGAGACAGACACAAACACAGAGACAGAGACAAACAGAGACGGAGACATAGACAAAGACAGAGACAGAGAGACAGATGCGAACAGAGACAGAGACAGACAGACATAGACAGAGACGGAGACGGAGACGGAGACAGAGACAAACAGAGAGAAAGCGCTCGGACTGTAGCTCGGGGAAAGTGGGCCTCGATGCACTTATAGCATCATTGGTTCATTGGTTCATTGCGTGATATGTGTAGAGACCTTGAGCAAGTCCTTCACGCACATTAAATGCTCAGTGCCATGATAGATTAGATGTGCGGTCGTGTGCATCCAATTGTGAACTTTGATAAAACGCAAATATTAACAAAATGCTATTGTATTTTATTTCTCGTAAACTTCACGTGAGCTGGTTTTATGTTGCCAAGTCAGATTCTACATGTACGTAGGCCTATACCATGCAGCCTCATGTGTTGTTCATATAATAATGTATACAAATACGCCCATTTCATGTATGTATTTAAGGTCTATAATATATCATATATTATATATTCCAACACGCATGTGTACATTTGGCTGCCATAATATAATACTAATAATGCATATATTGTATGTAGGCCTACATATGCTTACATGAATTTATATATGTGCATATTTATAATTATAGGCCTATATATAATATGAATTTCTATTGTGTAGGCCTACATCGTGAGCATCGTTCTTGAGTGTTATCTGACTGTAGCACTCACTTGCACAGATCGATCGCCAATAATTATTAATGGTCCAGAAAAAAAGACAAAATCTGGGCTGAATGCATAAAAATAGACATAAAATATTTATCTGTTTACAACAGTAAAAAATGACCCAGAAAAATGCTTTCACTGCAGTTATACGGTGCGTCTATGTGGCTGTGTAGGTGTTCAAGTAGGCTAATAATATATAAAAAATATATAGAAATTATGTATATACATGACCACCACACTCGCACGCACTCGTATACACATATAAAATACACGTATATACATACATGCATGCACATTTCGTCACACATCTGCATACAGCTACATAGAAACCTATACGCCCACACACGCACACGAACAGCCACATACATTATATTTATATGACACCGTCACATGACCTCTGCCCTCTAATCTGCCTTCCTGCGTCACTGTCTCCGTGCTGCTGTTCTTATGGCGCATTCATATGGCGCCCGATATCCAGTATTAATCTCTTTATGACGGTTGACATAATCGAATCTAAACGTTGCTCGTCGGAACAGCCTCGCATGGTGTCTCGTAAATAGCCATAATATGCTCTGCTGCAGCAGGCCTATATTGTACATGTAGGGCCTATGGCTTCTGCAGTGTTAGTAAATACATCCATAATCCATAATATAATCTATGTGTATGTGTTTGTTTTGTGTTTGTGTCCCTCTGCATTTCCGTCTGTCAGCCCCAATGACTGTCTGTACGTATCGCCATCTGCATGTCTCCGCGTATGCATGCTTGTCTCTTGCGCAGTTTCACGTTATGCGGTGTTTGACCTATAAACGTGAAGATATTTATGGTCAACGTGTGGTTCTTCTGTAACAGTAATAGGTATATTATAACGAAGAACCACATGTAAAAATCACATTGTTATAACTAGGGCCTATATGATTGCTTAATCAATAATTTATGCTGAAATTCTTTAATTCATGCGAGTGAAGACTTAGCCTACAAGGCGCTAAAGACTCAATAGAGTTAAGTGCATGACAACAGCAGGTAAAGAGATCGGTGTCAGGAGGGGGGGGGACCCAGACCATGTTGTCAGAGAGAATATAGGCTACGGTGTTGGATAGTATAAACAAGGGCGCTATAACAAGTGCACATACAAACAAACAGAACTGATAGATAGATAGAATTGATAGATAGATAGATAGAACTTATAGATAGCACGGATATATATATATATATATATAGACAGACAGACAGAGCCAGAGAAAGACAACAACCCAGTAGTCTTATAGGCCTCTACTCAAAAACCATGGGAGATTCGAAGCCATATAGGTCAAGGCATCATCATCTGTCCTCTTCCCATATACGACCATGACTTCTTTTATCAGCGTGCATAAAAAACGCGCCATTCTGATTCCACAATGGAAGAGAGCATCTGACTGTCTGTCCATCTGTCTCTGTCTGTCTGTCTTTCTGTCTCTGTCTGTCTGTCTCTGTCTGTCTTTATCTGTCTCTCTAGTGTCGGTCGTATAGTTCGTTGCATATGGACTTCTGGATACGTTCTGTTGACGACTGCAGCCATGGGGCCTGCAGGCCCTGCAGGGTCTCATAAAACATATATCGCGCTTTTTTGTTGCCCTGGTTTTTCAAAAGGCCATCAACCCCTATATATATAGACAATACTTTAAAAAAGAGTGGCTTTATGTATATTTATATTACTTTTGTATATAATATATGTATGCATATATATATATTTATTTATATAACACATGGTATAAGCGTTATACAATTCTCGGACGCATATAAGCTTATATGTCGTAATAAAGTAATAAAGAAATATTAGATATGAAATGATGGAAAAAGAGATGCAGAAACACACAGAAACGCAGGTGACACGAAGAGACGATGTGAAGAAAGAAAGAAAGAAAGAGAGAGAGAGAGAGACAGACAGACAGACAGACAGACGGACAGACAGTCAGACACACAGACACACAGAGAGGGAGGTAGAAAGAGACACAGAGAGGCAGAGAGAGAAAGGCAGACAGACAGACAGAGAGAGACAGAGAGACAGAGCGAGAGAGAGGCAGAAAGAGACACAGAGAGACAGACAGAGACAGACAGACAGAGACAGAGACAGAAGCAGGCAAGCAAACAGACTGAGATATACGGGGACACTGAGACCCACATACATTGGTGAACAGTGGGATGCGAGGGACGAGGGAACACGATAGGAACTCCCGGAGAGATCGAGAAAGCAGGAATATGAATAGGGGAGATGAAGTGAAGATGGTTGAGAACGCGATCCATGAGGGCAGATAAGCAAACAAATAGACAGACAGATATACACACATACCACACAGGTCGAGAGACAGGGAAAAGAGCAGTAGGAGGAGGAGGAGAAGGAAAAGGAGGAGGAAAAGGAGGAGAAGAAGATGATGAGAAAGAAGAAGAGGTTGCAATAGATTGTGTACAAAAAATCAGAATAACGTTGATGTGGAAATGAGAAAGAAAAAAGCAAATATAGGAAAACAGAAATGATTAAGAAACGTATGAATGGAACACGGATAAGTCGGATATGTCGCACTATATAGGACTATTCAGACGGGTATATAAAGTAGACCTATATAATTATGGGAGTTGTATTGACCGGATGCTGCGAGGCAAGAGAATCGATGCCCACCAACAAAAGGATTAGGATAAGACGAAATTATTATGTGACGTCTGAGGTTCGGATTTCAAGTAGAATTATATCAGCGAACCAGAAATAGCATTTTGATAGTAACTGTTGTTGACGTCAACACAGTTCGACAATGTGTTCTTCTGTTCAGCATGGAGTTCATATCTAGAGAGTTTTTCATGTAGAAGTAACGCCTTGGCCGGCCCTAATCTGTTGCAAGAATAATATTTTTTAGGTAAAAAGTAGTAAACATACTGAAAACCAAATATGACATGATTTTCATCTAATCTGTTAGTGCGTAGTTTGAAGTTTCAATTAATTTGATATCCATGCAAGATAAATGATAATCATATATTTGTAACGTATGCTCTGTTTCTACGACATTGTTGTGCATTGGATTGCCTTCGATTGCATTGTCTTTTACAGCATCATCTTCCACTGTCTTGCCTTACTGTTTTGTCCTTTATTGAATTGCCGCTCGACGCGTTGTGATGATGATGGTTCTCTGCCCGAAGGCAGGTTCATTGGCTTTTACGCCTCTGGGGATGAGGTGAGTGAGGTGGTTTCCCGTTGCCTTCCCCCCATACAATGATGGGTAAGCAACTTGCCCAAGGTCGTTCCGTAGCAGCTTGCACCACCGCGTCCCATGCGTGCTAGCCCGAGATATCTAAATCTCTAAATGTCAACTCCCAGTCCGGGGCTTGAACCGCAGTCCGTTGTATCCAACAGACGAATGCCGTTCTCGCTTACCGGTGTAGCTAACTAGGCCAGTTTGACGCATTGTCTTCTACATAATTCTCTTCCACTACGTTGTCTTTCATTTGATTTCCATCTAATCATAGGTGTCTATAGCTATATAAGGAGGCAACAGTTCCTGCCTCTTGCTTGTTCACGATACTTTGCTTGCTCATGTAGCCTACTTGAAAATTGACAAGAAATTTAGTATTGTACTAAGATAGTTTGTCACGCTTTATCTATATACCCATTTCTCACTAACCCTTTGTAAAGTAACTCCGCCACTGGTTGCACTCCGCCAGTGCCAGTCCCAAGCCTGGATAAAGGAGGAGGGCGTCGCTAATGGTCTTTGTTACCACACAGTGACGTTAAACTGCAAATACACACACACTTTTGTAAAGCCGGTGCTTCCTACGGACCAATTTGCTCTCCGGAGCACTGGTTGCACCTCTGCGTGTCCTCACGGTTCTCACCCGTGCACAATATTACAGAGATAAGCTTACTTTGTTCCTAACATGCATACATTGTGTCCACTTGATTGCTTTGGACTTGTCTGCTGTCTACCTGGCGTGAATACGAGTCAAGTCGCTTAGTTGCTAATCCCTGACAACGTATGCAGCTGGGTTATTGCCTTCATTGATGATCGTTAACATTGCACCAAATTTCAATCGAAAATATATAAACTTAGTTCACATTGATGTTAGCACAATCCAGGGCTCGGTCATGTAATTAGGACACACTAACTATGTATAAATATATACCTATATAATAGTATATTATATATTATATATATTCAATAGCACTATATATATATATATATATCATCGCTCAAGCCTTGCACCATTCTAACTTCTCCTCAGTTATGCAAATGTCTGCTACTTCACAATATGCCTTCACCATTAATGCGTTTATATAGCTCTAGAACTGGATGACTTGTAATGTTGGGCTACAGAATGCAATCTGAATCTCAATGACAACAATAATTATGCCATGTGGTATTGATTCATCGACCTTTAACAAGTCGTGTAGCTCGTCGTGTCCAATCTGATGTACCTGCTATCACACCAGAACTTGGAAGGTTTACCGGTATGGTGATCCTGCATGGGTGTCGTAATCACTGATAGCTTAGGCTTTGTGGTCAATGGGGTCCAGCGCATATGCCCTTATAACTGTATGGCCGTGGCTTGTTACGGCGCCATATAAATTTTCTCTGTTATTACCATTGTCATTATTTATTATTATTATTTTATTTATATAATAATAATAATAAATTATTATTATCTAATTATTATTAATAATATTATTATTATTACTATTACTATTATTATCATTATTATTAATATATTATGTTGTCGGGGTCACCCAATCCCTCTACGCCATGCGAACTCCATTTGCCCATGACTTGCATAAATGCATAGTCCTCACTACACGATGTGGTGAGGGCACGACACTGGCCAGGATAATATGCCTCCCCCATCTTGGTGGGCCTGTTAGTAACGGCGACCAGGACTGGCTTCAGTCCATCATGCGCAGCCATGTTTGATTCCATTTCCTCCCTGAGGAGGATTATACGTGTTAAGGCGGATTCCAATCTCTTAACCGCTGTCCTGGTGGTCGGGGTGGTGGTGGTATGCACTACATGACCTGCTCCAGCCGATCAAAGTCGCCCTCTGCCACCTGCGCCCACGGATCCACAACTGTACAACCCATCGGGCAGATCACATGGTGTGGAAAATTTCACCAATAACATAATTAATCATTATAATTATGCGATTTTGGGTTTTGGACAATATTTATGTCTCTTAATATTTTTAAAACTGTCTTGATCAATTAAATGGATTATGTAAGACTGTAAGTTCGTTACACGTCCATACATTAAAATGCGGATAGCAAATAACCAATAATCGCAGAATATTCTTTAAAATCTTATCTTGGTCAAGCATACATGTATCTCCCGTAGTTGCCTCCCGTTGGATTTAAGACTGGCTGCGCCATTGCCTCTAAAGCATTGCCTCTAAAGCATTGCCTCTAAAGTATTGCCTCTAAAGCATTGCCTCTAAAGCATTGCCTCTAAAGCATTGCCTCTAAAGTATTGCCTCTAAAGCATTGCCTAGAAAGCATTGCCTCTAAAGCATTGCCTCTAAAGTATTGACTCTAAAGCATTGCCTCTAAAGCATTGCCTCTAAAGCATTGCCTCTAAAGCATTGCCTCTAAAGCATTGCCTCTAAAGCATTGCCTCTAAAGCATTGCCTCTAAAGCATTGCCTCTAAAGCATTGCCTCTAAAGCATTGCCTCTAAAGCATTGCCTCTAAAGCATTGCCTCTAAAGCATTGCCTCTAAAGCATTGCCTCTAAAGCATTGCCTCTAAAGCATTGCCTCTAAAGCATTGCCTCTAAAGCATTGCCTCTAAAGCATTGCCTCTAAAGCATTGCCTCTAAAGCATTGCCTCTAAAGCATTGCCTCTAAAGCATTGCCTCTAAAGCATTGCCTCTAAAGCATTGCCTCTAAAGCATTGCCTATAAAGCATTGCCTCTAAAGCATTGCCTCTAAAGCATTGCCTCTAAAGCATTGCCTCTAAAGCATTGCCTCTAAAGCATTGCCTCTAAAGCATTGCCTCTAAAGCATTGCCTCTAAAGCATTGCCTCTAAAGCATTGCCTCTAAAGCATTGCCTCTAAAGCATTGCCTCTAAAGCATTGCCTCTAAAGCATTGCCTCTAAAGCATTGCCTCTAAAGCATTGCCTCTAAAGCATTGCCTCTAAAGCATTGCCTCTAAAGCATTGCCTCTAAAGCATTGCCTCTAAAGCATTGCCTCTAAAGCATTGCCTCTAAAGCATTGCCTCTAAAGCATTGCCTCTAAAGCATTGCCTTCCACTGACCTGCTTCACCGCATTGCCTTGCATTGTATTGCCATCGAGCGCATATTGTATTGTATTGCCATCGAGCGCATATTGTATTGTGCACAATTGCCTTCAACCGCCTTGCCATTCATGGATTGCCATTCATGGATTGCCATTCATGGATTGCCTTTGTCCTCCGATCGGTCGCCTTACCAGCCTGGTTTATTCCCGGATGCATACCTACTCCACTTCTGGCGCTATATAAGTCATAATGGCAGGGTCGTTGTCGTCAGCGATCAGTGGAGGGAGGGAGTGGGTGGGTGATAGAGGGAGGGAAGGAGAGAGGAGAGAGATATACAGACAGTGAAAGAGAGACAGAGACATATACAGTGAGACAGAGATAGACAGACAGAGACAGAGAGACAGAGATAAACAGACTGAGACAGAGACAGACAGAGACTGGGACAGAGACAGAGAGACAGAGATAGACAGAGACTGAGACAGAGACAGACAGAGACAGAGACAGGGACAGAGACAGGGACAGAGACAGAGACAGACTGAGACAGAGACAGACAGAGACATACAGAGACTGAGAGAGAGACAGAGACAGAGGCAGAGACAGAGACAGATAGAGACATAGACAGAGACAAACAGAGACATACAGACAGAGACAGAGGCAGAGAGACAGCTGATGTTGAAATAATCGTTCGATCGAAATGCATTCGTATAACGACAACAAACATTCATCAACACAGATTTCTCTTTTTGCGAATTATCTCGACCACCACGTGCTTATTATAATCAAACAGTATATAACGACTGCCAATGAAGTTAACTCAATTGACTGTTGTTGTCCGGGCATCGAACTCCGAACTCACCGTACTATACATAGGCCTAGATCCGTGTTAATTCGAGACACGCCTACAGCTGCATATATAAAAGGTCATTGTCCTTTTATTACATTGCAATGTAGGCCCTATACATGCATTCATTCATTATTCATTGAATGAATTTGTATAGCGCTTCTTCACGGGAACTACTCAGAGGCATTCCTAACTCCAGCGTGGCCAAATAAAACTGACTTAAGAAGAGAGCAATGACTGAGAAGTAGTTCTATAATACTCTAAGTTTATAGAAAGGGAGCGGAGCGCCAAGGGGAGACCATTATACATGTATGTAGGTCGAGGATTCTACCACCGAGAAGACACTGTTCTTCGTAATGGAGGCACATGTACGTGCAAAAGGGGCTGAGGCTGATGTGCTTAAACAATGCATTTTGTGTATATCCAATTACACGCAATACATTGAAACGTACAATGTATATATCCAATACATGTGCACAGTGCACACATTGTAATGTGTTGTGTGACGAGCAGACAGAGCAGTATATAATAGTTGTGCATACAATGCATTGGTTGCATTGCATGGAATGCATACGCATACATTTAATTGCACTGCAGTTGCATACATTGCACTGCGTTACATATATGGCTAAGTGCAAAAATTCCTGCTTCGTGTAATGTTGTTAAAGGCCTTCAGTGCGTCGCATTATATGCTCTTATACATGTATGTAGCATTCACGTCACATTGCATGATGTTGGGCTACACTTGCATATATTATTGCATTGAATTGCATAATTTTATCCATGCGTTTCTACAATCCCCCCACCCCCACAAAGTCTTAACACAGTTTAGAGGCCCCTCACTGCTCTACCTATAGGGACCATGAATTTTTCTCATCAACCCTGAGTATATAGGCCTACACCGGAAATGTCCACGCTGGCCAGAGAAAGCACTCAGACCAACTTAGAAAGTTCAATGAACTGCTTCCACGGCTGGCGCACCGATTTGGGACTCGCATTTATCGACGGGGAAAAGCCCGACGTCGCCGGTGTCGCGTGACAGAGTCTCCCCCCTAAAAGTCTCCCCCGGAGACTTTATTTCGAAATAGATTCTCCCCCGCAGGATCTGTTCTAGAATAAATTCGCCCCCACCGGAGACTATATTCTGAAATAAGGTCTCCGGGGGGAGAGAATATTTCCTCCGTCCACGAAACAAAGTCTCCCCCGTTGATCGTGAAATCGGCTACTGTCGCATAAAATTAATAGATGAGCATATCAAACTGTTAGTTTGCGTTGCTAACACGATAACACGTTATTTAACACGAACATATATATATATATATACTTTTACACCAGAAAAATGTCTTCCAAAACAGATTTTCAGCCAGAGGGAGACTCTGTTTCGGGACGAGACTTTGTATCGGGGGAGACTTTATTTCGTGACACCGGCCTTCAGTGGAAAACAGTCAGCTGGATATGCAGAGGAAACGTCGGCTTCCAACCGCGTTCCAATTATGAGAATCAACTGGAAAACAAATAGACGAAATGAGTGGAACCAACAGCGTTGTTGCATGGAATATGGTCGTCGTCTGTTGTGGTAAACACACAGCGTTGGAGTCATGTGGTGCGTTTCACGGTCAGCGCAGAAACAACAAAATGGGGCTTCTTGTTATTATTATTATAATGAGATTTGAGATTTCAATCTGGTTTAATCGGCCATAATTGTGCAGATCGGAGCTTTCGTGATGACAACAGCAACAACAAAACAACAACAATAACAACAGTAGTAGTAGTATACTACATGTACTTACATGCATACATTTAATTGCACTGGATGCAGTTGCATACAGTGACGTTAAACTGCAATTATAGCCTACACACGCACTGTTGGCAACGAGTTCCATAGTTTGCACAAGCAATGACTGATGCCATTCCGCAGGAGCGAAAGGAGCAAAAGCGTAAACGAAGCAATGGGAGAAATAGGAGCATTTGGAGCAAAAAGAACAAACGGAACAATGGGGAAAAATAGGAGCAATTGGAGAAAAAAGCAAACGGAACAATGGGAGAAATAGGAGCATTTGGAGCAAAAAGAACAAACGGAACAATGGGAAAAAATAGGAGCAATTGGAGCAAAAAAGCAAACGGAACAATGGGAGAAATAGGAGCAATTGGAGCAAAGAAGTCTATAGCATTAATCGGAATAAACTAAGCGGTCTCTTAAAACTCGCAAACAGTTTTTACTGCCGAGGCATTGTCCAAAGACGGTTGCCAGCCATTCTTTAGCTTTGAATCTTCTTCCAATTCAACAGATTGCAAACGGTCTGCCGGACTGTATCACACATTTAATTGCACGATAAATCTCCCATGCAGTCACGGAAGGAAAGATCTTTTGCAGAGAGAGAGGAAGAAGGCCCGATTAGTTCGGTCTCCTTAGAGCACTTATCGCACGGAAATGATACAGTAGTTCGGTCCAAACAGTGGACAATGACAGGCAAAGCGTGATACGATAGCATGAGACCGGGAAAAGATATCGGTGCTTAGCGTCTGATGCAGCATGTCCATAAAACCACTGGGTTGGAAATAAAAGTAAATATAAAAGAAAATCGAATGCTTTGTGGGAACAAAGTCCTCGCGATTATTGGCGCAAATCATTTTATCACAGGATTCCTTATTTACGAATGGACAACGAAGGAATGTCATCTTCGTCTGTAATAATAATTATAATTATCTTCAATACCCCGCAAATCATTGTACCCATATACACGTAGCCTACTTCTGCAGTCAATGCATTGCATTCACGTTGTTCCATCCAGTGGCGGATCCAGAACTCTTTCAAGGGGAGGGGGCCCAAAAACCTTTGATCTTGGGATAGGAAAAAAAGTTCGTCGTTGGTTGCCCAAAAAAGTTGAGCGAAAAAGTACCTTTCATCCGCCCAAAAAGTTGATGACCTTTTTTTAGTCCTCTACCAGAAACCCAAATGGGGGGGGGGCACGTTCAATGCAAATTTTTTTGGTTGGGGGGGCAATATGCCATGACACCACTATTCATATACTAATTTCAAACCTGAAGGGGGGCCGCGTCCCATGGCATTTTTAAATGGGAGGCCATGGCCGGATTGGCCCCCCCCTGGATCCGCCTCTGGTTCCATCAGCCTTTTCAAATTTCGATTAATAATTAATTAAAGTTTCATGTAGCCAAGCTGAGTGTCACTGGGCCGATAATTATAATTATGAACCACAAAGGCGGTGTTGTGAGCAAGTCCAAAATTGCAAGACCAAGATCGAATAGCTGGAGGACAGGACCACATCAATAACAAGCAGGAGTTCAATACCCACACCAGGACTGCGTAGGCCATAATACAAGACCACCACCAAGATTAAAAACCAAAATTTGATGGAGTCCAAGGCTTCGTATTTTCTTAGTAGGCCTATACATGGCCTACGTTTTTGAATCACAAGGGATACAGTGGTTGACATAAAATGAAATTGAAGTGTCAGAAAATAAGCAGTTCCGTCATTCAAATTAGATGACTACATTTGTCATATCTTTCTTATGTACATCGTGAGGCATAAAAACAAAGCCCATAGAAAAATATGTTTACATTGCCTGCTATTTGGCTATAAATTTCTTGAATTTCATTGACATTGTTTGAATATTATTAAAATGATAATAATTTTTCTAGGGGCTTTGTTTTTTATGCCTCACGGTGTAGATCTAAGCTTACCAAATCACACGCTGCTCTGTTCCCGAGTCTTTCTCTGCGATATTTCGCAATGAGTCAGCCATACATTTGCTTTTAAGGCCTTTGAATCTACGGTATCCATGTACAATTTATTTGGAGACGAAAACAAATCCTAATCCTAATGCATTTTACTGAACGTTCATTATTCATTATGGAGGTTCATAAATCGCCCATTCAGGAACGCTCCGGACCTAACTCGTCTGAAAAGTACTGCTTTAAGGCTGCTTTAAAACGTATCTGAGCAAACCTTATGGGCATAGGCTTAAGGCGTACATAAACAGTGGAAGTCCATTCCATTCCATACCATACCATACCATAGGGTACATATAACAGAGAAAGCACGGTGATGGAACTGAATACAAATAACTGTGGGGTAAGACACTAACCCCGTGGAGTTTTATCATTTAAGACACTAATCCCCGTGGAGTTTGGTTATGTGTAAAAGGAGACTTTACTACAAGTTCTTAGAAACACTGGGGGAATTGAAGCCCCTGAAATAGATGCCCGATAAAAAAAAAATATATAGGCTAATCGATTAGAACCATGCTGTCAAAGAGTTGACCGCTATGAGACGTGCATAAAAATTACTGTGCGGTAAGACACTGATCCACGCGTAGCTGGGGCGTACAGAAAAGACAACTGGGGAGGGTGGTCTTTAGAAACACTGCGGGGTTGAAGCCGTGCAATTCTCACTCCGGATTTGACTAATGCCAAACCAAACCCTGCGAGAGTTTGCCACTTTATTTCGGGATCAATAGGTGCCTATATATACAAATACATATAGGCTAATTTATTAGAATCCACGCAGTCCAAGAATTGACCGCTATGAGAACTGTATACACGACATTGTGTAAAAATAAATGCGGGGTAAGACACTGTTCCACGTGTAGCTGGGACGTCTACAGAGGAGACTTAACCGTGCGGGTGTGCATGCATGTGGTTGAAGCCGTGCAATTCTCACTCCGGATTTGACTAATGCCAAACCAAGCCCTGCAGCGAGAGTTTGCCACTTTATTTCCGGATCATCCTGCAGAACGATCCGTCTCTCCAGCAGTTTAACATTCAGTCGGTGAGGCAACGAACATCCATCTTTGTCCCATCGATGCATCAAGCAACACACTTCCCGTCCAGATACACTGAGATTAAATGACGTATATGTCTGATGGAATTGGCGCTGACCAATCTCATGCCAATGCTATCGATGAAAATCGAAGACACAAGTTTCCACCAATCACAGACGTTAACCCTGCAGTAGGGCATGCGTGTACCAGAGGTTCTCGCCCCCGCAGCAATTTAATCGGCTTCCGCCAGAGCGGAGACGGTCGGAACAGGTTCAAACTGAAGCTTGGTGAAATTTTAAAATATCTGATTTGGCGCTATACAAATTATCCACTTCAACGCTCAACACAGCAGCGAATACTTGAGCTAAGTGACTTCTGATTTGTGATACTGACAAAATCATCAGCTTTGTATTTATTAAAAAACCGCCACTGACGAGACCATAATTGTTATACGGTCTTCGACCCAGATTTCGCACGACTTTGTGCTGGCATCAAAAGATTAAAACATTCAAACCTAGAATCCTTTTTAAAAGACTGTCTGAAAAATTAAACTGGCCAATAACATTAATTAGGCTACAACCAGCTAACCATGTAGGAATTGTCATAGACTGTAATAGGGCGTATACCTTAAGACTCTTTCTTCAGAAGTTCAGACCCTCCCAATGATTGTCCAATATAGTATTTTGTGTTCGTTGTAACTTGTTGCGATTTGTCATCCTGACTATTAATACACAAATATCAGGAGTGGATCCACGGAGGGGGGGCAATCCGGTCATGCCCCCCTCATTTAGAAATGCCCATGTATCGTAGCACCCATTCGGTCTGAACAAAAAGGCATCAGATTTTTTAGGATGGAAAATTGGTATCTTTTCCCGACTTTTCGATCGGATGACTAAAAAGAAGAAGGTCGTCCGATTTTTCTGCCCAGGATCAGCAAATTTTTCCGGATCCAAGGTAAACATTTTTGCCCCCCACCCCTGGAAAATTTCTGTATCCGCCCCTGACAAATATATATGACATATATAATTATATATATATAATATTATATATATTATATATATATATATATAAAGACCTGCTGGGCATGACTCTTCAGCAGTGCATTAGGGGACGTGAGGCGCAAGTTGGCGGACATAAAAGTTTTCTAACATGTAACCGAATTACTTTAGTTTAGGCCAAAACAGAACAACTTCAGAATTAATGTCAACGTCTGCGTAGTTGCGCAATTTAATAGACACTTTGCCAACAAACGAAAGGCATAAGTCACAGAATTGCCTTCGAAAATTGAATTAATTTTCAGTTGTATAATTCCTGTATATAACAACCCGCGTAGGCAGAACATGCCTCTGCCTTTAGCAAACGCTGGTGAGCCAACAAGCCCCTAAATGAATAAATGAATAAATGAATATACAGCGTCAGTTGCATGGTATATTGTAGTGGGTTAGCTCCATCTCAAGCAGCACCGACATAGTTTCGACATCTCATTCATTCATTCATTCATTCATTCATTCATTCATTCATTCATTCATTCATTCATTCATTCATTCATTCATTCATTCATTCACTCCTTCATCCATTCATTCATTCACTCATTCACAACGGAGATTTGTGCAGCGCCAATTCAAGGTTACTACCCAATTCCGGTTGAACAGTCCAATTTTGAGGTTTCAATCAAACGCAACAGAGTAGACCCTAGGCATAAGGCGGAAAGTCAATGGCAACCCATTCCATACAACGAGGTTAACAAAAGGAGAAAGCACCGCGCTGTCTAAGAGCAGTCCGAACTATATATATATATATATATATATATATATATATGTTGAAATGCACATAATAATACTCTCTTCATTGGACTTCAGAGTCATATATAATTATATATAATATATATTATATATATATAAACAAACATATCCTTAATACATATATATATATATATATAACCATATAATATCAATACAAGTCCTATGTATAACTCCATATGATGGAGCACATCTATCAATCAACATTTATATAGCGCCCCTATCGCATATGAGGCACATGTTACGACAATCCTGCTAGACGGCTTCACATTTCGACACGCGACGGTTTTACCGTTCTGTATTATGCTGAAGATGGTGTGCGATAAAACTCATTCAGTCAAATGAAGACATAAATAAATCATATTGAATGCTTTAGCCTACAATAATCATTACTCTGTTTCAATGTTGATTGATTGATGTTGAACTTGATTGATTGATTGTTTAATTGAATGTTTAATTGAATGCTGCTGATTGATTACTGACATGATTGCAAAACAAACAGACAGACATAGATACATACAGACGGACATACAGACGGACGGACGAACAGAAGGACGGACTGACTGACTGACTGCATGGCTGGATGACTGACTGACTGACTGACTGAGTGGTTGACTGACTGACTGACTGAATGAATGACTGACTGACTGACTGAATCGTTGACAAAGTGTTCCTTAATATATCATCAATTTACGTGTTGAGAATTGAATAATCGACCAGTTGATTGATCAATTGATTGATTCATTGATTGATCTATTGATTGATAAATTGATTGATCAATTGATCGTAACAATCAGTTCAACCTCTGCATCGTCACCTCCTTCACCGAGTATCTCATGCTCCCATAAGGCAGGACGGTCCTTCGCTCGACCCGGCTGCACGAATGCATCTCAAGCCCCGCACCCCCGGTCGACATAAACGACTCGACGCCCCTCCGTCCCTTGATCCGGTTCGCCACAGAGTTCAGCTCTGCGCGAAAGTTCTCGTTCAACCAGCAGTAGAAGAGCGGGTTGATGCAGGCCGAGCCAAGGGCAAACACCTTCAGGCAGAGATCGACGATCTTGAAGTGTCGACCCTGAACGAGCCTCACGTCCAGTTCAGCCAACAGCGAGAAGACGTTCCATGGGAGCCAGCACACGACGAACACGGCAACGATCCAGAAAAGGATCCGGTTGGTTTTTGTCGTACGCATGTTCAGACCGACGGGGCGGTTGCGAAGCCGCGCGTAGATCTGGCAGTACAGGTAGGACGTGATGACCAACGGTAGGCAGAACTGAAGTATGAACGTCGCTAGCGTGTAGACCTTCCTCTTCATGGGACTCGGCCACTTCTCCGCGCAGAAGTACCAGTGAACGCTGTATAGATCGATGACGTGCAGCGACGTGTAGAACATGACGGGGATGGAGAGGGCTATGCTGACGGCGACGTTGGCAGCGATCAGACCAAGTGCTATGCAGGCAGTCATGCGATGGAAGAGCGGGTAGAGGATGAGAAGGTATCTGTCCACCGCGATCAGTAGAATACTGAGGGTGGAAACGTACATGGGAACGGCGAACGCTGAGAAGACCGCACGGCAGAGTGCGCCCCCAAAAACCCAATAGTCCGTCAGTTGGTAGTGGAGTTGAACAGGCAGGCTGAATACGCACAGCCAGAGATCGGAGAGGGCGAGATTCGCAATAAAGATGTTCGTGACGGTTCTGAGGCGCTTGCTACGGGCGACCAAGAAGAGTATGGTGCTGTTCGCGACGACTCCGATAGTGATGATGACGACGTAGGCGGTGATGATGGCCGCCCGGATGGACGGGCGGTCGAGGTGGCTGAGCTCCCAGTCGGACGCGGCCGACGCGACGTTCGACCAGTTGCGCAACATCTCCTGCTCGATCCGAGCGATCTCGTCCAGTGTCAGGACGAAACGATGTCCGCTGTCGATGCGGACGTCCTCGTCCGTTGTCCGGTCGTCCTCCCACGGACTGGACACGTTGTAGACGGTCGCCATTTAACCCCGATGACCCGTGAGCGGTGGGTGGACGGGGAGCGGTTCACGCGGCCTGCGATGACAGAAACACAAATCACGTCTCAATAAAACAAGACGGAAGATAAATGAGGCGGCGCGAAGCTGAAACAAGAGATATGACGGTTCTATGACTTATGTCATTGTCTGGCATCTGTCTTTCCTACAGCAATATTGACCAGCAGGCATTTTCGCGCGGAGGCACCAAGCATGATTGTATGTAGTCGTACAGACAAGACATGCTAGGAAAAAACATAGTCGACAGGTTAACGTCGCATGCAGACAAGATGTTATGTCAACGGAAAACATAAAAGGAACGTCGTAGACAAGACATGTTAAGAGAAAAACATAAAATGTGACTCCGCAGACAAGACATGTTAAGAGAAAAACATAAAATGTGACTCCGCAGACAAGACATGTTAAGAGAAAAACATAAAATGTGACTCCGCAGACAAGACATGTTAAGAGAAAAACATAAAATGTGACTCCGCAGACCAGACATGTTAAGAGAAAAACATAAAATGTGACTCCGCAGACCAGACATGTTAAGAGAAAAACATAAAATGTGACTCCGCAGACAAGACATGTTAAGAGAAAAACATAAAATGTGACTCCGCAGACAAGACATGTTAAGAGAAAAACATAAAATGTGACTCCGCAGACAAGACATGTTAAGAGAAAAACATAAAATGTGACTCCGCAGACCAGACATGTTAAGAGAAAAACATAAAATGTGACTCCGCAGACCAGACATGTTAAGAGAAAAACATAAAATGTGACTCCGCAGACCAGACATGTTAAGAGAAAAACATAAAATGTGAGTCCGCAGACCAGACATGTTAAGAGAAAAACATAAAATGTGAGTCCGCAGACAAGACATGTTAAATTAAAGCGTATACAGATTGACGCCGCAGACAAGACATGTTAAGGGAAAATATAGCCTACAGCAAGGTTGACTTGTAGGCTTGTAGCAGACAAGACTTGTTAAGCAAAACATACAAATGTGCGCCGCATGCAAGACATGTTAAATTATGGCAAAGTATGCAGGGCGAGGTTAGTTTGTTTACTGAGAACACAATGCAAAGAGGAGAGCAACTCGTGTGTAAGTATACTTCTGCCAAAGGTGTTTATGTGGAAGATGCAGTTAAACTCAAGGCAGCTACAATCTACATGTATTAATGAAATGAGTTTCGAAGTGCTTTTTAAAATCAGTCTATAGATCTATAACTTATATGAAATGTTAAAGCACCGAAGACTTTCAATCTTTCATCCTTTGAAATCAAGCACCGTGTGGAAATTAGATAACGTAGTGACTTAATTCTTCATAAGAATTCCTCTTGAAATACTTGCAAGATAGTATATACAACGAGAAACTTCAAAGTAGAAGCAGGACCAGTATTTATAGCTTGTCAGCTCTATAGACAGTGTAGGCTATACAATGACCTGAAGGTAATTGAACTTGAAAACTCTATAAGGCTTATCTGATTAATTTCAGAATATCACGTTCCAAAAACAGCACGGTGGAATGTACATCGAATTATGCATATAAGCTTTATGTCAGTCAGTCAACTGTTATTGAACTCTAAATTGATTTTCTTTTTTACTTCTTCTACTTTCACTTTCGTCAGAAGTGCTCGCTTCTGTTCCATACACCTGAGCTCTTTAAGCTTCGTGAAGTCTGATTCGTATTTCCGTCACAGCTCGTCCGGAATTAACGTTCAGCAGTTGCGCCGCCGACGACAGTTCAAAGGATCTGTCAGATATATCGGATATATCGGATATCTCATGAACCGAGATTATATATTATGCTGGGAGAAAGTCGACGATGAATGTGGTCGATGCTTTGAAGCGCAGTTGATTATTCTGTGCTTTTTAACTGAGTTACAGCGCCAAAAACTCAATCCGCTTTGCCGACTTAAAATACCGACGATGTTCATATAGGAACAAACGAAGGATGGATGGACAGAGACGTCGGCTGCGGCAGCAGGTGACGATGGGACTTTGAAAGATGCTTCTGTTGCGATGGCATTTTTTAGTGTTTTTCCGAATAGTTGTAAGGTCTGCTGGCTGCAGGTACTACTGTGGTTGCAGTTTTTGAGGGACAGACATGTATTCAGGACACTTTTTTATCGTGCAGTTCTGCACAAAATGTGCTATTCTAAATGGATTTGTGCAGTTGTAGAAGCACTTCTGTGCAGTTAAAAATGGTAGAGAAAATCATTGATTTCTGATTAGGAGTAATTGACCATGCAGGATGGGAAGGGAAAGAAAGAGTTATGCAGCTATAGAAACTCGTTAAGTGTATCCAAGTGCTACGTGCACAATTGCAGCAAATGTCAAGACATAGACCGTGATGAATCTCTGTCTATCTATCTGAGGAATTTGTATAGCGCTTCATCAAGTGGCATTCCCAAC
The DNA here is from genome assembly GCA_945859605.1 of Lumbricus rubellus. Classification (NCBI taxonomy): domain Eukaryota; kingdom Metazoa; phylum Annelida; class Clitellata; order Crassiclitellata; family Lumbricidae; genus Lumbricus; species Lumbricus rubellus. The sequence goes on from OX243818.1 coordinate 12,963,124, forward strand.
CTCTTATAGCTACCGACCCTGTTATGACGTACATGTATATAGTTTCTCACTTAAGAGAAGTCAAGCCACACCAAAAACATTGACGATTGTACGCGAATTGTACTCTTCCCTCTTCCTTTCTCTTTCTCTTCGTCTCTCTTTGTCTCTTTCTGTCTCTGTCTCTCTGTATCTCTCTGTCTGTTTGTCCGACTGTCTCTGTTTGTCTGTTTGTCTGTCTGCCTGTCTGTCCGTCTCTGTCTGTCTGTCTCTGTCTCTGCCTGTCTGTCTCTGTCTCTGTGTCTCTGTTTCTGTGTCTCTGTCTCTCTGTCTGTCTGTCTGTCACTCTTTTGCCCCTATCCAGTCTCATCTGTCTGCGCATGTCAATTGCCACCTTCCTTCTCCTGTTCTCTTTTGATGAAACAATCTCTCTGCACTGCTGTATCCATGATGCACCACGATGCACCAAACGAACCCACCGTCTCAAGAAGACATTGAGACATAAGGACGTCTCGACATAACACATGGAGCACCTCTGATTAGGTTGTACTGTGAGAGGCGCTTTATAAATCCAAAAATAGTATAGTATAATATAGCATAGCATAGCATAGCATAGTATAGTATAGCATAGCATAGCATAGCATAGCATAGCATAGCATAGTATAGTATAGTATAGTATAGTATAGTATAGTATAGTATAGTATAGTATAGTATAGTATAGTATAGTATAGTATAGTATAGTATAGTATAGTATAGTATAGTATAGTATAGTATAGTATAGTATAGTATAGTATAGTATAGTATAGTATAGTATAGTATAGTATAGTATAGTATAGTATAGTATAGTATAAGGACATAAGGAAAACGCATCGATATCATCATAATTATACTGATCATTTTATCATCGCTAACACCAGCATTACACTACACTACAAGTTACACCATATCATAATGCCATAGTGTACTATAATTCTAAATGGATCTTGTATTTTTGATATGCAAAGTTATGCTTATGCTAGCATATGTTATTTCATGTTATTTCACGTTATTTCATGTTATAATTATCATATCATACATCGCTCACATCACAACATTTCACATCATATCTTATCACATCATATATTAATATCATATGTCAAATAGTACCGTTTCGTATCGTATCATATCATATCGTATCATTTATCATGTCATATCTTGTCATATCATATCATATCACAGCATTTCATATCACAGCATATCAAATTATGCCATACCATGCCATACCATACGATACCATAATTATCTGATATCATAATCATACCAAACATACATGTATAACAATGTGCATATCATTACCATTTACCACATTGTAATAATGTCACATGTCATATCGCATCGTTGCCTATACTCAGGGCCGGATTAAGAAATGTGGGGCCCTGCGAAAAATGTTTTGGGGATCTTCGATCGAAAAATCTGATGATTTTTTATCCGTTTGGTTGAAATTTCCTTTTTTTGGGGTCGTTTGGTCGAAATTTCGTCAGAATATTCCATTTTCCCTTTAAAACTTTTTCCACGCATGTGTGGAGCTCCCTAAAGTGTGGGGCCCCTGTTTGACCGAACATGTTGAACATGCCGTAATCTGGCTCTGCCTATAGAGTCTACTCAGTATTACACACGTAACAATCATGCTTAGGGCGACAAGCTACATTATTAACAACAGTAATTTCCTAAGGCAATAAGACTACCACACCGAAGTAAACTAAGACGATGGTTATAATAACAACGAGCGCAAGACAGAGCCAGTCAATCACATAAATTTATATAGCGCCCCTTCAAGATCTCTACTTAGAGTCGTTTACTTTGCACCAAAGAGACGCATTTACCAACGTAATGGAAACGTGTTTTTGCCGGAAAACCCACAACGAGAGTGATTGAATAATTTAACAAGTCTTCGCCGTTTGCTGCTTTCAAGTAAACGGTTCTAGGCGCGTGTCTTTTCGTCGATTATAAAGACAGTGGACGTTGAACTATGCTACCATGTGCTATGCTAGCATAGGCGTAGGAGGCGGGGGTCCAGAGGGGGCAAATGCCCCTCAAATTTCGGGCAAGTCTAATTTTTTGGGTAAGCAGACTCAGGAAAACAGTAAAGAAACCTAAAATAGTGTTTTTACGAGATTTCAAGTCGACGACTAAAAAAAGGGTCGTCAACATTTTTTTTGTCTGGGAAAAATTGGACGAAGTCATTTATTCCGGATTTTTTTTTCGGGCAAAAGTAAAATCTTGCCCCCCCCACTGCTGAAATCTCCCCTACGCCTATGCATGTTAGTATGCTAATTGCTGTTATTACTGCATGCATGCAATTGCCGGTCAACGTGAGTTCAGTCAGTTCTCTGGTCAATAATATATATATATACCATATATATCAAATATATAATATATATATCATATATATATATTCTGCCATGGTCAATATATTTATATAGGCCTGCGGGCGGTCATAAATACTGCTATTTAGAAACATGCAATCTCACGCCGCATTGAGCGCCGTATAGGAACACATAATTTATGCGCGACTATTGACTATTCCATACATACAGAAATGCAGAACACGGCAAAATCAATACGGCATCTTTTGTACAAGCAAAGCCAGAGGAAACAATGGAACAGAATTAAGCCTTTTGACGTGTATACCAAGTGTTCCAAAAAATAAAATTCTACAGTTTACTGTCAATCGTCGTCGTCGTCGTTGAAAAGAGTTCGAACCCCAATTTATACACAGTTCGATGAGACTTGAAAACAGACCATAACACCGTGACACCATGGCACCATGACACCGTGACACCATGACACCATGCAGCCCTGTCTGGTTTTATTGTAGTAAATAAGAGGTGCTCCCGACCGGGGGCAGAGTGTTCGCTGAAAATGACAGGTTTTCAGGTGCTTGAGGAACAGACCATTTGAAAGAGACAGGAGTCAGCCCTAAGAGAATGAGGATGTCGATTCTAGCTGGACAACCGGAGACAGAAATAAAAGAGCGACAGACAGACAGACAGAGTCAGAGACAGAGTAAGAGTCAGAGACAGAAAAACAGAGAGAAAAACAGAGAGAGAGAGAGAGAACGAGAGAGAGAGAGAGAGAGAGAGAGAGAGAGAGAGAGAGAGAGAGAGAGAGAGAGAGAGAGAGAGAGAGAGGATGTTGATTCTAGCTGGACAACCGGAGACAGAAATAAAAGAGCGACAGACAGACAGAGTCAGAGACAGAGTAAGAGTCAGAGACAGAGAAACAGAGAGAAAAAACAGAGAGAGAGAGAACGAGAGAGAGAAAGAGAGAGAGAGAGAGAGAGAGAGAACGATAGAACGAGAGAGATCCTGAACTCTGCATCATCTAACCGTCATTTCTCTGGATCTGCACTGATCGGATTTTTCCCACAGTGGCGCTATATAAATATCAGTTACACCCGATTGATCAATGGACAATGATGAGCCAAGACACCAGTCATAATCCTTGCTCCACATGTTGCAACACCTTGTAGGTTAAAAAAGCCGCTCGAACTGCAGTTACTCTGGAGGCGCTCGGCTTTTCCCAGCCCGTCAACCAACGTCGTAGTCTAACCATGATGCATGTGAAGGAAAGACAGATCGCTGAACACGATACGACCGTTTCATGTTAAATAGATATCATCCATCATTGTCGACGATATGGACATTGGTTGTCTCCACTGGATCCCTGACACATTCCTCTTATCTCTATCTACAGGAAGAAGACAAGATACATCATGATCCATCGCCATTCCATGTATATATATGTATATATATATACATATATATACTGCAATGCATCTGTCAATTTATGTGGCGCCTCTATCGTCAAAACAATGCTGCAGGGTCCATCTATTCTGGTGTTTAGTAACGGTGCGATGGTTCGTCGTGTTAGTTACTCGGTGTTATAGGTAACTAAGAATTACAATTGGGGGAAGAGAGAGAGAGAGAGAGACAGGCAGACAGACAGGCAATCAGATAGACAGACAGACAGACAGGCAGACAGGCAGACAGGCAGACAGACAGACAGAGACAGACAGACAATCAGACAGACAGGCAGACAGACAGACAGACAGGCAGACAGACAGACAGAGACAGAGAGGCAGAGAGACAGAGAGACAGAGAGACAGACTGAGAAAGACAGAGACAGAGAGAGAGAGAGGTGAAAGATGGATGGATAAATAAATAGATTCATGTAAATAGATAAAGATGGAGGAAGGACGGAGGGAGAAAGTAGCAGAAAAATAAAAAAATGGACGGACACACGCAGAGAGACAAAGGGACAGAACGACAGAGACAAAAACAAACAGATCCTGATGCTCACCAATCTTAGACAGTCTTTAATTCTCAGCATATGCATGTATACTATAATCATATACTGATAGCAAACACGAAATCATATCTTCAGCTGATGTTGACCCTAAATGTTACAATGCACACCACCGACGCCTGCAGATCAGAGTCCGAGTTTAATTACTTAATTAACAGTCGTCCTAATAATTAATTAATCAAGACGAGACCATAGTACGAAAGTTTTCTTTGAAATCGGAAACTAACGAAACGACTTCAGTTAAACAAACATGACCGAAAAACCACCACATGCATGTCATACTCAATAAACCTGAAAGACCTGCGTTCCCCAACCCCATTCTTCTCTCCACCCCTCCAACCCCATTCTTCTGTCCACCCCTCCAACCCCATTGTTCCATCCACCCACACATTAACCTACGGTCCGGAAACGTTCGGTCGATCGTGCATGGCTTGGAAATACATGTATCAGCCAACAAGTGCAATAAACATTGGACATTGCCATTATCCAAGCGACGAAGATATCAGGCGACTTGCAGCAGACATGTAAACAAGCTCACATGGACAAGGAACTGGTTGGGTGCATGCCAACCAAAGAAATCACACGACCCAGGAAATAAAAATCATAACGTCCCCCCTTACGAAGATATCATGTGACTTGCACAGAGGTAAACAAGCTCACAGGGACAAATAAATGGTTGGGTGCATGCCAGCCAAAGAAATAAAAAATCATAACGTTCCCCCCCTTTCGAATTCACGGCATTGCCTTCGGATTGCTGTTGCAGTGTTGCTGTTGATGTCATAAATCGGTTCTTTGAGACACGAAGTAGACTACGGAATTATTTGTCCTCTGGGAACGAAATGCTTTCAGAATAGGGTCCCGTGACCTGTAAAGTGTCGACTCCGCGCAGACGACGAGATTGGGATTAGAAATCGGACGATGCTTGTGACAACCGAGATTTGTCATCGAGTCACAAACATTCTGCGAGGGAAGATTTCGTCGCAATTTGGATATTTTGGTGGTGTTTGAAAGAACACACACAATACATACATGCAATTGCACCGCCTACGTATATCTACATACATGCATTCATACATACACAGTTAGGCTACATACGTACGTACATACATGAGTACATGCATACATTCAAATTAAGATACAAAAATATGTAGATAAATGCATACATACATACATACATACATACATACATACATACATACATACATAGATACATACATACATACATACATACATACATACATACATACATACATACATACATACATACATACATACATACATACATGCATGCATGCATGCATACATACATACATACATACATACATACATACATACATACATACATACATACATACATACATACATACATACATACATACATACATACATACATACATACATACATACGTGCATGCATTTCATACGCACATATACATACATACATACATACATACATACATACATACATACATACATACATACATACATACATACATACATACACACATACAAACATACATACATACATACATACATACATACATACATACATACATGCAGTCATACATACATACATACATACATACATACATACATACATACATACATACATACATACATACATACATACATACATACATACATACATACACAAATGTACATACATACATACATACATACATACATACATACATACATACATACATACATACATACATACATACATACATACATACATACATACATACATACATACATACATACATACATACATACATACGTATGTAAATACATACATACATACATACATACATACATACGTACATAAAGTTCAATAAAAATGACATGGTGCCTGAAATCATGTATAGCGTGGTAATGTCGGTCCATTACATGGCAGTTGCATCCGTTCTGCGGTTCGTCCGAATAGAGAGAAATCGCTTAAAGCTGCCAAGTAGGAGATAAACGATGGACAGAGACGCCTTGAGAATGAAGGCTAAGAAATGCGCTATATAATCTGCTGTGTGTTCTGGATTGTACAAAGGCAATGAAACAGTCTGCGTTGAAATTGAAGTTTTTTGGTCTGATTCCGAACGCGATCAATATATATATCTATAGGCTATATATATAGATCTATATATATTTAAAGGCTATATATATATACATAATATCGCATATGTAATACATTTTGTCTCACACTATAACTGACGTCATACAGACGCAGACGATCATAGGACTGACGGAGAGACGGACAAGGACACATAGGCAGACATCTAATCCGATCCGAATGGACAAAGAGGGTCAGACGTAGAGACAGTTTTATAAACCGAAAAAATATTTGATGTAAGACAGACGTCTGATGTTTGGCATTGAAATAATTTCTACTGGAAAGATATACAGTGTTCCGAAGGATATGAGAAGAAACGGGATGGCTGAAGAAGGAAATGGCTGGAGAAAGAAGGGAATTGTTTCAGAAGAGAATGAGAAGGGAATGGCTGGAGAAGAAAATGAAAAGAGAATTACTGGAGAAGGGAGTAGTTGGAGAAAAGGAATGACTGGAGAAGGAAATGGTTGGAGAATGGAATGAGAAGGGAATGAGAAGGGAATGAGAAGGGAATGGCTTGAAAAGAGAATGGCTGGAGAAGAGACTAGGTGGAGAAGGGAATGATTGGAGAAGTAAATGGTTTTATGGAATTATTGGAGAAGGAAATGGTTTTAGGGAATTATTGGAGAAGGAAATGGTTTTAGGGAATTATTGGAGAAGGAAATGGTTTTAGGGAATTATTGGAGAAGGAAATGGTTTTAGGGAATTATTGGAGAAGGAAATGGTTTTAGGGAATGCTTGGACAAGGAAATGGTTTTAGGGAATGATTGGAGAAGGAAATGGTTTTAGGGAATGATTGGAGAAGGAAATGGTTTTAGGGAATGATTGGAGAAGGAAATGGTTTTAGAATGGAATGGTTGGAGAAGGAGACAGTAGGATAATCAGCTGCAGGAGAAAGTCTCTACAGAATAAAAGAGCCAGATAGGAAGCACTTGTGAGTGGATTTGAAAGAGGAACAGAGAGCTTGAGAGACATCCAAAAGATCCGAAATGTCGGCAACTTTTTCTTCTTGGTCTCTGCATAATTATATACGAGGGAGGATAACCAGTTCCCTCATTTTCCCACCAACTAACACTGTACGATCGCTTCACTCATTATGGCTGCGTTGACCAGAGGGAAGATGGATACTGGAAAGATGAATTACTAGGACAAGAAGATTGGGGAGATAAATAGGCCTACACGTAGAAAACTGTCCTGGTTGTGCTTCGCAGCCAATCGGAAAATTGTCGAAAGAAAAATGTAGCCGGAAGCATAATATTTCCGTAGCGTAGGCAGCTGCGACTGTAATTCGTAGAGCAAATCATAAGTCACATACATATTTAACTGCCAGTGTCCCACGGCCAACGAGAATTGTCGCTAATAATCGTAAATTATAACGAATCGGTTTCAAGAAAGTTTCACTGTTCAAAGATGTACTGTCGCCACTTAGTCTTCCAGGAACAATTTCGCCATCGCAGTTATAGCCTACCTGTAACCATAATAATGAAACTGGATCATAGGTTATTAACAGATTTCCAAGACATCGATTTTCACGGCTATTAGCCTACTTATTAAACAATCTCAATCACTACAGTACAACAATACCTTTCCATCCACGTATAGCGGTACTGAAGAATGATTTATATTTATCGTTTTAGCGTTCTTTTGTGCACGCACGCATTATAACATATTATATCATGCTATGCTGAAAGACGCAGGCTACAGTAGCAGCTGCTGCCATCTTTTGGATAGTCTATAGTACTATACACAGGCCTGGAAAACTTAGGACTGTAACAGTTGTTGAGAGAGTAAACGCCAGTAAGACATGTGACGTTGAAAGGAGCTCCTGTGCAACCATTAAACCTTCACACTGTTAGAAAAAACGGTTGTTTTTTTAACAGTGTATCGTGTTTACGAGAGGAGTGGTGCCACCTTACGTACGAACTTGACAACTGGCAGAGAACAACATATGAGGATGATCATCATGTTCCCGTAAACACCAAGTGCTTCTTCTCCGTTTCCTGATATGTTATGGCGCTATAAAAATTTGACAAGCACCACTATGTTATGACCAAGCATGAATCGTTGGCGCTGAGGGATTGTACCTGAATGACACGAACTTCTCCAAAATTCCTCCATGCACAGCAGTGTAAGAATTGAAGGGAAAAATGATGGAGGGGGGGGGTAGTAGACTAAGCCCACACGATCCACACGTGCAGTTGAGGTCTGCAAAGGAGACTACGGTGGAATTCTTAAAACGAATGCGGGGTCAAACCCTCATAAACCCTTCGGCAATTATTTCCCCACATGCTACCAGCAGGATATGAGAATTGCGGAAAAATAACTGGGGGGTCAGACTGTGATCCACGTGGAGTTGGGGTATGAAAAGTAGACGTCAATATGGGGCCCTAAGAAAGATTGGGGGTTGAATCCCCTCAACCCCCCGACAATTCTCACACTGCCATGGAATGAATACGGGGGTTGAACCCACATAACCCCTCGACAATTATTCTCACCCTGCATGATACACAGTGGGTGGGTTATACGTCTCTGACGAGGCTCGAGGCTGTACTTCCTTAGTTACAACATAGCCTACTTACATGTACAGGGCAATCGAGCGAATGTATTGACCGGTCAGATGCGCTACATGTATGAACCCACAGGGCGTTCCATCGTGTGCTACGATCATGTCCCGTTTCCCGGTCAATTACAATCGCCTCCGGTTATGCCAGCCGCGCGGTATCAATGTATCTTTCGTTACCATCCTCAATCTGCCCTATAGTTGCTGTGCGGCTTAATTAATAATTTCTACCCTCCCCCAAATTTGCCGACGGGGGGGGGGGAGGGTTGTCAGATGGATCGGTTGACAGAACCGATGAAAAGGCTTCCGGCCGACAAGAGATAACTAAATTAACTGTCGCAAAATCCAGACGAAATATAGAACGATGGACTAATCTCTATTCCCAGCGGCACTGATTGCACTGTCTGGAACTGGATGCACGGTCGTAATGTCTGGTTAGAACCGAACGCACTTTCCTATCTCTGTTTAGAACTGAATGCACGGTTCTAATGTCTGTTTAGAACTGATTGCATTTTTCGATCTCTGTTTACAACTGATTGCATGGTCTAAAGTGCAATCAGTTCTTAATGTCTGTTTAGAACTGATTGCACTTTCCGATTTCTGTTCACTGTTCCGAACTGATTGAACTGTTCTAATCTATAGGCCTATTAATTTATAACTGATTGCGATGTACTAACAGATTCTGTTCAAAACCGATTACACCTCTCTAGCAGACTCTAGGCTTGTTTAGACTGAGTTACTGCATGGGCAGACAGAAAACCAGGCGTTGTAGCCGTAAAGCCAAAAAACTTGCGTTTACATTAATTTTAGTATTTCTACTCGACTTGACGTAAAGTCAGTCACCGAGACAAGCCGCAGAAACCTTTGCGCTGCAGGGAAGAGTAGGCTAACCGCGAATTGAGATCCAAGTGCATTGAAACTCGATGTTCTTCATTGCAATCTTCTTAGCTATTTTAACGCCTCCTATAATAACCGATGAGACCCTATATAAGTCAGAGCTGCCACACAAAAAGGTTTAATTTTAACTCCACTACTGTTGGTAAGTCGGCAGTGCATGTCCCCAGCCTGGAAAAGAAGAAGGTCGACCCTAAATCATCCTTGATATGACACAATAACAATCTTCATCATGGCCATAGAAGCCTCGGTCGTACCTATAATAAGCTCCTGTGCAGCACAGTATCTTAGCGTTTCTCAATCTCTAAAGACTAATGACACCTCGACGAAAACAATATCGCCCGTATGGCCCGTAACATCAAGTTTACACCGTGCGTATTATAAGTATAGGCTTAGAAAGAGAGTCAACTACTTTAACGCTATTAGGACAAAGTGGCATCGTCTTATCTAGCTTGGCTTAGAAATGAACTAGACCAAGCCTTTCTCACCCATTTTATTTCTGACTTAGGCTACAGCATACGCATGCTTGTGATGATAATATTTATGGTTTCAGCGAATATTCGACTTCTCTGAACTTTGAGGAATGAGGTGAATATAGCCTAGTTGTGATAGAAGTAGGGCATACTGATTAAAATAATTTCTATTTATTAATCTCCTATATTTGATCGTCATTAACTGATTAAAATAATTTCTATTTATTAATCTCCTATATTTGATCGTCATTAACTGATTAAAATAATTTCTATTTATTAATCTCCTATATTTGATCGTCATTAACTGATTAAAATAATTTCTATTTATTAATCTCCTATATTTGATCGTCATTAACTGATTAAAATAATTTCTATTTATTAATCTCCTATATTTGATCGTCATTAACTGATTAAAATAATTTCTATTTATTAATCTCCTAAATTTAATGATGATTAATTGATTAAAATGATTTTTAACCATTAATCTCCTAAATTTAGGCCCTAGTCATGATCAATATTGATTAAAACCGTTCTAATCTAATAACTCCTTCATACATTTAATCTCGAGTAATTAAGTAAATTTGTTGGTCTACATAAAAAGCATCAGAAACTGTCAAATGTGAAGTCGCAGATTTACTTACTGGTCCACAACTTGTTTCTAGACATATAATAAGTATCAATGAGTATCGTCCGTTATCTGGTGACGTTTATTGATCCGCCAACTAACCCATGGAGGAGTGATGGACGATTTCGGGTCGCCGACCTGAGCGAGTCGAACCGTTTCCGACATCCACTGTATTCAGCACAGGCTGATAAATGGCTCAAGATTAAACGGTTAAGGAAGCCGATCACCAGGCTATCGAAATAAGGCAGGAAGGCCAATCTGTGCGTAATTCCTAGAAATGCTAGGGAACCTGCTTTTGCGTTTGAACGCGACCAGGTCTGAGGTCGGCTTTTGTGCTGATGTTGTTTTTCCTGTAGAAAATTATTACTGCAGGCCGACCATGTGTAGCTTGAAGCTACAAATAGGAATTTGCTTCAGGTGGCGGAGTAAAGCCGGAAACCTTGCCAATGAGATTCTGGTGATGCGTAACGAATATACATTTATCCGATGACGAAAGCTCTACATTCAAAACAACTCACACTATGTGCAGCCTGCCATTTAAACGCGTCACACAATTGCATTGGATGAAGTAAGGGTCGCTACTTCTCAGCAACGGCCAGCTTAGGGTAAGACGGGGTAAGATGGACACCCAAGTGACTTAACACAAAAAGGTGCCCAACTTCCCCCTCTCTACCCTATAGTGTGTTTCAAGGTGAATAAACCCAATGATCTCTGCGTTGATAGTTATGTTATGCATACTCTCCACGCCCAATCGATGAAAAGCTAAATATCCTAATATTATTCTCGTGTATCCAGATACGTGAATGCACACAATTTCACGCACACGCTTACCATCATCATACATCTTCACACATGCCCCATGGGGGGGGGGGGTAGAAACACACAATATAGGTCGACAACACATTTGTATAATAGGTCTATATAATATCATTAAATAGCGCATTTGTTTAATATACCCAAGCTTATAATTATAATGTTTATATCCTAACAAAACAGGAATGATATATTTTCCTATAGGCACGTGTATATATGTGGAGGTCTAAATCTTGCTGAAGAAGATTGGCTCGTCTTCTAGAATTGGACTCGATGGAATAAGTTTGACAAGCACTTACGGGATTCGAGACAGACCCATCATATTATAGACCGAACAACTTCTTATTATCTCTTCTCCGATGTAGTCCGGTCGAACGTCTCTGCCTTCTTTTCCTTCCCGAAGAAATCCGAAGAAATCCGAAGGTGGGAACGAACGAAGTAGTCCCTGCTGAGGGTGCCGAGGGAATAATTAAACGCCTCGTCTGCTTTTAGCGTTCTCTTAAAAACCCAACCGTTGCCCGTCTATTATTAGCGATATGTCTACATTAGATTTTACTGCTGTTCGAGTTCGCACCATGGGTTTAAATTGGGTTTATAATTATCAAGTCGCCTATATATATATATATATAGTTACAAGAACACAGAACTATGCATAGTGTATATAATTATATATATATATATATACATATGTGCGTGTGTTTGTGCGTTTGTATATGTTTGTGTGCGTGCGTTTGTGTGTGAGTTCGCATGCGTGTGTGTGTTTGTGAGTGTAAGTCGTGTGTGCTGTGTTTGTACGTTTGTGTGTTTGTGTGTGTGTGTGTCTGTGTGTTTGTGTGTGTGTGTGTTTCTGTGTGTTTATGTGGGCGCACGAATCAGTATAATTATTGTGTGGGTAGATACATATGCATCGATACATAATGAATCTCCCTGCATGTGTATAGGAGATTGAATATTTCGGGTCATGAGAGACTTGTGGCTTGAATTGCAATCTGCTAAAAACCTTTCCACGGTTAAGGATCAGAGTCTGTCCTGATATCGTTCTGTATCTGCAAACGTTGCTTTCAACATGTTACACGGGGTAAAAAGGTGAAAATGCAAAACAGACGCTTGTACATTCCAAACACTTCTTGGAAGGATCAAAAAGTGCCACAGCTCAACTAAAAAATCGTCACTCCTTGCTGATTCTCAAGCACACTGATAGATGGAACTGCGTGTGATCCACTCATACATACATTCATTCATTTATTTATTCATTCATTCATTATGAGAATGTTATATAGCACCTCTTCAGAAATCTACTAGTCGCGCCTTAGATGACTGTCGCTGAGTGACCGCGAACGCTATAAATTTTCTTTGTTATAGTACGTATTGGAGTATTGGTGGTGTTGGTGGTAGTAGCAGCACTGGTAGTGTAGTAGTAGTGGTAGTAGCAGTAGTTGTAGTATTGGTAGTAGTAGTGGTGGTTGTGGCATCATCATAATTATCATCATCATCATCATCATCATTTGCAGTATCATCATCGTCGTCGTCGTCGATGCCGTCATCATCATTATCACCATCATCATCTTCTGCATCTGCATTGCTTTCTTTCTTTCTTTGCCACAGGCCAGATTCTTTCGTTTCACTGAACGTTGCTTTCCTCCGTTATCTACATCTTTCTAATTATTCATTTTCTTTTAGTCTTCTGTGCACGCCTCTGTCTGCCATTCTCACGATCCGCGCTGTTCACTCATTTCTCCCTCTCTGATTCACTCATGCTTCACCATGCAACACATCGTATTCGCTCGACCATAATTCACTGATAAAATGTTTATGTAAACATGTATTTTTTAAACAGATGTGTCTCGTCGTGTATAACAGGCGAAGACGATCTCATGACGAACACTGAAAGGGGAAAGCGTAAAGGGACACTTCGATTTTGGTTGACACAATCTAACAACAATTGTGGCCAGATGCATGAATTGTCTGGTGAGACAAAAATGCATTAAATCATAGGTAGGCTATAATTTATGTCATATTCGTGTGCGCTCTTTGAATGTCACACTAGCTAGATTAACCGGCGTTACCCGGAAAATTTCGGGTTTTCGCCCCCCACCACGCCTCTACCCGCTCACACTTCGCTCTTCTCACACCGCCGTCTTCCATCGCGGTCTCAAACCCAACTCCACCCCACTCCTGTACCCCGCGCGCCGCCCCACACAGCCCCTCAACCCCGCCCACCACACTTTATTCTTATTGTCATTATTTTCTCCTGCCCTGGGATCATACGCTCATAAATTATTATGATTTATTGAATCCGTTGGAATCACTTTTTTTGCGTATTTCTGGCCTCCGGCCAAATGTGACGTAAAATATGAGGTCGAAAATGACGTCAGGAGCAATGGCAACACGAAGATTAATGTATAACGGCGAAATGGCCAAATTTTTGTTCTTTTTTATAGGGAAGGGGTAAGACTTTTGGGATCACGAACCCCTATGTTTTTTTTCGGCTGCTAAGAAGTGCTATTGGAAAATTTGGGAGCAATCGGTTGAGTGGATAAAATGTTTTGGTGGAACATACGTACAACTTTTATCCTTTATTTATATAAATGTACGCACAGACACACACACAATATGAAGTCCTGTCAGCTGACTGAATCATGTAAATTTTTAGGTGTGTATCTGGACCAGCACCTCACCTGGAAAGAACACATTAAGCAGATATCTAAAAAAATAGCAAAAAATATTAGCGTGCTATCAAGAATCCGTCACTGTCTCTCTCAAGCTACATTACAAGGCTTATACTATTCCTTAATTTTTCCATACTTGTCATATTGTAACATTTGCTGGGCCTCAACTTATAGTTTTTATTTAAAAAAATTGGAGAGTTTGCAAAAACGTGCCATTCGAACTATTTTCTTATTATGCTGGTCTGTCAGTACCAAACCAATTTTTCGAACCTATAACATACTACGATTATCAGATATATATAAGTTTCAAATCAGTTTGTTCATGTTTCGCTATCATCACAAATTGTTGCCTAGGACATTTGATGGTTATTTTTGTCAGGGAATTGCTGTACATAACCATTTCACTAGAACTCTGTTACACTACCGCACCGATGTTGCGCATACTAGGATGAAATTATTTTCGATTAAATGTTCTGGCCCTATGATATGGAATAACCTCCCAAAATATATTACACTTATACCCACCATTAACATGTTTAAGAAAAAATTAAAAGACTGTTTAATCTCTGTTTACTAGATTTAAACAATTGGTCATAATTTGTTTTTTTCTTGTGTTTTGTTTTGAAATCTGTGTGTCATTTCATTTCAGTTTGCTTTCGTTTCATGTGTAAGATGTTGTGCTTTGCACTGTTTTTTTTACAATAGCCAAATGTTATTGAGAAAGGAAGGGTCTATCTATGCAACCCATCTCCATACTACCCTTCTTTTCCAAATTTTATGAAAGAGTTTTATATGACCGATTATTCTCTTATATTAAACAAAAGAATATCTTGTACCCTCTGCAACATGGGTTCCAACCGGCTCACTCAACTTCTATGTCCTTACTTGATATTCAAGATAAAATTTCAGCTGCTATTGATAATAAACAATTTTCATTAGGCATCTTCCTCGACCTAGCAAAGGCCTTTGATACGGTCGACCATAAGATACTATTGGCTAAACTTAAACATTATGGGGTTAGGGGTACTGCTCTGAATTGGTTTGCAAGCTATCTAACTTCTCGCCAACAACAAGTTTTATGTAATAACTCACTATCTGACTTCTTACCCATCCGATTTGGAGTTCCCCAGGGCTCCATTCTTGGTCCCCTTCTTTTTATAATATATATAAATGACTTGCCTAACTCTTCTTCTTTACTACATTATATCCTGTTTGCTGATGATACTAATGTTTTCCTTTCCCATGCCTCTTACGACCAATTATTTGAGTTAGCTAATGAAGAATTAAAGGCTGCAAGTAACTGGTTCAAAGCAAATAAGTTGTCACTTAATCTCTCCAAGACCAATTTCATATTATTTAGAACTAATAATAAGCCAATACCCGCTCATACTAATGATATAGTCATTGATGGCATAACTATTCCTCAAGTTACCACATCTAAATTTCTAGGCGTGCATATGGACCAACACCTAAAATGGAATATCCATATTGATGAAATCAATAAGAAAATCACCAAAAGCATTGGCATCATTAATCGAATTTCCTACTTACTACCTTCTCATATTCTGACCAGCTTGTACTATACTCTTGTTTATCCTTATCTTACCTATTGTAATATCATCTGGACTTCCACTTATGCTTCTCATTTAAGAAAATTGCAAATTGCACAAAAAAAGGCTCTACGAATCATAACTAAATCTCCCTTTAACTCTCACACTCAACCATTGTTCTTATCACTTAAACTACTAACCATCACACAAATCAACTTTATCCAAACTTGTGAATTTATGTACAAGTATCATAACAAACTCCTTCCACCTGCTTTCTTGTCTTACTTTTCCCCTACTGAATTTAATTATGGCCTTAGAAACAAGCCGGATTATAAATTAATACTCGTCAGAACTAACATCCGTAAACTTTCCATTAAGTTTCAGGGTCCACTGCTTTGGAACAACCTACCTATAAACATCCGTACCTCTAATAGCTTTTCGTGTTTTAAGCGTACTTTAAGAGCACACACACACTGGAGCTTGTATTATAAATTGTTAGTTAAGTTAGTTAAGCTTGTTTTCAATTTTTTTGGTTTCCTACAGCATAGCTATTGCTGTTACTATATCTTGTGTTTCCTAGACCTATCGTCCTGTAAGCTGTCATCTTAAATCTTCTTATTTCTACCTAGCTAAATAGGCCCCCTCCTAGCGGGACTTTGTCCCTTTGGTGGGCCTGTTGTTCCTAAACACTTTGTGACATCCTCTGCTATGATTGCTTTTAGCTTGATATATTTGCTGGCTGACATTTGAATGTCTTATTAAATTCCTGCACTGCATTACTGTGTAAGCCATGCTGACATGCACTTTTTCTATCATATTATGTGATCATAATATCGTGTTGTTGATGGATCAATAAAACTTGAAACTTGAAACTATCCAGCCTCAGCGGGTCCATACGACCTTTTTGGATTGACCTTTTGACTTATGCACCGATCACTCGAAAGTCATTGAATTTGTACTGATTACTGCTCTTTTGTACGTGTTTGATGCTTTGTCAATAAACGGCTTACTTACTTACTTACTTACTTTACTGAGAGTTCTGCCTGTTCATAATTCGGTGTCAAAAATCCCAGACATGCACTAATTATTCTCGCTGTAGATCTAAATCAAGGAGGCGTTCAAGACTTGTAATGTTAGACACAGTCTATTCCACTTGCTATATAAAATATATAGTCTACTTTCTGCTTTTTAACACACATGACTTCGATTTTCTTAGAAAAATCTGGTCTACATTTCGAGTCTTTGACTTCGCTCGCTCCGTCGTCAGGGCATAAAACGAGACGAGTTAGGCAACTATTTGTCGATTTCTGCAGCAAATATTTGCCATCAGTTTACAGCGGAAGACATCAAGAGAAGGGGGCTTTGGTCCATATCGCAGAAACCGCTCCGAAGAAAGCGAATCGGAAGCCATTTAACACAACCAAAGGCACTGTATATATATATATATATATATATATATATATATATATATATAAAGTCATTCTCTGTTTTCCAAGTCTCCATTTATTACAGCGACCTTCGTACAGTCATATTCCCAGCCTATACAGCGTACAACGATTCAGCTTATAATAGAGCTTGCTAGAGGGCGTTAGTAAAACATTAATATCGAAATATCCGCTACTGTGTCCAGCACAATTTGTAGCCACATCATGATGTCCCCTTGGCTTTCAGTCTGGCACTTGGCTAGCGATTCCATTTCGAATTGCATGGCATAAAGATGAACTGCCAGTAGATTATGGCCGACAAAGAATGGCGCAATGATGCAGTTCGCTTTTGTCCAGACGTAAAAATACTTGTCTCCTAAATTTCTACTGCGTCAAATCAACGTGTCATAGTAATGCTGCGCAATAACACAATTCGTGTTAAATCTAGAGTTACGCAGCCCCGCGTTAAACATTGATGCGGACGACACACGTAGGCTACATGTAGGCCTACATGTACGTTATAAATGCAATAAAAAATGGAGTGAAGAAGGCTACGTCTATGTTTGAATGTATGTATGTATGTATGTATGTATGTATGTATGTATGTATGTATGTATGTATGTATGTATGTATGTATGTATGTATGTATGTATGTATGTATGTATGTATGTATGTATGTATGTATGTATGTATGTATGTATGTATGTATGTATGTATGTATGTATGTATGTATGTATGTATGTATGTATGTATGTATGTATGTATGTATGTATGTATGTATGTATGTATGTATGTATGTATGTATGTATGTATGTATGTATGTATGTATGTATGTATGTATGTATGTATGTATGTATGTATGTATGTATGTATGTATGTATGTATGTATGTATGTATGTATGTATGTATGTATGTATGTATGTATGCATGTATGTATGTATGTAAGTATGTATGTATGTATGTATGTATGTGCGTATGAAATGCATGCACGTATGCATGCAAGTTATGCATTTTTATTTACTGAAAATTTGATATAGCGCTTCTTCAAGGTTACTACTCAGGAACGCTCCAAATGTATAGTAGGCTATGTAGTTATGTATATGTAAATATGTATGAATGTATACTCTCAGATAAAAGATGGCAAACCATATTTCATTTCCAAACGGATGAATGCGTTCGTAGCATGTGGCGCCATCTAGGGGCATTCCTGCGCATAAATAACGCAATCACATCGGAGGAAAAAACGTCATCTAATGGACATATTTTTTTATAAAGTTCTGACCAATCATTTTCCCTACAGTAGCCACAGCCATGAATCAAGGCTTGCGCAAGTATTTTTCACGTCATATGCATGGGCAGTAGTATAACGGCAGCGTTTGATTAGGGTAAATTATTTTGGTTTTGCAGCATATTTTTCAAGTTTAAAAAGTAAGCGTGTGGTGGTACCAGTATGAGGGAGAAATTTACAGATATTCTACACTGCATGCTGAGGCCTATTGTATTTCTTTCATATCCCATAGCGAGCCTAATATTTCCTATTTTGATTTACTTACTTTGGGATATTCTACACTGCTTGCTTAGGCCTATTGTAACTCTTTCATTACAATTCTCCCGTAGCGAGCATATTATATTCTGATTTACTTAGCCTACTTTGAGCGCGTAACAAAATTCTTTTTCTAAGAGGCCAAATAATGAAACTCTGATCACAAAGAGGAAATTTCTTATCGCTGATTGATATTTTTTTGATTTAACTTTCTCTGTCGCCCATGTTAGGAGAGCAGATTTCCCGCTATCAGCAGAGATTGCTTAGATTTGCGTTTTTATGGCGTTCTAGAAGAAATACGTATGCACATAGATGTCACAGATGTTAACGTAGAAGCAGCAACAGAAAAAATGAAGTTGCAAAAAAGCTGTAGAGGGCGATGGCAAGACAAAGGGAAAGAGCAGGAAGACGAGGAGGAGGAATAGAATGAGGAAAAGAAAGAGGAAAGTGGAAAAGATGAAGATGAAGAGTGAGAGGAGGGGAGACAGAGGAAGAGGAGGAGGAAGAGGAAAGGAAAGAGGCAGATTAATAGTAGGCGGATGGGGAAGAAGAGAAAGAGGAAGAGAAAAAGGAGGAAGCGGAGGAAGAGGAGGAATATGAGGAAGACGAAGAGGAGGGCGAAGAAGAAGATCTAGACAATAGAGAAGCAGCCTGAGGGTCAGTTTTACCTCGGGCGAGAAAAATATAATATTATTAATTTATTATATTGATAATACGAATAATACTGATAACAATAAAATTTACACCATATAATATTAATAATACGAATAATAGTGATAACAATAAAATTTACACCATTCGTAAGAGCGCACCTTTAGTGAGCAACTCCTAAAGACAGTGAGGGAGCTGGCCAATGCTTAGGCAGTGTGCAATGCTGTGCATATAGGCGACACTGCACTAAGAAAAAAGCTGCAATTTCCAATCAACTTTCTGGTGACTGGACATTGATTACTATAATCTAGCGGCTATATTATAATTATCTATTCTATATCTATACTGGATGTTGGACATAATAATTACCGAAGCGTAAACAACAAACACAGAGGCTGAATAATATAATTCTGCAGAGGATTTAATCACTTTGCCGAAAACATGGTTATCGCAGTCCTGATGAACTGAAATCTATTCGCGTTTTGCGGCAGTGCGGAAAAATTGCCTGCAGCCTATTTTTTAAGGGAGATGGAGGATATGACAGTGAGATGAACTGTTACTAATATCGCAGAAACTCGTCCTTTTTAAATGTTTTAATACAATACAATGCAACACAATACAATACAATACAAAACTATACAATGCAATACAGTAACAATACAATATAATACAGTACAGTGCAGCACAATACAAAACAAAACAATACAAAACAACACAAAACAATACAAAAATGCAATACAGTACAATACAATACAATGCAATACAATACAAAAAATGCAATGCAATACAATGCAATACACTAAAATACAGACAATACAATTCAATGCAATGCTATCCAATACAATACAACACAATGCAATACAATACAATATTCCGGATGGATACTCCAGTGGGGCGGTCCGGTGGGGTGGGTGGCGAGCAGTGGGCTGTGGGCGGCGGGAAAGAATAATAGAGGGGTCGATTGAGCGTGATAGTGACGACGTATTTAAATTATAATTATGGGGGTCTTTCGAATGCTGGTAACGTCCGCTGGCGTCGCTGGCGTCGTTCTGAGACCCGTCAGTGCCAGACTCTGCGACGCTGACAATTGGCCGTCTGAGACAATCAAATAACTGACGTCGTCGTCGCCGTCACTGCATCGCTTCGGCTAATTGCAATTCCTCCGCTACACTCAACAGATGTCGCGCGACGACGACGACGACGACGACAACGACGACGACGACGACGACGACGACGACGTTTATGCAAACGGATCTTTAATCAGACGCGGACAATGAGTGCACTGTCTATCTACCTGTACGTCTCTGCATATCTCTTCGATCGTCTCTCTCTCTCTCTCTCTCTCTCTCTCTCTCTCTCTCTCTCTCTCTCTCTCTCTCTCTCTCTCTCTCTCTCTATCTCTATCTCTCTCTCTCCCTCTCTGTTTGTATGTCTGTTGCTCGCTTTCTCTTCGTCTCTCTCTCTGTCTTCCTGTCTCTGTCTCTCTCTGTCTCT
>OX243818.1:12989243-13061743 GCA_945859605.1 Lumbricus rubellus
AAATTCCCGTCCATTAGACAGATAGCTGCTGCTTACATATACGCCTTGCTCTGACGGCATGACAATTAGGTCTATACCAGAGAAATGGCAACCGGAAAAAGGCCACGCTTACAGTACTCCGTTTCCAATTTCTATATTAGACGCACATTTGAGAAGCACTTAACGGATGCTATGCATATATATATAATTATATATATTATATATACATGTATATATATATATATTAGATGAAGTCATTTATATAAATCCGCGCATCTTCATTTACTGCATCTCTAAACACTCATATTCGCACATTTGCATGCACGAAACAGATGCATAGAGACAAACTTATACATATACATGGTACATATACACATGCATATGATACAATATACATATACATGTACATATACATACATGCATAGTTGCATACATACATACATACATACATACATACATACATACATACATACATACATACATACATACATACATACATACATACATACATACATACATACATACATACATACATACATACATACATACATACATACATACATACATACATACAGACATACATACATACATACATACATACATACATACATACATACATACATACATACATACATACATACATACATACATACATACATGAATGCATACATACATACATACATACACACACAGTTACACACATGTATACATGCATGTACATACAGTGTCAATCATGCATTATTATAATTATGCATAGATGTTTACATTATACACACGCAATAAATCAGGAAATGAATAATCGTCATATGAGAAGAAATAATCCGAAGCAGATGTAGGCCTACCTCTCAGTTTTTATTTTCTATTTACTTAATTGTGTAGTCTAAAAAGATGGTCGATGTTTTCTGAGGATTATAATTAATCAAGCAATCACAGCAGTTCTCGATTGCCTACAGCCATGTTCTCACACATAGGCTACACCCACAAGACATATTACTGCTATCATCCGTGACTTATAATATATCATAGCTGTAATCTGTGCTTTGTTCTGTTTGTTTACGAGAACCCGCCGATAGAAATAGTGTTTTAGGTATAATTATTTTTAAAAGTTTGATTGCTTCTTCTAGCACAAAATAACTTAAGAGTCAAGATCAAAAAAGTTCTTTGATTTATAAGGGGCAACGCTCGCGAGAGATGAAAAACTTGAGAGACCAAAGTTCTCCTGGTGAGCGCTGTCCGTGAATATTGGAACTTTAACTTTGCCAGTGCCAGTCCCAAGCCTAGATAAAGGAGGAGGGCTTCGTTAATGGTCTTTGTTACCACAGAGTGACGTTAAACTGCAATTACCAGTATACTAATACATTGGAACGATATACTATAGGATATAGAATAATTGTAGATATAATGATCAAGAATATAAAGTCTTAGCTAATTAGCAAAATAGAAAACATTTTGAACACTTTGAGTGACTGCTACCAGAGAATATGGGTCAATGTTATATATATATTTATATATATAAATTATATATATATAAATATTACACACATATATAAATAAATATATAAATAAATATTATATAATTATGTGCATGCAGTGGAGGAAGTAGGAAAGGAAATACACATGTAGGGAGTGTCAGTTGTGTCAGCCTCAGTCAGGAATCAACAACTTGGAAGTGATCGTTTAGTTTCCGTTTACAAACTTTGTTGAGCAGAAAATATGAATGCAACAGTTGCAACATCTGCTATGATAATCGTTGACGCCAGCATGAAAACAGCAAAATCCTTTGGCGAAGATAAAAGTTAAGAATTATGTATAACATAACACAGCTTATAACAAAACAAAGGTTTTACGTGGCTCAGAAGATATATTGTCTGTGACATTATAGAACCGCTGCAAATGCACCTGGTACACTTAATAGCCCATTTTTCTCTATTTAGCTACCTCATAAAAGTCGTGACAGTGTCCACTGAGACAGTATACTATAATCCAAGCGATTCTACGAGTTTATGACTCTAGAATGTCTGCCCTAATGTTTCCTTTTGGCTTCTTAAATAATTCATGCATGTGTATTTTTTTCGGTGCTGAAGCAAAATATCTCTCTCACTGTATATAAAGGCTACTACTTTATTTCCAATTTTCCAGTGACAGGCCTTATATCTAATATGTCAATATTGTATATACACACATAGTCTATATATAGGCTAATTATATTATATATATATACACATATATAGTTATATAATATAGGCCTATATATGCATTACAATTATAGAGGAAGTAGGAAAAGAGATATAAGAAGATTATTGTAAGCTTCAATTACAACTGCTAAAAATGTATGTCACTGAAAACTACTCCAACTACCACCATGGGCGCCCCCACATTGGGGCAAGTGGGAGCACTTGCCCCCCTGGAAAATTGATTTTCCTATTTTTAATTAATACTTTTGATTTCTAACAAAATTTCTTCACACTAAAGCGCAAATGTTACTAACGATACATACAAAGTAAAACTGAGAAATTTACACTTAGAAAACTCTGCGAAGAATATTCGTGTTCTTAATATTCTGCTTTGAATTTTCCAGCTCTTGCCAAAAAAGGTAACCGTACCCTTTGCGTTTTGCCTCTCCTAGAAAAATTTATGCGGGCGCCATGACTACAACGACCGCCATTTCCGTTCCAAATCACTCCAACATTGCTATTAACCAATGCTTTAAGTATACCACTGTTACTTCGAGAGTGCATTATACAGTATAGCACTATAGCCTACACTCTGTCGAATAGTGTCGGTCACCAAACCGTCTAGACCCGGTAGACCGTCGCTCGAGTGCGTGGAAGCTTTCCTTTCTCCATTCAGTTCTTCCGCCGTCTCTGGTTTCAGCAACACAAAGGCGGCGAGGAGCTATATAAACCGCATGAGCTTATACGCTCCCTACAATCATTTTGAGTGGCTACCTTCACTTGCCGACTTTTCAGGGGAAATTCTTGCCAATTTGCCATATTTTTTTCACTTTTTTTCACAACTCAACTTAACATTGGCGCATTTGTATTTCGCGTTCCAGATAAATTACTTTCGTTGACTTTCTTACTTACTTTATAAGCCCATCATGCCCATCACCTTTACAAAAGATCTGTCAGAAAATTGCGACAGAAATACTACTAGAATTTAAAAAATAGGCTAACAATTTTCTCTGGTATAAGCTTATATTGACTAACCAGAACATTATGGTATGCTCATCCTTCGGCCTAGCCTACTTAGAATAATACAGACCTATAGGCCTACTCTGTGCGTTGATTTAATAAAATTTAATACAAGACACAGAAGATTAGTGTGGAGTTTCGCACTGGATAGATGCTACATAATAATTTCGTCGATAATGCACGTGCAAAGTGTATAAACTTTGATTCACGTGTATGAAATAAAAAAGCACAATACATTGTGATCAAGATAGCGTAGGCCTACATGTAGCATCGGATAGATATGTTACATAAATGTGCCGATGTAGGCCTATAGCCTATGTTATAACATTTCTGTTTAAGCTATCTGCCTTTAACACATAATAGATAATAGGCTAGTCATAATTGATACAATGTAGGCCTATAGTGTCATTGTCATTCAGACTCAGTGCGAGAACAGTTGTCGAGCCTTTTGTGACAAGCACTGAACACGTGCAGTTGAGCAAGCCTGATCAATTGCGCAATTGTTGAAAACATCGATAGCCTATACGAAAACATGATAAGAAATTGTATGAGCCGCTGCAGTGCACAGTCTATATTGTCTTTCCAGTCTATTGTCTTTCTGCATGTCCTCAAAATGCAAAATGCCTAGACCTACTATCAAGGCCATAGTCAGCATTTTGTTTCGGAAAGGGGGGTGTTTTCCCAGACTCTGAGCAAGCCGGCAAGCAACCGAATCAACTGACTAAGAGGTTTGGAGTAACGTCATGATCTCTTATAGAGGAGTTGGATCTAATCTACTGTAAAATATCACACAGATAGGTCTAGGCTTATAACTAATAAGAGTCTAAAAATAAAATCCCCTTATTTCTCACATTGTGTGCTAGTAAACGCATTATTTAATTTTGACATTATTTCATTCGGAGGGTGCACGGGTGTTCAAACACCCACAATACCTCCTAGCTACGGCGAAGACCTACTATTAATAGATCTATGTCTTCCGTTGATCTAATAATATAGGCGCAATATCGATGCCTTTATTGTTCCTTAAAACGTCAAATCAGCCATCATCAATCATCATGATGTCCACGTCAGACGGATATTAAACTTGTCGATGGAATGCCGTACGTATAATAATAATAGTGCTTGACTTTACTACCTTTTTCTAACCCACTCGAGCAGTGAGCTCACTACTCGTGCGGGATAGAAAAAGGTAGTAAAGTCAAGCACTATTATAGGGGCTAGATTAAACACAGTCCATCTTGGTTCTCATTGAGCTAATCATCTTAAAGCTGCAAGTCTATGATGCACATTGCACAATGCCTTTAGTATCGTCTTTCATAATGATTTAATCATTTTAGTGTAGGCTACCGGTATGCTAGCAAACACTAAATCATTATGAGCAAGTCCTTCATATTTAGCGCAGTGATCGCTAAGGCAATTCTATTTAAGTAGTCTATTATAGCGTGAATAATGACACCATGCAGGTTGGCACCTCAGCAAGCGAAACTTTACGTAGCACCAAGCACTTCAAGAACAATAATGCAATTAATAATAATTATCATTAATAAAGCAGTATTAAGACAGCGTTTAGTCAATCGTAAGCCTTTCAAATGCACGCCTACCTCTTTGTTGGTGAGAAATCAAGGAACCAAAGCACACACCGTTTGTTTTTGTTTACGAAAGAGATCTCTAACGGAGGAGGATGCGTCTACATCGACGACTTGCAATGGATAGAAACATTTTACACATGCTCTACCAACAGCCAGTCGATCCTAGTCTACAGTAACAGTGTAGGTCCGGTCTTACTGAGAACCAATGAAAGAAGTAATATCAACAAGTCGATGAAAAAGTTCAGAAACTGATCGTCTCTGTCACCGCCGCCGACGCAATCACATTTCCGACGCTTTGACTGTGTAACTCCGACCGCCTCCGAGAAGACTTAGAGTCGATTGCTCTGCGGGATATTATGGTCCACCCTGCTGCACGCAACCGACGGCGGTTGTCTGCGCGCCACCCCGTTCCGCTACACGGCGGGACGTCCATACATCCGTCCGTTCGTCCGTCCGTCTGTCCATTTGTCCGTCTGTCCGTTCGTTCGTCCGTCCATTTGTCCGTTCGTTCGTCCGTCTATTTGTCCGTTTGTCCGTTCATCCATTTGTCCGTTCGTTCGTCCGTCCATTTGTCCGTTCGTCCGTCCATCCATTTGTCCGTTCGTTCGTCCGTCCATTTGTCCATTCGTTCATCCGTCTATTTGTCCGTTTGTCCGTTCATCCATTTGTCCGTTCGTCCCTCCGTCTATTTGTCCGTTTGTCCGTTCGTCCGTCCATCCATTTGTCCGTTCGTTCGTCCGTCCATTTGTCCGTTCGTCCGTCCATCCATTTGTCCGTTCGTTCGTCCGCCCGTTCGTTCGTTCGTTAGTCCGTCTGTTGATTCGTTCGTCCGTCCGTCCGTCAGTCCGTTTGTCCGTCCGTTCATCCGTCCGTTTGTCCGTCCGTTCGTTCGTTAGTACGTCCGTTCGTCTGTCCGTCCATTTGTCCGTTCGTCCATCTGTCCGTTTATCCGTCCGTCCGCTCCACAGATCAATGACTGTGGGTTGACGGTCGAAGACAGAGTCTACGGATCAGATCGGAATCATTATCTGTGAATGATCTATCTATACATGGAATCGATGGGCTGCAGCCTGAAAAGACGAACGCGTTTTTGCATTCGGACATTTTAGCCTGTAGACGGAAGTTCGATCGACGTGTCACGAAATAAATCTGCCAGCAGGTGCTGTAGCCGATAATTAAATGAAAAGTTTTCATACGCCACAATTCATTAGACAGAAATTTTGATTGTGAAATGATTATATTCGGAAATGTCATTTTGGTGTTGCACCAGACTGCCTGCGAGAGCTTTTTGTTGCTCCACGGGTAGCCTATCTAAGGTCAAGTCAAAACTCTGCTTTTTGCTATGCTATGACAGGAGCACTTCTGAGTAGTTCTCATTGAAGAGGCGCTATAGAAATTACTGAATGAATGAATGAATGCGTATATAGTAAAGATAAGGACTGGGGCACGGGATAAGCCACCATCGTAGTAGAAGCATGATTCAATCAAAAGCGAGACACTGCCATCTATGTAGGCCATTGTAGGCCTATAGGATATACATACGCTTATCTATAGGCTTAGGCTACGTGAGCCGATGTCCTTCGATCATACGACTTTATATCAACATCAGAAGCGTGATAAAAAAAACACATCCCAAATACGCGGGAGTTAAATTCATGGCTAATAAAGAAAGATTTCGGGTGGGGGCAGACACACCATGCACATCGCAGCGATCTGGCCTTTTCCCAAGTCTACGATCATAGACGCCGGTACATAGGGGCAAGAGGGGGCACTTGCCAAGTTGCCCCCCTGGAAAGTTGAAACCTATTTTTCTAACTATAATACACTTTTGGTTAACAAATCTCTATGCACTAAAGAAACCATATTCATAATAAAAATTATGAAAAGGTGAAACTGAGAAGCTGTAGGCCTATACATTTAAGAAATCTCTATGAAAAATACCAGTTTATGTTCATAATTTCCTGCTTTGCATTTATCATTTTTAACCTCTTGCCAGTGTTGCCACACAAAACTTTTACCGTGACCAACGAGTTTTGCCCCCCTCCTGTAAAAATTTCTGCGGGCACCAATGTCTCCGATGCGCTCAGAAATCTCTTCAGGCCGGGAAAAACGGACATACGCTTTTTCCGCCGTGAGCGTAGCGATCAAACTGGACAAGCAAAAACGATAGATTAAATGCATCCAATCGCTGTCTGACACTTGGACGACGAAGACTGGCGCCATCTGGGCGGATTCCTACGCGGTTTATACAGCCTGAGAACGCCCATGGCCCTGTCCTCTTCCGCCCGTAGTAGCCTAAAGGTCAAGCAAAAAACCATAAAAAACTGGGATTAGTCCTATACGTCTTCGTTACTATGGGATGTAAAGTGTTTCTTTTTGTGAAACAAGAACTTGCTTGGAAATTGCAGTCATAAGCTTATAGGCTTAATTGTATTCATCATCTTTATTTCAGTCTTTTTATAAGCAGATCTTTGCAGGATTTTTTAGCCTGCAGTTCTACACAAAATAATGTGCAGTCGAAATCGATTCGTGCAGTTTAAAATGGTAAGGTCTTTGTCATTGTATTCATGGGTGCCCGCACATAGGGGCAAATGGGGCATTTGTCCCCAGAAAAAGTTGATATCCTTTTTTTAAACTAGGCCTAGTACTTTTTGGTTTAAAAAAATTTGCACTAAAGCGCTAGGGCCTAACGTTACTAATCATACAAAACGTGAAACTGAGAAATTGACATTTGAAAACCTATGTGAAAAATAACCGTGTTCTTAATTGTTTGCTTTGCATTTTCAAGCTGTTGCTAAAAAAACAATGACCGTGGCCATTGTGTTGTGCAGCCCCGTCCAGATATAGGCCTATTTCAATGTAATAGCCTAGACTCTTCTAGAGTAGCCTAGACATCGCAAAGCCTATGGTCTATTCGACCTCGGGACATAAAAAGGACCCTGACAATTAGGCCTATCGGCCTACTGTCTGCAGCAATGTTTTTTTCTTATGCAAATGGCTCACTGCTGCCACTGTCACTAAAGTTACTAATGCTGCTTAATTTCTCGTACAAATGAGATAACGCTGAAAACGTTGCTTTGGGTATTTTTAAAACAGAAAACAGGCCTATAATTATAGCCTATCACCGCCATTAGCCTAATGTTACTTTCGTTTTCCTGCAGATTACTTAATTACCGCCTTCGTTTAAGCGCAAAGCTTCTCGGAATAGTTGCTCAATAGGTTAATTATGCTAGATGTCTGTAGTTTATAACTGCATTAGGCCTAGGTCTACCCGTCTGATATGAGAGACCAAATGGCATAGGCTTACGCCTAAGCCAAACCGACTAGCAAGCAATGTTCACATGTCGAGATAGCAACAGTTTTTTATGAAGAGTTTATTGTTCAAATGACACAGCAGGCGTATTCAGACTACGATATTTATCCCAACAGAGCGAAGGTCATGCCAAAACTATAGCGATGTACCAGTATTCGTGAATACTCTCACTTCGTCAACTGCGCCCAGTCGTTTTGCGCATCAAACAGTCTTTTAGAAAGAGAGACGGGTTTAATACGTCAGAATATTGCGCAAACGGTTCAGCGTATCGTCATCGGTAGAATTATTTCCTGGAAGCATCATTTGTATAGCGCCGTTATGAGTGAAATTCAATACCTTCTTCAATGGCTCAGTTAAATCAAAACACTGCTTCATAGAAGTGGTAGTATTCACTATTCAAAGGAATCTTCATATTATATCGATCATCCAAGTTATGACTCATTCGTCTTTCGTTCAACTCTTTTGCGCACGTCCAAACTGTCATTTATAACGCGCCAAAAACAAATAGGAATCTTGCACGAAAGCGCGTAAAATAAAAAATAAAAACAGAAAAATAAAGAAAACCAGAAAAACAATTAAAACCAGAAAAACAATTTAAAAAATGACTCAATGGCAACATTTAAGCCTCATGCCTAGCAGCAGCAGCAGCAGTATATTTGCAGCAGCAACAGTAGTAGTAGAATTGAAATGGTAGGCATAGGAATAGTTGCAATGAAGATGATGATGATGAATATGATGATGATGATGATGATGATGATGATGATGATGATGATGATGATGATGATGATGACGACAATGATGATGCTACTCGATCTGTAATTGCTAGTCCAGATAGTTCAAGTGGAGGTAGTAGAAGTAGAATGAGGTAAGGTATACACTATACAGCCATACAGGTAGGCCTACCGTCATTCCACCCCAAAAGCAATTCTGTGACCGATGATGGCATGACGCCTATGATAGTGAGTCAAGGACTTGCAGGAGGTCTTTTTTAGGCTAGCTGTCTCTACATAGACTAGAATCTGTACTCTCCGAGTCACAAGGCGAGCGATCTAAGCAATTGGGCGATTTGGGCCCAAGTGTTCCCGTTTCTTTGACAGCCACGTCTGTTGGGCCCACATGCTTAACCCGTAATCCTGAGACGACTAGCTGCCACAAGTGGTGTAAGCTACAATGCTGGTCAACGGCCCCAACATGGAGGCTATCTGTGAATTTGGCTCCGTTTCATGAAACTGAACACAATTATGTACTATACAGTGACAGTAGACCTATATATAGCGCATAGGATAAATTTTTCTCATTTATTCGTCCATTCGCTTTTTATGTAGACCGTTAGATTTAACTGCCACATCCAGAATGCTGGATTTGCGGCGATGTATCTGTCTGTTTCCATCTGTCCGTGCCAGTCTGCCTCTAGGACTAGCCTATATGTCTCTGCCTCTATCTGTCTGCCACTATCTGTCTGCGTCTGTCTGTCTCTATTTCTGTCTCTCTCTCTCTGTGCCTTTTTGCTCCTGTCTACCTGTCTCTGTCCGTCTCGCTGTCCATGTCCATCTCTCTGTCTCTGTGTGTCTGTCTGTAACTATATTTAGCTCTAGCTGCTATAATTATAAATTTATAATAGCCTAATTATTTGGATGCGTGGGAACCCATTAGCTATTTATAAAACCACATTATGATTTATAGAAAAACCTAAGAAGAATCTGGCAAACGTAAGCTGGAAATAAACATAAATATATCTAAAAAACAGAAATCGACTGGGAGGATGACAGGAGACGTGTATCGCCTGCAGTATTATAAATCCAATATCAACGACTCTTAGAATTCTAGGAACAATCAACCGCCCTCATCTGCAGATGACGAAGTATTTAGACAGCGGATGGCAGGGGCGGATCCAGGGAGGCCAATCCAGCCATGGCCCCCCAATGCCCCCATTGAAAACTGCCATGGGACGTGCCCCCCCCCATTTCGTCTGAAATCAGCAACACGAATATGGGTGTAATGGATATTGCCCTCCCCCTATTCAGAAAATTGCATGGAACGTGGCCCCCATTGGGTTTTCAAGTTGAGGACTAAAAAAAGTCATCAACTTTTTTGGCGGATGAAAAGTACTTTTATCTAAGATTTTGCCCCCCCCCCACTTGAAACAGTTCTGGATCCGCCACTGGCGGATGGCATGACACAGATAAATGATCAAGACGAATATGCAATGACGCTACGCAGACAATGTAATAGGTTATATAATATTAGGCAAGTGGGGCGCAGTGGTGTAGTGTATGGGCATGTTTGTTTCCTTGTAGTCCAAGCGTTGTAGGTTCGAATTCACCTCAAGCCGCCTCGTAAGGACCTTGGGCAAGTCCCCCACTCGCAACTGCTCATGCGCTTCGGTGTGAAACTCAGATTCAGTGTCCGCGCTGTAATCGGGAGAGCTTCTGAGTAGGCTACAGTCTTGAAGGGGCGCTATTTACAAGAGGTGCACAAACATACGTAATTGTAGGTCTACTATGATAACTTGGATTGTTCCATTTGGGTTTAGTTAACTTTAGTAGGCTACAGTGCACGGTTTAAAATGGCGTGACTGCATGCCACATTTCAGATTGCTGGACATGGAATACGATGTTTGTCTATTCTTTGTCTCTTTCTCTCTCTGCCTATCTCTCTCTCTGTC
Source organism: Lumbricus rubellus (assembly GCA_945859605.1). Lineage (NCBI taxonomy): Eukaryota > Metazoa > Annelida > Clitellata > Crassiclitellata > Lumbricidae > Lumbricus > Lumbricus rubellus. The sequence goes on from OX243818.1 coordinate 12,999,984, forward strand.
TCTGTCTATCTCTATCTGTCTCTGTCTGTCTGTCTGTCTTTATCCCTTTCTTTCACCCTGTGTGGTCCTGACGGGATGTACCATCGGTTAACTTGACTGTGTGTAAAGAGAGAGAGATTAGGCCTAACTAAAGTCAAACTGCATACGATTTCATTCTACATGATGCATGAAATTTACGTGCACGTTCTAGTAGGTCTGCCATTTGTGGCAATACGGAGAAGAGAAGAGCGTAGGCTACTGTAACAGTTGACAGTTATGCCTATGTGTAGTTAAGGGGCTGTATCGATCAGTGTCCCTTCGATTAGATCTCGAGGCCGAACGCATAGCCTACGACGAAGGCAATCTTGGATTTAGTAGGCCTATCTTTCTTTAAGAATTAAGACTGTGAGGCTGTGAGCCCTACGAAAATATCATCCACGTACGGTATAGGCCTACTCGTATAGCATAGTACCGCTTCAGTATCTAACTATGAAATTGCGCCACATAAGAAAATTATGTAGGCTATTCGTAGGCATAGATCCATGCATCGATCGTGAAGTTGGTTAATCAAGAACTGAACTAATTAACCTGTGGTGAACATTTCGCAAGAATAAAAAAATTGCGCTGCAGGAAAGATCGATCGACTCGGATTAGAATAGCCATGTCGATAAATGAAGCACGTACAAAGATATAGCCTAATTTAATATCCGTGGCTACTATAGGACTATATGCATGTAGGCGGCTGTAGGCCTAATACAGTCCATCTCAATCGTATACCAGCTTTGCAACAGCACGCTAAATAAATAATGAGAAGATAGGCTACGCACAACAGAGTTTACAAAATAAATTAAATAATAAAAAATGTGCGACAAAACAGTAAGTCTTCCCATCTCTCTGCAACCTACCCACACGCCCACTCACATCCCTTAGGCCTATACCCATCCACCCACCCCCACCCATGGTGACACACCCATACCCAACAGCCTATAGGCCTATATATAGGCAATAGATTAAATAAATGCATTGGCCGTTGGGTGCCAGAAATCTCATCAATCTTAATTCAAAAAACGCTTGGATGTAGGTAGCTACGCCTACACTGGACTATTATAATTATTTATGGATTGAAGTCGGAAATTCTCGATTGCCCATTATTTTCATGGCGCCATAAACTGATTATGGCCAACTAGTAGGCCCTAATGCTATAGAGTTGATTAGAACTATTACGACATCCAGTTAATTTGGCCATGATGAAAGAATTAAGACTGAATGGGCAATTACACGGTGTCCCAAGTGAAGTGAGCCCCTTTTTGTTTTGGCGATATACTTGTCAATTCTAAATGAAACTCTCTAAAATTTCAGAGAATGTAAGAGGGATAAATTATCAATGTTTCCGGAAAATTTTATCAAATTCTATCAACATAGTCCGAAGTTATGCACATTCAAATTTGGACAAACAAAATTTGAAGTTGCCAACATGTAAAAGATAGAAAATTAGTGTTTGCAACTGCACGCCTTACTTTCTAAATTAATAAATATTTTCGTCATATTTCCGTCATTTCCATGTTAGGGGACAATAATAAAAATGGTTTTCAGCAAAGATGATTTGAGTTTAATAACAAATTTAATAGAAGAAAAACATTACGGTGCAACAGGTGTTTAAAGGAATTTCCTAACAGAAACTGGCCCGTCGCAGCCTTATGCATACTCGCATACGTGTGACGTTGACCAGTGACCACTTCAAACAGCGAAATGTGGATGATTGGAATCGTTTTGATCAAGGGATTGTTGACAATGCAATCAATGAATGGCAAAAGCGCCTTAGAGCATGCATTCGAGCTAATGGAGGACACTTTGAACATCAGCTTTGAAGAACAGCGCTAACACTAATTTCCTATCTTTTACATGTTGGAAACTTAGAATTTTCGTTGCCCAAATTTGAGCGTGCATAACTTCGGACTCTGTTCGTAGAATTGGTTGAAATTTTCAGGAAACATTGGCAATTGATCCCTCTTACATTCTCTGAAATTTTATAGAAATTCATTTAGAATTGACATATATATAGCCAAAACAAAAAGGGGCTCACTTCACTTGGGACACCGTGTAATAGATTGATGGATCGTTTACTCTTCTTTCTTCTCCTCATCTTCCTATTCTTCTTCTTCTTCTTCTTCCTCCTCCTCCTTCTTTTTCTTCTTCATCCTCCTCCTTCCTCCTCTTCTTCATCCTCCTCCTTACTCTTCCTTCTTCTTCTTCATCCTCCTCCTTACTCTTCCTTCTTCTTCATCCTCCTCCTTACTCTTCCTTCTTCTTCTTCATCCTCCTCCTTACTCTTCCTTCTTCTTCATCCTCCTCCTTACTCTTCCTTCTTCTTCATCCTCCTCCTCCCTCTTCCTCTTCTTCTTCCTCCTCTTCTTCCTCCTCCTTCTTCCTCCTCTTCATCCTGCTCCTCCTTCTTCCTCTTCTTCTTCCTCCTCCTCCTCTTACTCCCCCTTTTTTCTTCATCCTCCTCCTTACTCTTCTTTCTTCTTCCTCCTTTTCCTTCCTCCTCTTCTTCTTTATCCTCCTCTTCCTCCTTCTTCTTCCTCTTCTTCTTCTTCCTCCTCCTCCTACTTCTCCTTTTTTTCTTTTTCTTCATCCTCCTCCTTACTCTTCTTTCTTCTTCATCCTCCTCCTTCCTCTTCTTCATCCTCCTCCTCTTCTTCTTCTTCTTCTTCCTCCTCCTCCTCTTTTTCTTCTTCATCCTCCACCTTCTTCCTCTTCTCCTCCTTCTTCATTCCTCTTCTTCTTCCTCCTCCTTCTTCCTCCTGGTCTTCACATCCATACGTCCACTTTCCTAACCACTCTTCCACAGCATTCCATCTGTTCGTCTTCTTTCCATCCGCCCGTTCCACTCGTACACACCTCTCAATTGACCCCCCTCACTCCATTGTAACAGCCCTGTACACGCCGTCTCTATTTGGACAGTCGTCGTGTGATTGTGGTGCAAATGGTTCACACCTAAGCACACACCGCTTACACGGCAAACATAATATTTGTCAGATGTGTCTGTGTATAATAGTATAGCACCGAGGTTACATGACCCCAACAAAAAGACTGCGACAGGTTTCAAGTGACGCCTGTGTTTAATCACAATAAAAGCCTCATGTCGCCTTTTCCACATTCACTGAAAGCATTCGGCGTTTAATGCCAGGCCGATCGATTCTTTGATTAACTAAGCGCTGCCAGCAAATCTGCCCCTCCGCTCCTCCCCCTTCTCATGTCCAACCGGCTGGCTGTTCCCACACACTGAAATCACCCCTCTAGTAACAGATAAAATTAATAGGTACATATCGGCGTTCTCAGCAAACATACACAAATGACAACACCACACTTGTACAGACTCAAGCAAACACACACACACACACAAACAAACACACACACACCTCACGCACACACATGCTCAAGCAAACACACACACATACACCAACACACACACACAAGTCACACGCACGCACACATCATTTGGTCGATAAAAATATGTTGAAAGAATGAAATCCAGCTAGCCAAATATGGGGACACATACGATGACCCTACCGCAGTTCAATGGGGACATCCACCCACCCCCTAATTATAATCCATCATTAAGTTGCCCTCCAATCTGTCTGTTATATTTATAACATGTAATCAAGAGAGACCATAAAACTGCAGGAAATTGCAATAACTCATCAACCTCGACAAAAATAGGTCATTATATCCTAGCAAAGTAGAGATAAAGTCTAGCAAATGTAAACTGCAATCTCTCTTCGCTTTGATTGAGTGATGGCGTAATTATATACATAGCTTAGGGCAGGGCTTTTTTTAGCGTGCAGTTGTACACAAAATGGGCAGTTATTGTAGAAGCGCTTTTGTACAATTAAAACTAGCAAAAAATGGTCATTGTCCTCCAATTGGAAGTAATTTACCATGGAGGATGGTAAGGAAAAGGAGTTGTGCAGTTCTAAAAATTCCTTAAAAACAGCCCTGAATACTATTATGTTTAATGACCCTTTTTGCTAGTTTTAACTGTAAAAGTGCTTCTACAACTGCATAAATCCATTTAGAACTGCACATTTTGTGTACAACTGCACGCTAAAAAATCCCTGGCTTAGGCCTTTCTCTGTCAACTGCAAAACAGATGTGCGCTTGTAAAACTATGTGTACAGCGCACGTGAATAAGTTTTTGTTCTTCGCTTGGCTTTTGAGTGGCACTTTAGAAAATTTTGAGACTACCATTACGATATACAGGATCTGGAAGTGCTACAATTCAATTAAAAGGTCTCACCATTTACGATTGAATTAATGCATTGTAAATATGTGCATGTACATATAATGATGTCCATGCATAATTGCATATAATTAGTATGTCAATGTGTGTATGCTTTAAGTATTGTTGTCTCATCTGTGTGTAATTTGTATGCATGTCATTATAATTATACCTAATATACCTGCATGCCTGAATGTAAATATGCAATAATATTATGTCTGTAAAATATGCATGTAAAACTAGGCATCTATATACAATACACGTATATCATAATTATGTAGTCTATGTATTCATTCATTCATTCATTATGGAGATTTATAAAGTGCACCTTCAAAGTTACTACTCAGAAGCGTTCCCGACTCAATGCAAGTATGTACTTATGAATGATGACACCTAACATACTACTTTAGTTAGGCCTACCAATCGAAAATCCTACACACATACGGTAACTATCTGGTTTGTAATTGACAAAGCAATCAGAAATTAACTGCGTAATTATTCTAAGCCAAAGCAAAATTCTTAATTAACAACCATGTAATCGGAACCAGAATAAACAGTTTTGAAATGACTGCTTTGAACCATGGCTCGTAAAAGTTGATGTTCCTGTTTTCAAGAGGATTAAACTACACTGCATGTGTATTTAGTTTAACCCTTGAATAACCGGACTGTATAAAAAGCGACTGGAAATCAATGCAGTATGTTGTTAAAGTGTTAATTAAAGTCTGCTAAATAGGATTAAAAAAACAACTTCAATGTCCAAAATGCAGTATTATATAGTTATATATATATATCTTTGTAATGTCACTGATATACATTCACAAGCGTAATTTAAATAAACTCACGTACACACATGTATGTGAAATGAAGTGACCTGATAATTTAATAAAATTCGTTATCTCAAGCATAAGATTAACTGCAATCTTGGCAAGGATAAGCATTAAGCAATGAGCATTGATAAAATTTTCTGATCTATTTGACACTGTGATTACAACATAAAACTTTTTATTATCAGTGAACCTAAGACAATAAAAAATCCTCTATTGTCTACACTCTACATAATCTGGGTGCTAGCTTGGCATGTCTCTCTTCCTCTCTTATGGGCAGATTAAATCAACATGTATGCAAACTTTTTGCTCATTATTATAAGTTATTCGCCAAAGAGTGCAGGAGTTAACCTGTATCGCCACACTACATCTTAATATTATCATAAAATATCTAGACTCCTATTATTATATAATTACATTACATAGATATTTAAATTACTATCACCGTTGCATAGATCTTTATGATAATATTGTCACATAGATTTACTATATTATTAATACAATTATAGATCTGATACCTTCCAATTGCGCACTTGACAAGTAGATGTCAGTGCAAAAGGTGCAAAAAGAAGTGCCTGGACTCTTACCTTTCCAGGCTGTGCTGGCCTAATAAGTGACAGGACAGCGTTAAGATTTCAAAATAGGTACATGGACGCCGTCCATGACCGTTCATTCACACTTTACGCCCTGGATGATGATCGATTTAAGGGAAAATTGGCAAGAATGGAACATTTTTTAACCATATATTTGAAAAAGGTCAGATTTTACATTAGTGTAGAAATCCACCAACCACTGACAATCCCCCATTAAATCAACACCTAATTTTCTTACCTAATTAAATCATCAGTTTCTAAACAACTGCCCCCAACCAAAAGTCACACTTGATAATTAATGTAAATTATCTAGCAGAAAACCAGTTATAATCCACTTTTAATGTACATTGTCTAGCAGAAAACCAGTTATAATTCCCTTTTAATGTACATTGTCTAGCAAAAAACGTTATAATCCACTTCCTAAAATTAACTATTAATGACGATTATATAATATAAGTATATGTTCCCCAAAATACATAACTTCCCATGGTCAACAAACTAGCCTGCATATTAAAGACTTTCAATGAAATGTTTCGAACCCCATTATATTATAACCCCAACAAAACAAACCCAAAAAAGGAAAGACCTTTAACCACGTAATTTAGTTGTACACAAAAACTTTCAACGTCAACACAAAAACAATGCTTATAAATTAATAGAGGATACTACTTCATGTACACACCAATGCAAATGATCTACACGTTTTCCTATATATTGACAACAAGACCTCAATCCTGCTCACATTTCAGTTATTTATCAGGAGAGACTTAGAAGGCTGTGTTAAAATAACCTGATATTTTATGGCCAAATTCTTGCATGCAAAGATGTTGGAACTTTGTCTCAATAGTTCCTTACAAACACATTACCAAAGCACAACTATCGATACAATTACAATTAATGGTACTGAATTGCTCACTTTTACTCTTATTAGTTTATTTTACCCATCTCAATGTCCAAGGTTGCGGTTTGTCAACCTTTATGCACTTTAAAACGAATACACGCTTATTCAACACCGTTGCTCATTCATTTGAATGGGTGCTATGCCAAGTAGGGTCTCCATTAACGAACTTTGATGCATCAAGATTTTCAAATCATTGAAATATAGCCATCGTTGGTAAGCAAACAGGTAAGCCATTGCAAACAGAGGTTCCTCCACGTACAATTTTAGCCACTGTACCTAACCAGACCAGAAAGTTGCCAGATGTTGATACCATGCTCTTAAAAGGTATTTACTAATAGTACACATCTGACACATCTACAAAATCATCGCCACTTAGAAACTGTTAGGCCATCTCTAACGGTAATTGAACAAACAAAAAAGCAAAAATTCTGTGCAAGCCGTGTGATCTTTATAAAAAAATGACACAGCAGCAAAGTGATGCAGGTGTAAATTATGGCAACTTTAGATTTCCTAGTAAAATAATATAATCGAAAGTAACAACAAGTTTGATGACAAAGACCCATGATGATGCTAACAGTCTCAATGATTTCAGCAGTGATAAAGACGATGATAATGATGATGATGATGATAACAGTGATTGAAAGGATTAGAAAGAAGTTTAGAGTAATCACAATCATTGAAAGGATTAGAAGGAAGATATTAATAATCAAATCATTGTAGGGATCAAAAGCTTCAAACAATCATAATAATCGAAAGGATTACAAGAAAGTTTCAAATAATTGTATCACAATCATTGAAATGATTAGAAGCAAGTTGTAAATCATCGCAATCATTGAAAGGATTAGAAGCAAGTTGTAAATAATCACAATCAAATGATCCACAACTAGAAAACGACTTTAGCAACAATAGTATGAGCTGCAAATCACGTAGCTCTGATGACGATGACTACTACTGTAGCAATCCACGTAAAAAGAGATTACTACTAAAACAACACTGTGTATCTAACATTCAACTTGCTTCTCAACAATAACCACTATACAAAAACATTTGCATCTCAAATGACCACAATGGTCAATAAAAACGAGTTAATCACTAACCTATTAAAATGACTGACCAACAATAATAATAATAATAATAATTGAAGGATAAAAATAACAAGATTAATAATAATACCAATAATAATAATAAACTTAGCAATTTGTCTTGTTCAGCCCGATAGAGTTGCATCTTTGATCCTTCAACGTCTAATTTTCGACTGTGTTCAAGTATGGTTTCTGTAGCTCTATTTCCTAGGTCTGCTTTAGATTTCATGCTTTCTTCTGATGATATTTGACTTCGTACATCACCATGGTCCGACTATCATTTTACGATGGTTGACCTGTAACAGTGACACTGGTTCTCATCTGGACAGTATGCTGCTCCATACTCTACATGCTCCAATACTTTCCAGATTTGTTATAACCTCTCCATCATGTTCTTCTCAAAACCTATTTCTTCTCCTGGGGTACTGACATTCATTTTTGGAAGCACTACTGAATGGTTACTGCTGCAAGCTGCATTATAGCAGTTTCAAATCACATTACATTTCCCGGTATATACGCCAAGAGTGAAAAGTGGATGATTTGGGAAAGCATCAAAAGAGACGATGACTTCCAAGTTGTATTATAGATCTATGGCAACTTTGAAACAAAGTGACTGTGTTATTATGGCACCTTTCAACTTGTCCGTGTTATAACTAAATGAATTATTATTATTATTGTGATGATTAATATTATAATTATTATTATTGATCGCCAATCACTGACAGATTCTGCAACCATCTACCTGGTAGTCAGTTACTGATGATTAATTTGTTACCCAGACGCCACGCTACCATCTGCAAAGCAGCACTGGTCCATTCACAAAGTGCTCAGCGTGCTGAAGATTTCATTTGTCTGTCATCATCATCATCATCATCATCATCATCATCATCATCATCATCATCATCATCATCATCATCATCATCATCATCACTCTCACTATCATCACAACAAGGACCTCTGAACATGGTTTTGCATGTTGACTCTAGATGAGTCCTAATTAATTTTCTCTCACAGCAAACTAAGAATGGTAATTTTTAGCTGAGTATTATATTTTGATGAACTTCTGTCAGTTAGGAAGACTCTTATGTTCTTTACACTACAGCGTAAACGCTTCTGAGAGGCACTAATAATGCACTACAAAAAGGTCAGGTAATGACAATAATCCACCTCAAGTTCTCCAAAGATAGTCCCAAGCCAGAATAAAGGAGGAGGGTTCCGTGATAGGCTTGCAACCCACCAGGGCAAAAAAAAATGCACACGCAACAGAAACAAAGCAACAAATTCAGTTTGACCAATGACAATAACAACAGCATTATTTTATCCAAAAGTAAAAGATAACCTACCTACTTACACTGGGCACAAGAGAATCAAAACAAAACAAAACAAAGCAGAGGATGTGAGCTAGCATCTCTGATAGGTTGCGCTGTGAGACAAGCTTTGTAAATCCGTCAATAGAATACAATAGCATCTCACAGCAGCCGTCATTATAGCTCAAATGTCCTAGTATGGTATATAACTGCAAGGCACTTATCCTATAACCTTATCATCTAGTTTCTAGCCACAAAATACTATGCAAATCCTCAGAAAGCATATACGGGAATTTTTAAAGAAAACCCGATAATAATTCTTTTCCACAACCAAATGTCTTCATTCCAGATTTAAATAAACCTGAGAACCCAATGCACCGAACCCACTGAAAAATAGTATTAACAGGTAACAGTAAAGCATCACAAAGATTACAGACTAACCATTCTTACATTATAAGATATTTTAAAATCTTGATGCTTTCAATCTAACACACTTGAAAAATACCACGCAATAAAAATAATTGTGATCCTCAGAATACCCTACTCACACTGGTTTTCTCAAACTTAGGATTCTGTTCTGTAAGTAAATGTCAAGTCGTAACAGTGCAATTGACACTGACATTAATATACTAAACTTAACAAAGTCCTGTGCTAGCTAACAATAGTCATTATTACTGAAAATAAATCAGACAAAATTGGTCACAGACAGTCTTCAATGTAAGATTCCATCACTGCCCCAAACAAATTTCATCACTGAAGTGGAATTAAATTATTTATATCTTCAGTATCAAATAGTAGCAGTAATAATAATAGCAATAATAATAATAGCAATAAAAATAAAAATTTATAATAATAATATTCCTATTATCACCACTACTACTACCACTACTACAGTCATAACGACAATACCAATGAAACCTCGACAAGAGGTCATGCACTGTATTGTGCACTGTATTGTGCACTGTGAAGCCTAACAAGTACTAGACAATAACAACAACAGACAGAGTGGAAGAATCATGAGTTGCATCATTTTGTCAAGAAAACAATGTAACAATGAACCAGAAGCAACAATCATTACCTAATATGACAACGACTTTCAACACAGACTGCACAGTGGCATGCTGAAAACATGAATTCTCTAAGGAACACGAATCCTCTAAGGAACACGAATCCTCTAAGAAACATGAATCATTGAACCCTCTAAGGAACATGAATCCTCTAAGGAACATGAATCCTCTAAGGAACATTAATCCTCTAAGAAACATGAATCCTCTAAGGAACATGAATCCTCTAAGAAACATGAATCCTCTAAGGGACATGAATCCTCTAAGGAACATGAATCCTCTAAGGAACATGAATCCTCTAGGGACCACGGTCTGCTGCAACTATACAACAACTGCCACAACAGCCGATGCTTAAAGGCTTAACGTGAAAGTTGAAACGACGTGACCTATTCCGGGAACTAACAATGATCAAATCATTCAAGCAAACAGAAAGATATATCGTCAGAAATTAATAAAATTTTGCAATTTAATTAATTTCATAGAATTAAAAAATTGCAAAGATGTTGTCAGCAGAGATCAAAGTGAATGATAGGAGCGTGGCGCATTGCAGTCTAACGATCACATGATTCAATCAACTATTCAATCAAATATATTTTGATATACATGGGTCACTATTTACACCTACAGAATCTTATATTTCAGACAGAGAGATGTGGTACACTGATACATCACGGTCTATAATACACCACTGACAGAATACAGCATCAGAGCACATGAATTTGTTTTGCATCAAAGAACGGCATAAGCTTTGTTCATAGTAACAGTATAGGTGAAACAAAATTAGGAAGTTTTGCTAAAAAGAAATGCATATCCAGCAACACATCCACGTAAAACCAATCCTGAGACATGTGTAGCCGAACACTTAAGCTGCTGAATAGCATAATTACACGCAGGATCAAAACCTTATAGATCTATGCACGATGAAATAGCCTCAAATTGACAGCAGCACGAAAACATAATGAATAACAAAGACGCTATGTACACAATTGTACAGTCTTGCACAATAGTTGGCATAGCTCAAGAGAGCAACAAAAGCCCATCTACTCAATCTTGCGCATTATTTCGCTGATAGCATCTACTCTTAGTGCACAAGCCTTTCAATTGCTGGACCTAGATTTAATTCTCTTCGTATCATTCACTCAACTCAGTCACTTGTTCTTACGTCATTATGTTCTTAAATCATTATGTTCTTATGTCATATTGTTCTTACGTCTTTCATTCATTCATTCATTCATACCAAAAACTTATATAGCGCCTCTTCAAGAGGTCTACTCAGAGGCGCTCCCAGCCCAGCCACGGCTAAAGTCTTTATGTTCTTACATCATTATGTTCTTATGTCATATTGTTCTTATATCACTATGTTCTTATTTATTTTTACGTTAACTATTATATTGTTATGCTCTTATTTCATCACGTTCCTATATCGTTATTTTTTTATCAGTAAGTTCTTATCTCATGTCTAATGTCATTCCATTATTAACTTTTAAGACCTACCTCCTTTCAACTGTTTATCCACCTTAAGCTGCCTCTTTCTCAGAGTGATCTTCCAAATACTGAGCTGATCAGAGTCTAGTTTTGCTGCACCATTATACATCAGAGAGTGGCACAATAGACGTGACACAATAGACGTTACTACCTATAATTACAATTCAATGGGCTACCAGTTGACACAAATTGTTGCTAGGCAGCCAAAATAACACGATCGTCATGGTGATCAGTCACCAGACAACTAACTGGTCAGACAAAGCCTTGCAACAATACATTGGAGGACACATCTCTAGGACTAACCACACAGAACGCACAATATCCATCAACACGCTACACGTATCGGAGTTGTCGAAAGCGACTACATGTGAACTCAATCGGCCACACGCTTTCACGTTTCTTCACGAGAAAGATCTGAACAATCACACCACTGATCATATCAGTTAACCCCTTAAGCGGCCGACCGGCTTATAATTGTGTACAAAATTGACGATTATAATCGAGACAGCCGATAAAGGGATTAAGAAGCATTTCAGAATAATAGCCTATAGATAAAAAAACGCTAACGGACAAAGCATGAAACGAAACACGGAAAGTAGTAGACAGCGTAGCAGAAACGCGAATCTAACACGATCTAAGTCCGTCCGACATCATAACGAACAAACATACATACATCGTTTCTTGCGTCTCGATCATCGTCGGCCATTTAAAAAAAATCTATTTTCCACAGACTTGCGACGATAACAAGCAAACGAAGGATCTTGCGATTCGCGTGCGATTGCGCCAGACGATGCAAGACGTCGTAAACTGTCAATAAAACTGAAGAGGTGGTCAAGAGAAGTGTGCTGCAGGATGCGCCATTATGACTTGTGCGGGGTGAGGACTTCATTGTCGAAACCACCTGGGAAAAATCAATCGAGAAATCATTGAAAGGAAGAAGTCAATATGACACGTAGACGCTAGACAATACATACATATCGTTACAAACAAAGACTCATAATTTAACACAGTTCTTGGGAGAGACTCATAATTTAACACAGTTCTTGGAAGGCTAGTGCGTGTGCAAAAGCCTAGAGTTCAAGTGCCAATTGCGGTAGACCCGTACTGACGTACAGTGAGGTCATGCGAGTAAATTTATCTTTCGATAGCTGAACTATTTTTACCTAATCATGTCACAGCTGTCACATCAGAAACCATGTGCAGTAAAAGAAGCCTCAAGTGTACATCTGAATTGCAACCATCAATGTTAACTCCAACTTTGTAAAGTGTTAAGTGAGGGGCACCAGCTTATTCACGAGAACTGTGTCATGTCCAGAGATGCCCATGGAGGACCCGAGTTTGGTAACCCGAGACACCAGTGAAAGGATGGAGAGGGGAGGGTTTAGTTAAATGGAAGAAAAAATTCAGAACATCTCAAATGCAGTTTAATACTAATATCACTTATTTAATTATTACAATAAATAGACCTAAAAAGATAGATATATATTACATATACACGGTGTCCCAATTGAACTGATACCCTTTTTGTTTTGGCGATATACTTGTCAATTCTAAATGGAGCTCTATAAAATTTCAGAGAATGTAAGATGGATAATTTATCAATGTTTCCTGAAAATTTTATCAAATTCTACGAACAGAGTCCGAAGTTATGCACCTTCAAATTTGGGCAATGAAAATTGTAAGTTTCCAACATGTAAAAGATAGTAAATTAGTGTTAGCGCTGTTCTTCAAAGCTGATGTTCAGAATGTCCTCCATTAGCTCAAATGCATTCTCTAAGGCGCTTTCGCCATTCATTGATAGCATTGTCAACAATTCCTTGATCAAAACGATTCCATTCTTCCACCTTTCACTGTTTGAAGTGGTCACTGGTCAACGTCACGCGCATGCGAGTTTCTTAAGGGTGTGATCCATGGGTCAGTTTCTGTTAGGAAATTCCTTTAAAAACCTTTTGCACCGTAATGTTTTTCTTCTATTAAACTTTTTATTAAACTCAAATCATCTTTGCTGAAAACTATTTTTATTATTGTCCCCTAACATGGAAATGACGGAATGTCACGGAAATATGACGACAATATTTATTAATTTAGAAAGTAATTCGTGCAGTGGCAAGCAATATATAATTTCCTATCTTTTACATGTTGGAAACTTACAATTTTCGTTGCCCAAATTTGAATGTGCATAACTTCTGACTCTGTCTGTAGAATTGGATAACATTTTCAGGAAACATTGATAAATTATCCATCTTACATTCTCTGAAATTTTATAGAGTTTCATTTAGAATTGACAAGTATATCGCCAAAACAAAAAGGGTATCAGTTCAATTGGGACACCGTGTACATATAAAATGAAATTTCTCTGTAAGAATAACAACCTGGAGTATCATCTCCATCGTTTGTCCACTGCTGCTGACCATCAAGAAGATTGTTGCAGTCGTCGTCAACGGCAACGTTCACTGAGTATGTCAAACCATCAGCATTGTTGTTGCTGTTGTTGTACGAGAGTAGACACAACGAAACAATGAGAAACATCATTGGGTAAGGTAAGAAAACAAGAAATGGTAATCATTTACAACATCCAATTATTTAAACAATTGTAATCCGCCAATACCACGACACAAGTGACATAGCTACCCAGATGCTTCAAGGTGTCATGATGTGAAGCAGTCATGCACAGGCCGGTCAGGACAGACCGATGGAGAGAGTCGGTGGAGAGAGTGTGGGACACAACGGGCATTGACCCACGTTGTCCTTCATGCCTCTCTCTCCCAATATTCTCTTCATTCAGACAGGTGGTCTAGCTGCTCCAAGATGTTACTGGTATGGAGCAGACCTGCTGACCGGACCGGTTGAAGCTGGGCAACATGGCACGAGACATACTCACGACAGAGAGTGGCGTCGGACTCCTACGGGCATTGAGCCTAAGGATATTGATGATGATGATGAATTATTTAAAATAATACTTCCTTAAAAAATTGTACATATTCAAAACTGCTGGACGGAATGATGGATGGCACAACAGCGGGAAACATGGAGACATTGGACGTTTGGACCTGCCGCATGGCAGAGAACGTAAAGAAGAGTATTTTAACGATGAGACTGTTTCAAAAGTGACTCGGGAAAAATGAAGGTAGTCGTGAAAGTGATAATAGCTCTGTTCTCTAGAATACCTACACGCATGATTCATCAGAGTTGATTCATTAGTGTCTTGAAGGCTCCTGAAGACCTTATTTGTATCACCACATTCTTTAAATATTCCACTTTCTTTCTTCTCAAGTCTCCGTTCAATTCGTCAAAGGACAGCCACATGCTTTTTCAAAGTTCCCAGCAGTCAAACTCTTTCAACACGCTTAACGATTCAAGGCCGATTAATTATACCACCAATATGGTCTTAAAAGCATCCATATGTAAAATAATTAAATGTTTGTTCATTTTCGAACAGACAATTTCCATAAAAGAATCTACACTTTTTAGAGCTCAGTTTTGTCCATAGACTAGACTTTAAGATACCTTGGAACTGACTGAGATATAGAGATTGCAGCGGCCTCCATAGTGTGGTAGGAATTGGTAGCCGAAGCCATCCGTGTCCGATATAAGACGCCATCACCAAGACTGAAATGAAGAAGACGTCATAAGTTACACAAGTTTGTCTCTCATGTACATGGTGTTCAGCTCAAAATTAGCAACAAACCTAAATTTATCAATGGCAATAAATTTAGGAAAATTTTAATTAAATGAAATTTAATACTATTAGTCCTGTATTTATTTTCTGTGTTATTAAATATTAATAAATTTAACATTTCATAGAAAAATTAGAAAATTAAATGCTGTACGGGTAATGATGAAGAGAAATAATAAAATTAAAAATAGCAAATATTTCAAGTTTTTTTTACAGAATCAACCCTCTCTTTAGAAGCATTGACATGGAGATTTAATGACTTGAAGTCATAACGTTGATACCTACATTCCATTTTCAAATATTACTAAGTATCAGGAAAATTAGACATGTACCTTCGATAAAAACTAATTTCCGCACTGTCTCTGGCAGAGTCAACTTAATCACAGAAGTAGATTAGATTAAGTAGATTCAAGCACAAACGTCATCATTTAAATAGTTTACAAATTGAAAATGACTGGCCAAAAAATTCACTGACCCAGTGCTGATTGGCAGAAACCACAACCTCTTGTCGGTTCCAAAGACTTCGGCAAAATTGGCCGACCTTCCGAGATTGAATCCATTCTTGTCTGGACCCGAGACAAAGATTGGCGCTTGGAATGATTCTAAACGGTAACATGGGAACATTTGGTATATGGACCAATAACTAAAACGGAGTTAATTTCACTGACAAAGTTTGAGTCTTCTTCTTCATGTTCTCTGCCGCCAGGTAGGTTCGTATGTCCAATGACGCCATTTTTCTCTGTCCTGCGCCTCTCTTTTCAGTCCACTGTATCCATCTTCTGTCAGCATCCAGTCCAGCAGCATTGTTCTTGGTCTACCTCGCATCCTTTTCCCCTCCATTCTTCCCTCAATGATGTCTTTTAGTAGGGTGTCGCTCCTTAAGATGTGTCCTATCCATTTCTTCTGCCGCCCACGTATATTGTCCATCAGTGAAAAAGTTTGAGTAAGTTTAGGAATTATTGGCAATTATAATTAGCAACTTCTATTGTGCTGGTGTCTATTGTCTACCAACAACACTAACTTTGCCAATGGCACAGCTAAAATGAGCTATATTCAGATCAATATATAGATTTTTTCAGTCCACTCTGCAACTCGCCCTTGTAGGGAATGGCTATGCAATGGTGCCATATAAATTGTCGTCATTATTACTATTATTATCATCATTATTATCACAATTATCATCATTATTATTAACATTATTGCTATTATTATTATTATTATTTTCCATATTATTATTATTATTATTACTATTATTATAATTATTATAAGACAACTAACCCAAAGTCGATCGGTTCTTTGAGACGAGAAAACAGTGATAGCCAAACAGTGACATCAGACTAAGCGCAAACATGATGCCAGCAAAGAAG
This sequence comes from Lumbricus rubellus, assembly GCA_945859605.1. NCBI lineage: Eukaryota > Metazoa > Annelida > Clitellata > Crassiclitellata > Lumbricidae > Lumbricus > Lumbricus rubellus. Next base: position 13,016,544 of record OX243818.1, read on the forward strand.
AGGAAGACGATGTGTAGGTTGTTCATGTTCGTGCTGCCCGAACCAATGCCCTGCAACCCACAACAATCAAATTTTAATTATGATCTAAGCATTGTATTGTATTGTATCTGACTATTTGTAAAGCGCTTCTTGCAGCAAGAGCCTTTCAGAAGAGCTCCCAGTGCATGCAAAGCAAAATCCATGCTAAACGAAATGTCAATGAACCTGACCTAAAATTCATCTATTTAATCTAATCCGTATCAAAGCAAACCTAATTTTACCCTTTATTGACTGATGGTATAGGATTTTTCTATACCATTTACTACCCTATGGTGGGTAAAGGGTTAAATAAATCAAACGTGAGTCCACTTTTTTACAGACTCTTTCTCTTGTCTTGTTGGCAACCTGACTTTTATAAATTTCCTTTTATAACGTTTGTGCAAAAACCCTCGAACATGATGCAATGCTCGTGAATAAACTGGTGCCCAGTTTGAAAGCAGTGCTTCAGAAATTAATTAGGCATTTACAATAAGTCTAAATATTAACATAAACTTAGCTATTTTGATCTAGTTCAAATAGTAAACATAAGGAAACTGAATTTAAACTAATCTGCATCAAATGGAAACCTAGTTTCATGTATCAGGCCACAGCGAACCAGCTTAAATGTCGCCACCACTGCCCACCAGTTGCTTAAGACCTTTCTCTTTAGCCATTGCTGGGCTGGGAGCACCTCCGATTAGGCTTCCTGATGGGGTGCTACACAAATTTTTTGAATAAATGAATGAATGAATGCAAGTGATGAGGTAGCAAACTGCACTTTTGGTCTGTTTAATGACATACATATATTTTTAATTTACGCATCACCACAGGTCAGAGCATCCCATTCTCAACCGACAATTCCTTCCACGAGAAACGCCACCATCGCTCTCACTTACGCTCCAAAAGCTGATGAAATACTGGAGTGAAGTTAGCGCCACGTAGAGACTGTAGAGCAGAGCATAGCCGAGGAAGAGAATGAAGAATTTGTAGTTGGAAAAACCGATGCAGTTGTTGACCCTGAAACAAGTAAAACATCTTAGTTGTCAGTTTGTTGCTATAACTAATCATAATTTGCTATTCTTCTGCATTACCTTACAAAAATTATATATATAATTTTTATTTATCTTTTGTGTCACAGAACTTGTATTTCATTGTGTCTATAAATTCAGGTGGTGACTCTCGCAATGTGCAATAATCCGACGCATTGTTGTCGATGTCACCATAGCTGACACTGTCGTTGTCACCACCAATAAAAAGAACCACCACTAACATCACCACTCCTAACAAAACCACACTCCTAACAAAACCTAAAAAATCACATAATAATTCAATGTATCCACGATATGACAGCATCAGTATTATCAAAAAGTGCTCTTCACATAGTTTCAGTATCGCACACAAAATCAGAAATCTTCTCTGTGCATATAAAGACTTTTACAAAAAATGAAATCATCCAAAGAAGCCCATGCCATGCATAACTCTATTGGAATCGCACCTAGTAATCAAGATAGAAATGTTGAAAGACAGAAGCTATTGTGAACGATTAAGAAACTATGTGTATTTTACCAAGGGCAGTGATGGTCCATCTTTAAAATGCATCTGAAAAACACAAAGCAACAGTAAATAACCATTCTCTAAACCAGAAAGTCAATGGTCAAATGATGGGCAGTGGTCATACATCGCCCTTTCACTTAAAATGCCATACAAGTCAATTTCTCAATGTCCTTCCCATGATATGCAAATTGGACTCCAGATTAACAGCAATCCAAGAAAATCTAATCTAATAAAAAAAATAATCCAATATATTCAATGATTGCCCAATGTAGTCGAAATCTTGGTAACTTGCTCGCAGGCCGCTATTAAGCAGCAGCGCTCTTGCGGTATATTCCGCCTGTTGCCTAGAGGTCAAATTAAGAAGCTCTTTATGAACTTAAAAACTGTCTAAATCAGCTGTGGTTGGACTGGGAGCACTTCTGAGTATATTACCTTGAAGAGGTGCTATATAAAAAGTTCTTAATAACAATAATAATAATCCAATTCAATCTAATTAAACCAAATTTAATCTTTCTAAGCTAAGACATTATAAAACAAAAATTGACCAACTTTGAACAGACAGAACAGTGATGTGCGCGATCTGGTTTCACAGCTTTACACTTGTCACAGAATCGTATTTCTGACCAAAAAAACCCAACATAACGATCACGCAACATGATGTAACAATCACGTAACATAATGTAACGATCATGTAACATGATGTAACGATCACGCAACATGATGTAACAATCACGCAACATGATGTCACAATCATTTTAACAATCAACATAATAATCATGTGAAATTCCCTAAAAATTAACAGTTCCATTTAAGCAATACCTCTAAAATATCAGAAACGTGGATGATTAGTTGGAAGTATGCATTGATGGATGGACGAACAGATGGATGGTTGGATGAATACATGGACAGACAGACGGATGAATACTGATGGCACAACGGGGTTTTGCCCCAAATATCTAGTACGATGTAAATACTCCAGAATATTTCGGCTTCCTCGCATCATCCACTCCGCTCTTCAAACAGATTTGAACTTCTTGTTCCTCATACTAAAATGTGAGCGTTTATTTTCCTTGGTCCTACACTCTGGAACCAGCTTCCTCCTTCGACACGTTCCTCCTCATTAGCTCATGGGCCTAGTGCCTTTTTTCCACTGTCTCAAGACCACCTTTCTATCTCTTGGTCTCTCACACTAGGAGCACCTCTGATTAGTGTGCACTTTTAAAAGGTGCTATATAAATTCACAGATACAATACAATACAAAAGGGCATCTTTGCAACCTGCGTTTGGAGTTCGACATTGGATTGGAAGATTCCGGCCAACTTGGTTCAGAACTTCTCTCCGATTTGCCAGAGTCATTTCAGCGTCCAACCGCTCGACATCAGACGGTGAAAGATAAAACTAACAGAACAGAATGTCACAGCATGTTCTACGACTCTATGTTAACCCTTTAATGCCGAGATGGTAATAATGGTATGGGAATCCTATACCCTCCGGCATTAAAGCATTAAACCGAAAGAGATATTTCCACAAAGTTTAATCAATAATAGTCTTCAAAAAGTGCAGATTGGCAGAATATAATTATGCATGAGCACTTATTGTAGCGCTCCTTTAAGATGCATCTGCTTAGAGGAGCTTCTGACAACAGTTCGGACACTGAATAGGAGTTTCACACTGAAGTGCATGAACAATTGTGAGTGAAGGACTTGCTCAGGATCCCTAAACGGTGGATTGAAGTGGATTCGAACCCACAACCTTCCCGCTTCAAGGCACTGAACATATCCATACACCACCACACCCCACAATTATCCCAAACTGGTCAGTAACAAAAAATTTGACACTGAACTATCCATTACAAAGCTGAACAGCAAGCAGCTGCCGTAATGAAAGGAGGTACTGACAGCACTCTGTGTTTTTGGCAAAATTATTACCCATTTATGCCTCAATATGTATTAATGCAGTATAACAAAATCTAACAATAATTTGACCATACCAGAAGCTTGTAAATGATCCCATTTAAGGTTAAGGTAATACAGTGAAATGAGTGAATACACATTACACAACAGGTTGGGTGGACAGGTGAGTAGACAGAAGGAAGGCAGGAAGGAAGGACAGATGGACGAAAGGTAGGAAATCAGGAAAAGAAACACAAATCCATCAATGGTATATCAATTGACACCACATACCTGACAAGGTGGAAGAGCAATGGGAGTAAAGATAGTCTTCCAATACGACCACATCATCAAAATCAACAGCGGATGGTAGAAAATGAGGCAAAAAACTACAAAACATCATCAGATGAATTACAAATGAAAATGTCTGTAGCTCTGTATGTTTCTATCTCTGTCCGTCAAACCAAGCCCATCTGTATTGTGCATGTCTATCTGTCTGTCTGTCTGCATGTCTGTCTGTCTGTCTTTCTTTCCCTCTGTCTCTATCTCTGTCCATTCCTGTCTATGCTACTCATTTTTCTGTTTACAAATGACCAGATATTAATGAAATACCATAACGTGATCATCTGAAAAGATTTTGTTAGAAAACACATTTTCACAAATTGTACAAATATTTCAAGCATAAACAATCATAATCATGAAATTTCTACAGTGCCCAAAAAAGCGAAGCTACAGGAACTAGTCACTTAGTGAAAGCAGAAAGCATGATCAATGGACAGAGAGAGCCAAGATCCAAAGGATTAAGGGTCAAGATCCAAAGAGTCAAGGGTCAAGATCAAAAGGGTCAAGGGTTAAGATCCAAAGGGTCAGGGTCAAGATCGAAAGATTCAAGGGTCAATATTCAAAGGGTCAAGGGTTAAGATCCAAAGATCCAAAGGGTTAAGATCCAAAGGGTCAAGGGTTAAGATCCAAAGATTCAAGGGTTAAGATCCAAAGGGTCAAGGGTTAAGATCCAAAGATTCAAGGGTCAAGATCCAAAGAGTCAGGGTCAAGATCCAAAGATTCAAGGGTCAAGATCCAAAGGATCAGGGTCAAGATCCAAAGGGTCATGGTCAAGATCCAAAGATTCAAGGGTCAAGATCCAAAGGGTCAGGGTCAAGATCCAAAGGATCATGGTCAAGATCGAAATGGTCAGGGATAGGCAGGCAGGCAGATAGGCAAAACCAGAGACAGATGGAGAGACAGGCAGAAAGGCAAACAGTCAGGGTGGCACAAAGATAGCTAGACACACAGACAGAAAGACACTCAGTCAGTCCTCAACATTCACAGCAAATTTGAGATTCAACAGATATTTATTGACATTAATAAGGTAATGACTTACTTTTTTCTGCAATGTTATCCATTGTCACTGCAACAAATGACAATTATTTCATTAGTATTGATCGGCCAGTTTTCAGTATTACACTGAGAATATAGCCATTAATCAAATTAATTTAAACAGTCTCTATAACCTTTTATATATTAACTTTTAAATGTTTAATGCTCTCGGATACAGTTGTCTTGTGTGATCTCAGACGTTGCTAAGCAACAGCATACTGCATCACCATAGTATCCACTGTACATATTACATTACATCAATCATTCATATTGCATTTGATGACCTCAGGAATATATACAGAACACCAAAGTGCATACATGTGTACTTCTTAACCAAGAGCTCTGCATGTTTTATATGATATGGATTCTCAAAACACAATAATCACAAGTATTTAGATCTGCTGCATAGAGATTTGTGAGGTTATAAAATTAAAGAACACATATGAAAAGTCAGTTACCTATATGAATATTGAATACATACGGGACTTCTGCAAGTAGGTCATCCATACACTGACGACGCACAAATATTGCAATAAATTTTATATCAGTATAAACGAATGTGAAAGAACAACCAGTATGACACTAAGCAAACATTTACATCTTGTCTTGGTGACAGCAATCATGAAAGTTAATATTATATAGATTGATTTAAATGGCAAGCGCATACCATGTGTGCATATCAATCAATCAATCAATTAATCAATCAATTAATCAATCAATCGTTTTTACTGAACCCATTGAAAAGCAAAACACAAATAACAATTCTTTTCTACCATTAGCAACAAAACGAGCCCAGAAGACACAACAGACCCTCTAGGTAGGGCAACAATTCTCAATTGGGTGTTAATCCAAAGTATCTCTGTGATCTCATACTTCATCCTTCTCTGCCACTTCTCACCGTCCTCTTAGGTTCTGATAGGCTTTGCCTCTCTGTTCCCTGTGTCAGGATCACCATGAATTAGTCTAGATCATTTCCTGCATAGGTCCTTCTCTGTGGAATGAACTCCCATCAGTTCGCTTTGTCAACGTTTCTGGTAGTCTTTCCTCATATTTCTCTCGCCTCAAATTCTGCCTAAGTTTCTCACAAGTTTGATTGCAATGTGAGCACTTCTGAAGGACACCTGCTGAGACTGAGAGAAGCACTTTATAAATGGTCAAATACAATAAATATGTAGCTATATTATTATTATGATTAAAGTGGTAAATATATATATATATATATATATATATATATATATATATAATCATTTTAGTTAATTAAACACACCCGCATTATCTACACGCAAGCATGCTTCTTAGTTCTTTGTCAGTAGAAAGTTCACAGAACTTGCCATTCTTCAAGTGAATTCTCAATTGTCACTTTTAAATAATTTCATGCATTATCATCAAATACTGGTTCTATTACTTGTTTCAACCAAATAACCGGTGCTCCTTTGTTCAACAGATGAGCTATACTGTAGTAGTAGGGCCTATTGAAAACTGCGCACTCTACGGTTCCTGTCGGCTATAAAATAACCCTAATATTAAAATTAAACCGTAAAATTATGAAGTAAATCTTGAAACTTACGGATGCATAATTGAACTACGTAGGCGTAATAGGACCATACGATGACGGCCGTGATAAAAACAACGGGAATTGATCGGAAAACAGCAAAACAAATACTCAAACCTCTGCCCGCCATCTTTAAAGATATTTGTAATCAAGCTCAACACACGCTGTCGGTGCGAGCCAACCAGCCAATCTTCAAGACGATAACACATTGACCAAATGTCTTGTCTGTTTAATGAAACAGACTAGTAGGGCCTACGCAGTCATAATTATGACTTTACTGAGCACGATCAATCGCCCATCGTTAGCTTGCTTGTATGTGCACTTGTTATAGCGCCCCTTCAAGCTTCCTACTCAGAGGTGCTCCAGACAATAGCGCGGACACTGAATCGGAGTTTCATGCCAAAGCGCTGAGTAAATTATTACGAGTGAAGGACTTGCCCAAAGTCCCTACGCGGCGACATGAGGTGGATTCGAACCTGAAACACTCCGGCTGCAAGGAAACGAACATACCCACTTAGTACGTACACCACCGCGCATCACATTCCCTCTGGCGAATGCGAGACAAAAATCCAGACGAAGAACATAATTATAGCAATCTCCGTTTAATTTAAAAACTGACACAGCGCAGTTTGTTATCTTTACTGTGGTTTGTTTGTATGTGCACTTGTTATAGCGCCCCTTCAAGCTATCACTACTCAGAGGCGCTCCCGATGCAGAGCGGACACTGCATCGGAGTTTCACGCCGAAGCGCTGAGCAATTGTAAGTGAAGGACTTGCCCAAGGTCCTTACGCGGGGAGGTGGATTCGAACCTCGGACCTTCCGGCTCCAAGGCAACGACGCCACCACTAGACCACCGCGCCCCACTGTGGTATGATAAACATAGACGATGGTAGGCCTACATAGGCCTACATATAGCATGAACAGATCCGATTTACACAATATGTTGCAAGAGTCGAATTTAATTGTTTTGCAGCCATGAAAGGCGTTCATTACATCCTGCCTCTAAGTTTGCCATCGCCATCTGCCGAATGGAAGACTGAATGACCTGTTCTCCGTTGCAGTAGGCCTACAGTTAGCCTACACATTTAACCTAGACACCTTCTCAAAACGCGATCGTCAGATTATAATAAGAATCATAATTATAATAATGAATACTCAATAGGTACATTCCTTGACCTTGCAAAGGCATTTGATACCGTGGACCACAAAATACTTTTTGTACAAACTTGAACACTACGGTATTAGAAATAGCCGAATGCGCTTCAATGGCTTAGAAGTTATTTGGGTAATCGTCCACAGTAGGTCCACTGTAATGGAAAATTGTCGAATTTTCAAACTATTGAATTTGGAGTACCTCAAGGCTCTATCCTTGGTTCTCTCCTGGTTTTAATATACATCAATGACCTCCCAAATTTATCATCCATCTTACACTATATTCTATTTTCAGACGATTCTAATGTATTTTTATCGCATGCCTCCTATGACCAGCTTCTCCAGCTGGTCAATCATGAATGATAGCACCTTGTAAATTTAGTATAAGATATGATTAGATGAAGTCAAATTAATAAATTCAGTCATCTACATATTATTTTTTTAAACTTAATTCGGTAGGCCTATTAAATCGTTTATTCAAAGAACACATATCGCACATAGTCAGCAGTGTCTGATAAAGTCCCTCTCTTCTGAAGGGAGGGGAAAGCAAAGCTTCGGTGAGACAAACGAACCTACGGCGGACAATCGCCGAGGTTAGTAGCGGAGCAGCAAGGAGGGTTGGGAAGGAGAATGTGCCTCCGCATCAGCGACCTGCAGATATTATTTGCTGGCACCACCATGGCACTGCCACGGTCTGTAGTACTCTGTACGCTGTTTAGGCTAAAAAAAACCGCTATGGGCTCTGATCATCTTCCTTATCTTTAGAAAATCTTGCAGCGATTATGTTTTCTCGTAGACTGGTCAGATCGGTGGCCAACTTCAAGAATGGATGTTGCAGTAGTTCCTTGGCGGAGGCTCTCTTCTCGGCATCTACAACGAGACAGCGATCGAGAAAGTCACTCAGCCAGGAGGAGACCTTCTGCTTCTCCTTGATCTCTGGCTTCCCAATGGACGCGATCAGGTAGAGCGCCCTCAACGGAGACTCGTACATGTAGGGTGGTTCTCCGTCTATCATCTCGATCACCATGATTCCTATGCTCCAGATGTCAACCTTGTAGCTGTATTTCTGCCTGAAAGAGAAATTAAGCAAGACCTTTCGTAAGCTTAATCGCAATTTGCAAATTTCTAAAGAACCACGCGAAAGCCAAGAACACGGCATAAGCTTATTCACGAGCGTTACGTCTAATCAAAGGGCTGTCCAATAAAAGTAACCCGAAGGAGGTCACAGTCCGAATAAATGAATCAATGCTTAATTAGTTGTCCAGCTCTCGGTTTTGAAGAAACCAGAAATCCAGCCGGCCCCTCCGTATAAGGTACTCCCCGACCCTTCAATGGCCTCTCTAGCTGGAAAGTTTTTCTTTGATAATTAGATTGCGATATATTTGGTCAGATATGGAGCTCCTCTGAGGAGTTTCCCTTGAAGTGGCGCTATATAAATTCATGTTTACGTTTGCGAACGTACAGACGTATACCTGGAAACAATCTCTGGAGCCATCCAGTATGGCGTTCCGACCATCGTCGTTCGATTTCGCCGATCTGGAGTGATCTGCGCACAGAACCCGAAATCCGTCAGCTTCACCTCCCCGTTCATCCCCAGCAAGACATTGTCGCTCTTGATGTCCCTGTGTAGAATCTCCCGGTCGTGGAGGAACTCCAGAGCCTCGAGACACTTGCGACAGATGCCGGCTATCTGACCCTCGGACAGGATGGTCTCCGTGACGACGTCCGTCAGAGCACCCCCGTCCAGGTACTCCATGACGACCCAGAGGTCCGTGCCGCCCCCTACCGAGTAGCTCTCGATGTAGTTGACGATGTTAGGATGTCTGTACTGCTTCATCACCTCGATCTCCATGACGATCAGCTCCTTGCTCGCCTGGTGGTCGAGGTCCATCATCTTGATGGCTACCACTTGGTGCGTCTCGACGTTCTCGGCCAGGTTGACAACACCGGACGCCCTGAAGCAATGAGTGAGACAGTCATCAATGCAGATTTAAAAAGCATTTGCGGAAGAAGAGCCTATAATATCAGCACAGTGGGGCGCGGTGGTGTCTATAGTCTATATACACTTGAATTCTCCCAGCCCATATAGGCCTATCTGTGGGGAGTAGTGGTGGCGTCGTTGCCTTGAAGCCGGAAGTTTCAAGGTTCGAATCCACCTCGCCGCGTAAGGACCTTGGGCAAGTCCTTTACTCACAATTGCTCTGCGCTTCGGCGTGAGCACCGATGCAGTGTCCGCTCTGCATTCGGGAGCGCCTCTGAGTAGAGAGAGCTTGAAAGGGCGCTATAACAAGTGCACATACAAACAAACTATAAACTTTTGCACGCTCGTATGGAGCAGTCATCAAGGCAGATTTTATATGCTTTAATCTAAAGACTTATTGGCGCTTGTTCTGAAGTCTGAACACACCGGTCCAGACAAGTTTCTGCATATCACGTAGTGCTTGAGTTGCATAGAAGGACGTTGGCGGACAATAATAATATTATTATTGGCATGGGCGATACTCAAAACTCACCCCTTTCCCAATTTCCTTTTCACTGCGTATTTCTTCAGTGGATCATCTTTTGACACCAGAGCATCTGAAATTAAGATTCGATATAAGATGAAAACAGTGAATAACATCAAGACCAACACGAAAGAATTAAGCATTAACATCGGGAAAAACTCAACAGCCACAGTGTACCGGGTATACAGTATAAAAAGGAATGGTGTATATAGACCTAGATAAGTAGAGTTGAACTCCGCCACTGTTCGCGCTCTGACAGTGCCAGTCCCAATCCTGGATAAAGGAGGAGGGTGACATAAGAATACATGATGAGTGGCGAAGGTATAGCCAGATGGTGCATGGCGCGCGCCGCGTGGAAGGCATTAACCGACCGCTCTACGACGCTCGCTTTGCAAATGTTACGGGTTCGAGATCCTAGGTAGGCCTACCTCGGGTTAAAAAAAACAACAACAATAATAATAATACATTATTATTTGTATTGTACCATATTTAAGCACTTGTAAAGAGCTTCTATAATAGTAGGGCGAACCGTTCAGAAGCGCTCCCAGTTCGCAAGGTCCCACGAGAAGAAGTAGATGTATTGAGAAGCACATACCGGTAGTAGACGAGCCGTTTGATTAAACTGTTAAATGGTAACTTACTGAGGGCTGTGTTTATTTCTGCTTTCGACATCCGCTTGCTCTGTGGTCGTTTCTTCTCCACCAGAAGCGATGCATTCCTGACGACCGGTTGCTGAAACTGACCGTCAAGTTTCAGTTGTGCATCACCAACACCAGGTCCTGGATCACCGGTAACACTCACTGTTGTCCTAGCCATTCCATCTTCGAGGATTTTCTGCGCAAACCGTGCACCAAAAGACCCCCAGTTAGTTCACCGACTCTAAGTTGTCTCCTCTGTTATAGCGTATAGGCTATAGTAAGTAGGCTATGTCATCTTTTCCGAAGCCAAAACCGTTGAACGTTTTGAAAATTACTCTGATTAACAGGACGTATTTTCGTAACTTAAATAAATCAAGTCATAAGAATAGTTGGAGCAGTAAGATAAGAGCGTAGAGCTGGCGCGGTGAGGGCAAGTTATTAATAATTATTTTTTAAATTTTTCTTTATTTAGATCTATTAAGGCAGCTATTCATTCGTTCACCCAAAAGATGGAGCAAGGCAGACGCATTGTCACTGTTTGATGTGATGGAAAACTTTAGAACAAAATGTTTTAAAAGCCGAAGTTTTCTCACTGGATTTGTGCTGAGATTAGCTTTGCAGGTCGCATGTTCTATCTCTGGGAGCACAGGCGTCGGCTGTACGCTTGTTGGTGGTGTGACTCCTCCTCCTCCTCCTCCTCCTTCTCCTCCTCCTCCTCCTCCTCCTCTTCCTCCTCCTTCCCCTGTCTTTCCTTCTTCCTCTGGTTCGTCATTGCGGTCAACGACGGCCAAGTATTTCTGTTTCATCTGTTGACTCTCTTCGAGTGTCTTGACGGCGTCGATGACCGCAGTCGGATTATTCACTTGCTCCGATTGACTGTTCAAACATTGCAATATTAATTGCTATCTGACATTTCCTAATCAGACGTTTACAAGACGCCACTTACAGAAAAAAGGTCACCAGCGTACTGTAGGTCTATTATACAGCGTCTTACAAACGACTAGGCCTATATATACCCTGATTAATAGATCCGTTGGCCGCATAAAAGTCAAGGCGACGATAGGCTAATGATCATAGTTGAATTTGCATGCTACATGTATGTGTGGTTATGTTATACTGGACTGGATGATAACAGGGGACGGTTACAGAGGGCTGAAGATGGATGCACAGAACAGATATGCGTGGCGTCATTGGACATATGAACCTGCCTGACGGCAGAGAACCAAAGAAGAAGAAAGAAGTGTGGTTATGCAAGGGCGCAATGGGCCTGCTTAAGAGAGCAAACAGTCAAAAAGTCTCTAGCTGTATAACATGACTGTATAGGCTAGGCTGGAGACCACAGTGAATAGGTTATGCATGCAAATCTATATTTGTCTTTTTAAGAGTCTTGTATCGAAGGCCGACGGGACAAGTAGGTCTAAGGTGTAAGCTTATACAACAGGGAAGTTAAGGTAGGACATAAGGAAATTAAGGTGTGGAACGACAGAGGTTTTACAACTTTATTGAGTGGGGCGGTGGTGTAGGGGTCTGTTCGTTGCCTTGCAGCCAGAGGGCTGCAGGTTCGAATCCACCTCATGCCGCCTCATATGAACCCTGGGCAAGTCCTTCACTTGTAATTGCTCAGCGCTTCGGCGTGAAACTCCGACTCAGTGTCCGGCTGTAGTCGGAAGCGCTTCTGATTAGAATCTTGAAGGAACGCTATAGCGAGTGCACAATGTCATGCAAACAAACCTTCAAGGCAATGCGAAGGAAGGCAATGGAAGCATAGGTAATTTAAAGTAATTTAAGGTAAATCAAGATAAGGGAATAAATTTTTTCATATTCATGACGAGTTTAGGAATTATGGAAAAATAACTGGGGCGGGGCGGATCATAATAGCCTACACTTGGAATCGAGGTGTGAAAAACAGATTTTACTATGTGGTTCTAAGAAAGACTGGGGTTGAAACCTCCAACCACTGGCAATTCTCACCCTATCCATGACTTCTATATCAGAGGTGACTATAAGTACTCCAAATTTCTGCAAGACTTAGTTGCAACACTTATAAGTATACCGCAAGGACGTACCTGATATTGGCATGAGATATCATTGCGGTCCACATTGGCGGCAGTCCTTCGAACTCTCTTGTCGTTGGATCAAACTTCACGTTCCAGTCGTGACTAACATTCGTCGGACCGGAAATCTCCATCTCAGGTTCTCCAGATCCCTTTCCATATGGATCGCTTCCATCTGGTTTCGTCGACTTTCGAAGGCTTTTAATGATCTTTACAATACTCGACATAATAATAATTTCAATTCAGTCTCTGGAACGGAGGAGCAGACCTTTTCACCGTCAGATGCACATGTGCAGTTGTGTGTAAAGATGCTATAGCCTAAATAAAACAAATAGATAAACGAACAAGCAATGAAATAGATGAATAAATAAACGGAGCTTATAATAGGCCTATAGTTCTTTTTGTGCTTAGGCCTACGTACAGATTCAACGGTATTAGGCTCAGAGGCTCTCAGTAGGCCTAAAAGTGCAGCGGTATAGCTGTAGGTCTAGGCCCTATAGGCCTGTAAACGAAAGATCGCAGGTTCGAATCCATACCAAGCCGCTGCTTATAGCGACCTTAGACAAGTCGCTCCCACCCCCCTCCCGTTTGTCTGTGTGGAGGGCAACGGGAATATTGCAGGTGAATAGCCTACAGCTGCGAAAGTGTGGCACTCGTCTCATCCCCCTTCCTCGGTGGCTTATAAAAGCCGATGGACACAGAACTCGTCATGATCAAGATAGGCTTAGGAGTATATAATACTGGCAGACTGCTACTACCTAAACAACAAATTCAGCCTATATTATCGTCGTAATCGTGCACCTACCTTATCGTAAAATCGTACAAATCCTGTGAACTGCAAAGTGGGCTTAAGCAAGTGTTTAACTGTAGGCTAGGCCTATACCTATAATTTTTGTCGTGCTCGTGTCGTATAGTTCCCTATGTCCGCATGGGTGTTTACCACACTTATAAGGGCTTATTTAGGTCTAATTTAGCCTAAATGCCTCTATTAACCTAAGAAAATACCGAAGATGGTGGCCACGAAAAGGCCTGTAGGCCTATGCCGTAACGTTCAAAGTATATTATTATAGCCTATAGCCTATAGGGCCTATGGCCTACTTGACTCAACTGAACCAACCGAAGCAGGAAGAAAAATATTCATTAGGGTTAATATGCATGTCACGCTTGATATGCGTAGAGGTCTAGTCTAGCTCTCTATTAGTAGGCCTACACTATGCAGTCATGCTATCAAGACTAAGGTGGTATAGCCTATGCTACGTTTGCAGCCGCCTAAGACTCACTCTATATAAGGCCTGTCTGAATGCAAGCTGTAAATCGTACGAGTTGTAAATATATAAATATTGCCAGAGGTTGCAATCATTCGCATCAACAGTAGGCCTAGCGACATGAAGTTTGAGTATATTTAATGACATGTAGGCCTAGCCTATACCACGTACAGTAGGCCTACAGGTATTGTATAATAGGCTAAATTGTAGGCTATCTATGCATTTACATAGCGCCTCTAGGCCTAATGTGCAATGGAAAACACGCTGGCGTAGAGTGCGAGAGGTAGTGAGTTCGAGCCCCCGTTGGGTGGATTTGATTTGTAGGCCTAGGCTGCTATAGCCTATTAGCGCCTTGTAGGCCTAATTGCAAAGCTGTCTGCTCAGTTGGTAGTTAAGTTTAATCAAGATTAGTGCATAATTTGTAAATGTAAAGCGCAGTGCGTCTTGCAGGCGTTTCAATAAAGAAAAGATTATTTATTTATTATATAATTATGATTTTATGCAAAGGCAAGTGTCAATCTAAAAATCATGAATAAAGATTCATGATGGTGCATTTTAGAGTTGTCCGAGTGAACTCTGAGTAAGCTCTGAGTATCCGTGGAGCAGTCCCTTGGATGTTATTGGTACATCGCTGAGACACATGTGCGTGTATATTGATCGTTGTAAGTTCTCGAATTAAACGATGTCCATCTTCGGAAATGTTCAGCGAAAGATCTCCTGTGTTTTCGAAGTTTCTGTTTTACCGAATGTACCGTCTGAAAAGCGCAGCGATCAATCTTATAAAGTTGTAGCTACAGATCGACTGCGTGAAAAGGCCAGCGCTGCTTTACGTTGCGACCCTGTTGCGAACGGCTGCTGCCAAGTGACTGAAAAACTGGACGGTACTTGTGTTTTTATCAGCGAGTTTTGTGGTGAACCATGGCTTTGGGCGAGGCACGACCGAAAGCCGACCAAAGCTGCAGATAAACGATTTAGAAAGTTCCAGAACGAACACCCACAGTCTCTTTTAGGAGATGAAGATGGTGTTGTATTTCAGTGGAACGTCGAAAATGACTTTAGGGATGTGCCATCGGAATGGATCCCAGCTACCGGCGTTGGATACAAGGATGGTGCGCTGTTGCCTGATTCAAATGGACATATCCCTGGTTGGGTTCCGGTTGATCCGAAAGCAAAGCAACACTGTTGGCATTTGAGCGCTGTCGATCTGAACATCGGGGTTGGATTAGTGTTACAGCGAAAGTCGAAATGTTTGGAAATAAGTCTTCAGTCGCTGAAGGAGCTGTCTGGTTCTACAATGGAATTGATTGGTACAAATGTTAATGGTAACCCGTACAGACTTGGCTCAAAATCGAAACCTCTGCATCTCCTTCTCCGTCATGGCATTATCCCAACTGAAAATCTACCGCCTGCCTCGTTTGCTGGCTTTAAAGACTGGTTTCAGGGTCCGGATGGTGGTGTTGAAGGCATAGTGTGGCATTTTGATGATGGAGAGATGTTGAAACTGCATAGGCATCACTTGAGCCTGAATTGGCCAGTACCAAACCCGAAACTGCTTTCCATTCCAGCTTTCATTAATGTTCCAAAGAACGACCAGACAACTTATTCTTCGAAACTTCTTTTGGACTTGGCAAACATATCTGGACAGACTTTTGATTCGCTCGATAAAATAAACTTTGGATAATTTTGCAGAACTTTTGCACATAAAACATTGCAGCTCACATCATGCTGACCAAGATGACATTTTACTGCCTCGTGAAGGTTTAAAGACCTGGGCAATGGGCATATCCTACAAGTTCGCAATCTGTCATGTTAGTTAATGTTTCCAAATTTCCCAACAGTAAATACTATTTCCGCTGTTTATGTGATTTGGGCTGAAATGTATGGATTTCTAAGAAGTTGTTGCTTTTGAACTTGATAAGAAATTTTTCCCATGCATCTGGAAAGCACATTCTGTTTTTATGTAGACCTGAAATGTTTGCATGAAGTGATGTCAGCTGAGTATGTTAAAGTTTATTGCAAAGTATTGTGTTACAGAACTGTTTAGATGAACAAAGCAGATTACTGCTTGACCTTGCACTTAAAGTCAAAGACCATAATGAATGCCTGCTTTCCAAAACGCTATTCAACGAAGGAAAAACAAGATAGTAAAGCTCTTCTGATACTCTCCTGGTGTTTACCGACTTCTTAATGGTTTGTCTTTCTGATATTATGTGTGGGCTACTCCACCATTAACTGGCACTCCACTTGGTATGCTTGGCTTAGATAGTGGATGGAATAGACATTCCTTGTATTTATTTAATTACTGTACATTAGGGTGGTTGCATCTCTAATAGAAAATTTTCAACTTAAGATCTCATATTTCTCCAACCCGCCATTCCGTGCCACTTGGTCTAAAACCTATGTGGCCCAGAAATTATCAGAATTGAAAAATATTTAGGACTTGCGCAACGTCGTTGAAGTTTAGTATTTTACAAATAATTGTCGTAATTTTGAGCATAAGTATTATTTACTTCAAAGTCTTAGAATTATAGTTTTCTGACAGAAATATTTTATGATTTTTACTTAGGCACAGCTGAAAGATATATTCTACAATATTTTTGTCATCGGTGATTGCTAATTATCTATTTTTATGAGCATTTTAGCGGTAATTGACAAGTGAGGGAATTCCTGCGAAAAATGATCTATTCTGTCCAATGTTATGATCTTTTATTAGTTACATTCCAAGTCATCAATGCACCACCGTACACAATACACATATTCTTACATACATTAGGCCTATTATTATATCTTAGGCCGTAGGCCTATAGTATCTCATGCATTGTAGAATTTATCATGTATTAGGCCCTATAAGCTTACAGTGTTATGATGCAAAGGTTCTATGTAATTGTTTGTGTTCCTAACAACGATATCCTTGCTCTCCCTTCCTGTTCGACCTGTTGTATCGGCTTACAGACATGTTTTTATCTTCACCACTTGAACATGCTTTGCTTGTTCATTGCTGAACTTGTTTCCAACAACGCCATGCATAATTATTATTAACATATACAGCATTACAGGGGCATTATTTAAATGTCTGCATCTAATAGTGAGAAGGTCTGCATCTAATAGTGAGACGGCGATGCCGATTACAATAGCGTTAGCGGTAATATCGCATGCTAGAGGACAGAGGAGAGCTTCAAAGGTTCCAAGCTGCCATCTTGAAGAGACGTTCTAGCAGAGAACTGCTCAAAGTACTGCTCCTTCATCATAAGCGTGAAAAACTTGGCATCAGGGACAGTATCACCCAGACTACTAAGCAGCTTCTTTGACAAAGTTCTAACTCAGGAGACTGAGCATATCTGGAAGCTGCAGACCGGCAAGGTTCAAAGAAGCTAGCTTCGGCTGCAAACCCCTCAATAACAGTAGCCTAAATGGACGACGAGAGCAATTTACTGCTTGACGATGTTGCTATTTCAAGACAAGTTTCCTCTAGGCTACAGCAACGATTATAGTCAAAGAGTCGGCTCATCTTATGACGAATATGTGTGGGAGCATCCGGAAATAATTAATTAAGCTTATTAGTCTATTTGGGACATGCATCTACATGGCCGCCATTAGTTTCAAACCCCACCAGCATTCAGCAACCACTGATCCTAGCAACGATCTAGTACTGCTGTTTTATCTCTCTTTATATGCACGGAAGGTCATTGCTGATGCCGCTGTGACACCCTTTGGCCGAAATCTCTGGTATTTATCCAAGCTGTTGGCAAGCTTAGGTTTCTTTCCCAATGACACGTCATTGGGACAGAAGAAATTGATCATAGCAGTTCTAGTGGACAAAGAAGGTTATGAGATCCTCAAACGTATACAACAACTCTTCTCCCAACCATTCGCAAAAAAGGCTAGATCGACATCATTTCGTGATAAATTCAACCCATGACCTGTTCTGCATCTTGAATTAAACTACTAGATGCACTTCTGGAACACGATCCAGTTAAGCGGTCGGATAAAGCATGAAGACTGCATGAAGAGCTCGACAAGCTGGAGATCCATAAAGGTTATCAGTGATCTAGCTGAGCGAGGTGTCACCCTTATTCAGCATTTCAATGCCTCAAGTACAAGGAATGAACATCAAAAACAATTTATATCAGAAGTTGTAGAAGAACATCGCAACTCGTTCTCAGCACAAGCAAAAGAGAGTGCCGCAGAGTCTTCAAGGTCACATTGACATTGATTAAATACCTAAGCAGCAATAATAATAATTGCAATATGATCACCAAACAGTGTAATCATTGGTAATCATGTATGCAATAATATAGTCACATTGTATTGAATTCTGATTTGAGGATGAATGGTTTATTATGCTTGCAATTCAAGTTTTCGCTTCTTTGGAACATGGTGAAACTTTGATGGTGTTGCGCAAGTCCTAAATATTAATATTTTCTCTCACAACTTTTTGTGTGATGTTTCTGGATGGAATGGCACCAAATTTAAACTTGGAGAACAGTAGATTCCAACTTTCATTTCTAACGACCACCCTACTGTACATATATACTAAACGGTTTTGTCTTTGGTATTGACAGTTGAAGGGTTTGTGACTGTTTAGTTTATAATTTGGGTGCAATTTGCAGGTTCAGGGACCTTTTTATTGTACCCTCGTTCAGATGGAACAGTTACTGTACTTTCAGTTTTTAAAAATTTCAAATTAATTATCAAATGATACAGAAATTATGTTTCATTCTCTTTTTGCACAGCCACTATTTTCATCAGCAGAGCCCTCTTGTATTTGTAAGATCTTAAATTGTCTGCTTGTTACAGTATTTAATTAAATGTTTGTCTACCAGGTTAATGCATATATACTGTTCATAGTTTCACATAATTATTCATGTAGTGTGAAACAACTCTGCATTAAGAAAGCCTATATAGTTACATACTTTCAATACGATGCAGAAGTAAAATACCGAAACTTTGAGATTATTGTTTTATGATTGTGGACATGCTTTTATGACAGTAATTGTAAATTGTAATTGTAATAATAAACTTGAGATTCCTACATGGCCACAAAAAAACGAAGTCCAGCTTAAATATATTCCAAAAAGAAGTGATTGAGGAACAGATTTTAATGCTGGTATTGTTTGTAATGAAAATGGCCATTCTGGTGACCGGTTTTACAGAGTACTTTTTCTCTTAAATGGTAATTGGGTCAAAGATTATTTTGTAATAAAATGCTTCTTGTTTTACCAGAAATCTTGTGCTTATTTCCATTTGTTTTTAAAAGTTCCAATATTCTTTAATGCGTGATGTAGATGTAGAAAGCATAAAGATTTTTTGTTAAAGAGATATATTACGTAGACCTAATTACACTGTAACGAAATGACACTGTAACGTAAATCCATGGTTATTTCTCTAATTTCTAGTGAAATTAACTACCAAATATTTAAATTCAACTTGTGTAAAATTAACTTATGATCATCTGTTCAATGTTCATAATTATGAATTGTAATCTCACTGCGGCGTGTCAGTTTGAAAAGGCAAGCAAAGCTTATTATAAAAAATTTCACTTAACACTTAGTACTATTTTTATTTTTTAAAGTTTTATTAGATTTCTTACCTTTAGCAATTTTAATTTACAAGAATTGAATCAACTTAATAGAAACCAGGTGTATATTTGAATTTATATAGGCCTATATATTGTCGATTATGTACTCACATCAGTCATGCAAGGATTTGCAAGTCTTTTGAAACATAGGGCAGGTTTTAAAATAGTGTTGAGCATAGGCTACAATAAAGTAAAAACTTTGCCTGTAGTACCATGATAGTGATGATACCATCTAATGATAACGATGATAAGAAATAATAATTAAGCACTATAATATTATGATGGTGTGATTTTCTTATCATTGCACATTTAATTGTTAACTTACCTAGGAGTTAACTATCCAGTATCCACTATCCACAAATTAGTCAACACTAGCCTAAATAGCAGACTACAAGGCTGTAGGCCTGGCCTATCCAAGTGTAGAAACAAAAATTCAAACATCTAGTGTGCGTCACTGTTTTGATACTTGTTACTACGTTACAACTGTACGGATTTTCAACTTTAGTTTACAACAATTAAATTAATTTAATAAAACTAGGTGTATATATAAATTCATATATAATGGTCGATTATGTACACGCATCATGTAAGGCTATGTGAGCCGTCCGTCCTGTTACAACAGTTCTCTACAGAGATTTTAGTGTGCAATACAACTTTGAACAAACAATATATCAACACACAACATGGTGTTTGGCGGAAATTATCGGTAGCACTCTGGCACTACGGTCAGTGTTGCCACTGAGGTTTCAGAAATAAACCCAGATTTTCTTTAGAAAAAAACCCAGAAAAACCCAGACTATTCATATGAGCTATTTTAGACCCCCTTTATTCTAATTAAGTTGGTTTTTCGCTTGTTTTTATGAGGGTTAACAAAATTTACGTCAAAAGAGTCGAATAATACTTTCTCTAAGCATATCAATTTGGTCACTCGCAGTTGCTACTACCAGCTTCGGCAACTCCGAGTTGTCTCAAGATCTCTCTCTCATAGTGCTACTCTGACACTTGTCCATGCCTTTGTCACCAGTAGAATTGATCACTGCAGTTCGGTACTCATGGGTCTGCCACTTGGACTAATTGGGCGCCTTGAACGAGTTCTTCGTTCGGCTGCTCGCCTCATTGGCCGCATTCCTAAATATGCCCCCGTCTCTGCTTATATGCGTGATGTTCTTCACTGGCTCCCTGTTTCACAGCGCATCTCATACCGAGTTGCTGCACTTGTCTGGCGTTGCCTTACTGATTGTGCTCCATCATACCTGTCTATTCTTTGTCGACCTGTCTCTGACCTTGCAGCCCGTCGAGCTCTTCGCTCTATGACAACGGGGGAGCTTTTGGTTCCTCGAGCTCGCACTTCTACAAGACAGCGCCGAGCCTTTTCTTCTGTGGGTCCCGCTATCTGGAATGGCCTCCCACTAAACTTGCGACTTATGCCTAGACTAAATTCACCTGCTTTTTATAAGTCGCTCAAAACCTATTATTTTAGCTGTGGCTGGACTGGGAGCGCCTCTGAGTAGGTTTCTTGAAGAAGCGCTATATAAATTCACGAAATGAATGAATGAATGAATAATACAACTTTAAAAATATAAATTGTTAAAGTTGTCAGAGTCTTGTCTTCCATTCTGACAACAAGCCTAACAAGAAGAGAGGCGTGACCTGAACTATTTTGAGACAAAATGGTTTATTTTTGTGCAAATCTATTTTTCAGGTTATAAATTATTTGTGAATTGACAATGTGAGATCTTGATTGTGGAGTTTAAAATTAAATTAGTGGAAAAATTACGTATCACAACCATTTTACGTTGAATTTCACAGAATATTCATATGTTTTAATGCAAAATGGTTAGCTCACCAAAATAAACCCAGATTTTGACCAAAAAACCCCAGAAACCCAGACGAAGGCCAAAAAACCCAGATCTAGTGGAAAAAACCCAGCTGTGGCATCACTGACTACGGTTGGACCGCAGACGTGCTCAGCTCTTGGCTAAGAAGCTGATAGGCGTTGTTTTGTCTTGCAACGTTGTCCTACACGCTTTATTTAGCCACAGCTTTTCTTTACACCTCTTGCACGCCTTACTTGTGTCTATGCGATAATAAATTATCTCCCTGGCACGATCAGCAGCTGTTTCTGAATACCTAGTAGGCCCCTACTAACAGGAGCGTAGGCTACTCGTTAAACACTTGTAGTGCGAGTCAAAATCCTATAATGCACGCTGCATTAGTACGAAACTTCTTAACGCCTACAGCTTGAATAAACACACTAGTGTTGCTGTTTCTGTGACTTGCAACTAGAGTTCGCTGCGACCTGTTAAAAGTTGTCACTGGCTTGATTGTCGACTGTTTAAATGTGTGAACGAACGGGGTAGTCTATTGCGGATGATCTTGGAGATGCGCAAGTCCATTTGCCTATGTGATCAATGTTGGCTTAAAGTTTAAACGTTTGAGGGGCGACGTGTGATGATGATTGGCCAGCGCTGCAGGGGTGCAGCAGAGGCAAGCAAATGAGATAACGGAAGCTGTGTGCACGACAGTGTCAGTGCCTGAACGTGGCCACAGACTACCTACGATCTGCAGACGGCTGAAAGAATTTCTACGGAGATGTCGTCGTTGAGATTTGAGATGTTGGAATGGGGATTGAGCCGATGGAAGACGTGCGTTTTACTTTTAGTCGGCGACAGTCTGGCGATCGTCTCCAGGTCCTCACGGTTCGTTTCCTCTCCCACACCGACCACATACAACTCAACGTCTTTTCCAATCTTCCCCGTCGTTGGAGTCTTCCGCTTCGGGTCCTTAGCCATTCCACCCGCCGGTCGTCCGTCCGTTATGTAGACGATGATCGGTCGAGATCGTTTCCTACCCGAACGCTTATTCAATGCCGCGTCCTTCCTCAGAACATTCGAGAGACCGACTAGGGTCACAGCAGGCGGTTCGTTTGTCTGGGTCCAGTTTTCCGCTTTGACGACGTGTCCCGGTTCGAGGGTGTTGCGTATTTCAGGGTAGAACTTCACTTGAACACCTCCTACTGCTTGGGTGTTGTTCAGCTTTGCCGCAACGAGCTGTGAGATGTTCACCATGTAGTTCGCATACGATGTTTGCTTTGCTCTTCGGTCGATCGTGATGATGACGTCCATTGGTTTTCGAGAACGGCAGCCTGAAATTATTTTATACAGTAATATTATAATTAATTAGCTATTACCTAATTTTCTTATTGTGATAGGCCTAATCGTTAGACAGAGTTAGAATTGCCGGGGGATTGAGGAATTCAAGTCCCAGTCTTTCGTAGGGGCCACATGGCAAAATCTTCTCTTCACACACTTTTCACGCACTATGATCTTCGTGGATCATAGTGTATAACTCCAGTTATTTTTCTGCAAATCTCATACTCAGGGTGAGAATAGCTGGGGAATTGAGGATTTCAACCCTGTCTTTCTTAGAGCCCCAAAGTAAAATCTGTTTTTCACACCTCATGGATTCCAAGTGGATCATAAGTCCAACCCCCCCGTTATTTTTCCACAAATCTCGCACTGTTCATACTGCATAATAGCCTAATAGCCTAGTAGACTATAGGTCGAGGTTTCGGAGTTGGAGGATCAGGCAAGTTTGAACATGGTCAAAGTCAGAGATAGGCAGGATCCTTAAACTAGGCCTATCCCTAGGCCTTATGCGAGAAAGCGAATTTAATTAAAAAAATAAAAGTGGTGGTACGAATTATAGGCCTACTATACGACCGTGCAATGCTAGGCTATAGGCCTATACAATTATTATGACTCTTCAGTAGTTAATTAAAAAATATATGAAGTCATAAATCATGGACTTTGGATATCTAGGCATATATAGCTACCCATCCGCCGGGAACCTAAAAGTCGCATTTGCCCCTAACCTTTTCTCGGCGAGTCTGAGTGCGAGTTCTTAAAGAGGTAAGACTTCAATTTCGAGTAGAAAGTCTCACATGGATAGAGGATTGACGGATAGAAGCTATTAGAAGTGCCCGAGAAAGGCGATGGCGAGTGGTTCAGAATGATGGCGTAGGAGGGAAGTGCGAAAAAGATTCCTTGAACTGCCTTCCCCTCGAACGCGCTCTTATAGGTAACGGCCCTAACGGGGGATGCAGAATTGATGACGCCATGCACTTAGCCTAATTCATTGTTGCTCAGCTCTATTCTCATACTCAGGTCTCCTGCCAGTTGCGTCACCTACTCAGCTTTGGTATCAAACAGCTTCTACACGAAGTGCGTATGATGTAAAGGAATGCTAAAGTTCGCCGTATAGCATAATGCTATATGCATAAACAACTCGACTAGTATATCATGTATATGCCTATTTTGTGAAAAGTGGGACGATTTGCCGATTGACTTCGAGCTTGGCTTGCATCGTGTCAAGTACGGGCTGGAGCCTCGATCGTCTGAGCTGGCTTGTATAGAGAGTAGGTCTATAGAGCATATCTAGGTAATGATAATAATAATAATGCTTATTATTATTATAATAGGCATACTATTATTTTAATTATTAATTTTGTCCCCCTATATGCACTATGATCTCTCAGGGACTTACACACTAATTAACAAAATTTTAAAAAAACATCTGGAACGGCACCTAGTCATCGTTGAATTCCACTGCTGGAAATGAATTATTAATAAACTAATAATAACCTAATAATAATCTTTGCTTTCATTGTAATTCGCACTGTTTTCCGGAGCTTTCAATTATACCTTTGCCTCACACCCTGAATACGAGGCCTGACCAACCAGACATTTCTTATTGAAATGATAATAATCTTTAAGTCCCTGAGGAATGAAGTACCTCCAATAATTCATTAATTCATGCGTAACAGTTTGAAATGACTAAGCTTATAGAGAAAGACAAATGCAAACCTTTGACCAATGTTTTCCCCTTTTTCTCTTTTTTCTCGCCGCTGACGGGAAGCCCTTTCTGCTTGGTATTCTTTTTTACCGGTTTCTGGCCGCCTTTTCCTTTCCCCTGCTTTCCATTAGGAGGGTTGCCTTTCTTCTGCGTTTGGTCTACCTCTTTTTCCGTACCTCCTCGCAACTCCTGTGGTGGCAAAGGTCTTGTGGTAATGTGCCTAAGCGAAGGAGTATGTGGAGCGGAACGCGGTTGCGGGACGATGCTGGGCGACTTATTCGGTTTGCGAGCAGCACCATCCTGCGAGGAGCTGACGATACGGATCCAGTATTCGCCCCCGTACTTTTCGTACTCCACCGCTCCCTCTGCATCTGGATGGTGCAATCCGTGCTCCTCATTCTCTGTCTGTGTGTATCGGACATTTTCATCGGCGTCGTTTCGTCCCACTGGAAAGCGGTTGTCCTTCGTCGGATCCAGACCATCGTTTCCGTGAAGCGGTTGTCTCGCTTCGTCGTTGTCCGAAGGGTTGTACTTGTGGATGACCTGGAATCGTCGTCCAGTCTCGTCGGTGAACCAGTAGGACTCGTGAACGTCGTGATCGGTTGGTTTATCTGAGTTGTTGCTGCCTTCCTGTTTTTCCGGCAGTTTGCCCCTGATCACTCCAAAGCGGTTCTTCATTTCCGAAGGAAACTTACTCTGATCCAGCTTTCCACCTGTCAGATTCACAAGCTGCTGCCAAAGCTCGCGTCCTTTTTCGTTATCCAATCTAACGGACATGGTTTCGTTTTCATCTGCATCTTTGGCACTGACGGATATCTCTTCTTTGCTGCCCGGACCGCTTTTTAAGTCACTTGAGCTGTGCCATACCCGTCGTTTCTCTTCACTGTATCGAAAGTCTCTACCAGTTCCAGCAGCACTGCCCCCCGCCTGGATCGGCGGCATATCCACCGCTCCTGGAAATCGGTATTCCTCGTCGTCTTCGTCGATGTCGTTTGGCGGAACGTATTGGACAGAGACGCTTTTTCCTGTTATGAATTTCCAGAAGTCAAGTTCAACCTCATCAAGCGTTGGTTCAGCATATCCACCGTCTTTCGTGGAACCTGAATGACCTTCCGCTGCAGTCTGAGATCTGGCGGTGGGTAGAGGCCTCGCTCCTGCTACAGAATCCGTCGATGCTTGGCTTCCAGAGCGCATAGTTACTGCGTGTTCTGCCTCTGTTTTCGTCACCGGGTAGATCGTTTGATAAACCCCAGCTTTAATATACCGATGCCAGACTAAGTAACCATGCTCGTCGCGGCCCCAGTAACCACTGGGAACTTGCGTGGTTGACTGGAAGGAAGAGGGTGGAGACGTCGGTTCGCGAGAAAGCAGCGACGGTGCCGTGACGACCTTCTCTATGTTAGGCCCCTCTAAGGCCTGGTTCGGTCCACGTACTTGGTTTGTCGTCTCCAAGTCCAGCTCAAAGACTCCTGGGCTGATGTAACGGTACCAGACGTAGCCACCTAGTCTTTCGTCATAGTACCAATATCCCCCAAGGCCTAATAGGTTCTTATCGAAGTAGAGATCAACATGAGGGGGGTCTGGGAGGGTGCGCCGTACTTCAAGCGTAATATTATTCAACCCCACTTCTGGTACCACATTGGTATCAATAGTTGGCAACTCTGCCTCGGTTAGCGTCTGCGCATCAGATTCATTAACGTCCGTGGTTTTGTTCTTTAATTTGACAAAACGAGACCCGATCACGTAACCATGTTCGTTGTACAACCACATCCCCTTAGAAGGACCATTCTCAGAATCGTTCCTGCTCGGTCCTCCGGTCTGATTTGGGTTAGTGCCATCGCCTCCTTCAGGTTTTCCAGTTTGATTGGGATCTGTACCATCGCCTCCTTCAGGTTTTCCAGTTTGATTGGGGTCTGTGCCATTTCCACCTTTGGGGTTTCCATTTTGATTGGGGTCTGTGCCATTTCCTCCTTCAGGTTTTCCAGTTTGATTGGGGTCTGTGCCATTTCCACCTTCAGGTTTTCCAGTTTGATTGGGGTCAGTGCCATCGCCTCCTTCAGGTTTTCCAGTTTGATCGGGGTCTGTGTTATTTTCTCCTTTGGGTTTTCCAGTTTGATTGGGGTCTGTGCCATTTCCTCCTTCAGGTTTTCCAGTTTGATTGGGGTCTGTGCCATTTCCACCTTCAGGTTTTCCAGTTTGATTGGGGTCTGTGCCATTTCCACCTTTGGGTTTTCCAGTTTGATTGGGGTCTGTGCCATTTCCTCCTTTGGGGTTTCCAGTTTGATTGGGGTCTGTGCCATTTCCTCCTTTGGGGTTTCCATTTTGATTGGGGCCTGTGCCATTTATTCCTTTGGGGTTTCCAGTTTGATTGGGGTCTGTGCCATTTCCACCGTTGGGTTTTCCAGTTTGATTGGGGTCTGAGCCGTCGCCTCTCTTCAAGCCGCATGGTCTTTGCGGATCTTCCTGCTTTTCTCTACCACCTTGCCCGTCTTTAGTACTGTTTTCCTGAGTTTCTGTTGACCGCGAACAGTTCGTCTGGGGCGGAGCAATCAGTTCCGCCACAGGCTTCTCAGTGTGGAATGGTAGAAAGGTTGGTGGTTGGAGAATTACGGGGGTTCGAAGTGTTTCGCCATCCTTGTCGTATGGATCGTCACCATCTTTTCCAGCTCTACCTGGTGTGGTATCTGCCGAATTCGAAGCGTCTCTGCTGGTCGTGGAAATAGGAGTAGTAGTTGTTGTTGAAGTCGCAGTTGTCGGTTGATAAGTTGTAGTCGTAGTAGTCGTTGTAGTTGTTGGCGGGTCAGTCACTAAAATAGCGACACAAGATTATACTGATACATGTGAAGTCGGCAGTGCCATTAAGTTATATTTGAGTTCACGTCATCGTCGTTGCAGGAAAGCTCAAATAAAATTTTGCTTTTCTCGCAAAACAACCATCTACATGTACCTATGTATTTTATGCTACGACTTATTATTATTAAACATAAGCATTAACTTGACCTAAAATTGCTACTGTGTTTGTTATATGTAGGCTAGGCCTAACTCTGTCATTGTACTGGATAGACCTAATCCAAAGAAACTAATCTAACACCATTAAAAAAGGGCAAAATATTTAATCAAATTTTGTATACATCATCGACTGATTGGCGTGATTGCGCTCACCAAAGCACCTCCGCTTCCTCCTCTTGGCTTTGGGTATCGTTTCCAATCTGAATGGGACCAGAAGTCAAACTAAATGAAACCAGCCCCTGAAATCCGGGCATATGCTCGCCTTGGCAGTTGAACCCTCGATGAACAGTATATGGGGTATTTATACTCGAATGAGTCATAATACCGTTCAAAAACGTTTTCACCCATTGGCGTACTTTTCGTAAGAAGAAAATCTCATGAGACTGAGCTTCGTCTGCCTGATCAACTCACCTGTGCATGTCTTGATGGCCAGAAGTTCGCGAATGTTGCTTAGTCCTTCGTATCCATCGACGAGAAACGTGTAGTACATCGACGGTTGACTGGCAATCGTATCCAGCTCCTCGAGGTCAACGTCCTTCCCAACCCCAACGGCAAACACGTGTATCCCTGCGTCCTTCGTTCTGGCCGCCTCCAGCGCCGTGGCAGTCCGGTTATCGGACAATCCGTCCGTAATGACCACGATGACCTTGGTCACGTTTTCCCTGATGTGGTCACCGCGGCCACCGAGGACGTTCTGGCGGGCGTAGCGCAGGGCGTCTGCCGTGATCGTGTGGTAGCCTCCGTTCTGGCGGATGTTGTCGACGGCGGTCCACAGCTGGTCCTTCGTGAAGTAGTAGTGCAGGTGGAACTGCAGCTGCGGGTAGTCTGCGTACGTGATGACGCTGACGCGCATCTCGTTGCGGCCGATGGTGAACCAGTCGACGACGTCCTTGACGAAGTGGAGCTGCTTCCGGAAGTCCGGGCCCCAGATGCTGTTCGATGCGTCCAGCATGAAGACGACGTCCGCCGGTTTACCACCGCAGCCTGAAGATCACCAAAACATATATAAGAACATATTGAGGGTGCCATGGTGTAGGGGGTAATGTTCTGGCCTTTGTGATGAACTTGTGGGTGGCTACAGAGTCTAGTTGAGGGAAATTGAGTGACCTTGAATTTTCTTGAGTTGGTTACATAGGCCGATAAGTGTGCATGTAGATCTAGACAGGTTGAAGCACAGATGATTTCGTATCATCCAAGAGGAAACCTGGGTAACACACCAAGAGGCCAATCTGTGGAATGGGAGAAACAGTTTGGAGAGAAAGAGATGAACAATTGGGTGTCGTCAGCATGTGGGTGATGGCCAAGTGCGAATGCTTGATGAGCGAGCTGAGTGCTGCAGAGTATGAAGAGGAGGAGCAGCAAGAGAACAGAGTCTTGCAGAACACCACAGGCAGGGGCATACTTGGGGATGTCCCCAAAATTTGAAAAAGGCGGAGCGGTATGATAGATATGATCGAAACCAGAGGAGAGCACTGGAGGGAAAAACCAAACGACGCTGACATTGAACTTGACAGTCTTAAGAGTGTTTACTGTGTGATTAATCTCATGCGTATAAGCACTCTTCCGGTGTCTCCTTTTACGGTTCATTTTTCCACTTATCCTCTTGATCTAGATCTATTTGTCCCTCGGGCAAGGACGCTCTGCATGGCCCAACATCGTGTTTTCGCTTTTGTGAGTCCTGATTCATGGAATGACATCCCACTTTTATATACCCGTTCCAAGATATTCTACTTTTAACTACTTCAATTCACTTTAAAAAGCACTCCTATTTCTCCTCCTCCAGGGGCTCCCACGCTGAGAGCACCTCTGAAAAGCTAGCACTACAAGTTTTCAAAGGCTGCAGTATACAATCATTGGCAAAGATGGCTGCAGAAATATCAGGGAGGCTCAGACAAGACATTTGTTGATGAGAATTTGCAGAAACAAGTCTTTTGTCGAGGTGATGTTAGTATGGTTTGAGGCTTTGAGCTGCAAATTAAGTCGAGGCGTAGTCCCAACTATATATATATATACATTATACAGGTCTGGGCGATAGAGACGGCGCCCACAGCGTGAAAACAGCCACGTTCAATTCACCTTTTCCTAATAAATACGTCAGCGATTGTGTAGCTATTTGTAACAGAGGCGATGAAAGCAATTTCGAGACCACCACCAATATATAAAGACCATCCGTGAAAGCATTAACCTAACACTCCCAGATCTGCCGTCTGTCAACAGCGCGCTAGTGATAAAACCGACTGATCCTTGCCACATACCTAGGATTTACTACGCCTGGATATACATCTCGCATAATCTCCACACACAAAATCCACGCGACTGAGATGCCTAGAGGGTTGGGACCGCCGAACGGGGACGGGATAGAATCGCGTTTGTAAACAGACCGGCAGATCGTTTCCGATTTAGATCTATCGTCCCTTGCATGGGATCAAGCGAACAAGGCAATGACATTCCTCTCTAATGACTGGGACACCTAGCCCCTCCCTCACATTGCCCACACAAACTTACAAACATTGCGAATCGATGTGCCTGGATTTTTGCGACGAAAGGCGAGGCCCACACTTCTTGCGACACACCACGAGCCAGAGGGGTGGTAGGGGTAGCCAATCGACAAGGACAAACAGATGTATACAAGTTGACAGCGATAGGCAATACGTCAGACAATCACGCAGTGCCTGGTCCTGACTGACCCGTCCTAAACTTCAATTTCCCTTTACAGATGGCGTTGTTTATAACCTCAAATCTATACACATACTGCAAAAAATCAACAGTGCTCTTTTGCGAGCTGTTCATCGTAAAATAAACTGTGCATAGCATACGTACCTACTGCGCGTGCGTCGACGTACGTCATCTGAAAGAACAAGAACACAAAGCTGCAATGGGTGGAGCATTTTAAACAAACGCATGCATAATTTTAAACACAAAATACCATTATGGAATAATATTTACCCTGTTTACAAAGAATGCTGGGTCAACTGGGACTCTCGAGTAGGCTACGCGAAAGAAACATAGGTTTAATGCAGTACAAAAAGGATATAATTAGCCTAATGTGTTATTCAGGCCTATAAAAAGTGTAGTCAACATGCAGCGTCAGAAGAGTGCATGGCCTGAATGATAAAATATGGGCCTTTATGCGGTGCACAAAATAGGTTATCCAGTGTCAAGTGGAATGCCAGATATTTAGTGCGAAAAGCTGGTTAAGTCCACAACCTTCGACAGCCACCACAGTGCTTAAAAAGTTTATGCGAAAGTCGGGCAAAAGTCGCCGAGTTATTCAAGTGACAAGCATTCTGTTTCATGTCATGCTGCTTTGTTCTAAATATATGTTGACTTACGTATAAGAATAAACACTTACATACACATACAGACATGCAGACATGCAATACAATAGGGGATACCCCCATTGTATTGTATGTTTGCATTTATGGGTAGCCAAATGGTAACAGGCTGGAACAACGATAACAAAAACGAGGGTTCGATACCTGATAGCCTGTAAGGTTGACTCAGCCAAAATTGCTATTAGGACAGATGGGCACCTTGCAGGTTGCCATACAGCTATATTGGACTCCTGCTAAATTTGCTATCATCGGCTATAGGTCACTATACTATATCATGCAATCTTACTGCACACAACAACATCAACAGCTATAACAACAACAACATTACCATTGTTTATAATGAAAATAGGAAAAAACAAAGACGACTGTTTCTCTGTAGTGGAATTGTCTGATTCCCTACTGAAGAGGCGGAAACAGGTTGTTCGCAGAGCGACAAGAGAGCAGCTGAGTGTGGAATATACTATCTCTATCAACTTAAATATGATATATATAACATATATAATATAATTATATTGACCTTTGATACATACATTACATAACCTTGGCATACCCATGGCATTAGGCGTAGTATACAATAATAATAATTATAAAACAGGCCAACCCACATAATGAACCTACATGCACACAACGAAACATAAATAGGGCCTATAATATTATATGATGCTATTATATAGGCTAGTAAACACATTTACAATTCTTCTACATAGGCCTACATATTAGCCTACAATAATTAGGTCTACATACATGTATATGCGTCACACGCATAATATGCAAGAGAAATTTATGGTGTTGTATATTGTAGTCTAAGTTAGATTATATATAGTAACTTTAAATAAACATCGCCTGCGTGGCATTCACTTGCGTGCTGAGGTATTACGCGCAAACAGGTGTCTATAAACAAGCTGATATGAGCCAACTTAAACAGATATGCATGGTACGTGAATAAATACATCAGCTGTGGTTGGATTCGGGTCCACATTTTTGTCTAATTATACCCTAATTAAGTGCGAGGAATGATTGGGTGGAAAGTTATCGGCTTCCCCTCAAGTGTGTTTTGCTAACATACGACGCCAGCCTACTTTCCGGAAATGGTGTCTTGCTCATAACCGGAAGTCGAAGATTAATGTCTGAATAAATATGTATTATATATATATATCTATATATATAAAAATGAAACTTTCCAATAGTTTGTGTAAAGTGTTCTCGAAACGTACCGCACAGATTGTTTTGAAAATTTCACAAAACCTTCCATTCCTATCTGAGAGTGTCCATTTTTCTTTTTTTTCCGAAAACACGCAATATTTTCCACAAAAAGTGAAGTTTGCATTCCGCTCGACCGCCATTTGCAAATTCAAAACCGCACGTTGCCAGATTCACAAACGCCTTGACAGTGACTGCGACCATGCAGACGAAACATGAATGAGCTTGCGTGCCGTGACGTCATAAGCGATTCGCATAATTATTTTGCGGCCTTCTTGGTTCAGGGAGGAAAGGAGCGGAGGGAGCGGGACGGAGGGGAATTTTGCGGCCTTCTTGGGGGAGGGGAGGGGGAGGGGGAAGGGGAGGGGGAGGAAGAGGAGGAGGGGAGGGGAGGGGGAGGGGAGTCTTTTCTGCCACAGCAACGCGTGGCCGGGTACAGCTAGTATATAATATAATTATATAAATCTGTTTCACATGAAAACGCTGTAGCATCAGAATTTTTATTAAATCAAATCAAATCAAATCAACATAAGGCTCACGTTTATTATACCGTCTGTGTATGATCGATGCTAATGTGCTGTATTGTTGCATGTGGCGCCTTTAGAGGAATTTTCGAGCTACACAACCCATTTCTATTTTTTTCCCCATCCTCCACGGTAAATTATTCCAAATCAGACGACAATAAACAATATCGAACTATTTTTCCCCAAAATCTTTTACAGCTGCAAGTATCCATTTAGAACTGCACACGGCTGTTTTAAAGGAATTTTTTTAACTGCACAACTCCTTGCCATTCCCATCATCCATGGTAAATTAGCCTACTTCCAATCGGAGAACAATTACTTTTTGCTAGTTTTAGCTGCGCAGAAGTGCTTCTACAACTGCACATTTTGTGTACAACTGCACGTTGAAAAACCCTGGAACTGCACTTGTTGATAAAATCCCTGATATTGTATAATCTATAATTTATAAAGCGCCTCTAAATTAAAGTCAGCTCTGTAGTGAAACCCCTCCAAAACACGCCGTTTTTAACCAAGCTGTGATAAAACTTTGAAATATTGACACCATTTCTCGACGACGGAAGGAATTTCTTCCAAGGATGTTCTGTCCTACGTTTTCCCGACGCATCCAAAAAGGATGATTAATTGAAACTGGTGTGTGGTCTAACTTTTTAAAATTGAGCCGAAAATGCAATTAAGCTTACGGTAAAAAAATATAATCGAACTGAACTGTGCCAATAAAAAAACTTCACGAGCCGAAAACTGCGGAATGCCATTGAAGTCTTTGCGATCTGCCCACCATGGACCCTTCAGCTTCCAGGACGTTGTAGGACGGATGTCTGAAGTGCCAGCTTCTCACTGAGAGGCGGTTGGTGGGCAGGCGAGTGGGGGGAGGGCAGCGGAACGGCGCCACCGAATGTCACGCAGGCGCCGTTAGAGTGGTGACAGGCAATCTGGCAAGTCAAAACAGGTCGCGACGAGAACAGGAACCGACCGTGTATATATACACACCGACGAAAGTGATAAGTAGTGTAGAGTGACAATCAGAGGCGTAGCGACCGCCATCCGTACCCTCCGACCGAAGGGGGCCCCGCAAGGAAGGGGCCCCTAAAAGTGCCAAAAAATAAATGAACTGACTAAAAAAAAGGTCATCAACTTTTTCGGACGGCGAATTGATGAAATTTTCCCGAGATTTTGGCCGGATGGCAAAAAAGTCGTCAGAAATTTTGGGCCCAAAAAATGCCGCATACCGTTGTCTGCATTGAAAGGGCCCGCCGGTCCGGACATTATGCTCGGAGGGGGCCACGTTCATTGTTGCTACGGCCCTGGTGACAATGGAGGCAACAGAGAAGCGGACAAGAGAGATATGGAATGGAACTGGAGGGTGACAGGGAAGGCTACTTGGGTGACAGAAGCAAGGAGAATGATCAATGCCTATCTGTGCTGTGCTGTAAAAGTTCGACGAATAAGGCTTAGCTATCTATCCAATGCATGAATAGATGAATAATCCCATTGAGGAAACCATGGATAATTTTTATCTTAGCGACTTTATTTTCTTCATCTTGGAACATAACTGCAAGTGGTCAGCTTTCTCCATCGTGCGAACTTTCCGCGAGCAATCTGCGGTTAGGATAGCCCACTCATTGTGGCTGAATTGGTTCAGGGCCAAAAGTAGAGCAGGGATCTCAAAACAGATTTATGCTATTTGCGATGGGAGTTTGAAGTTCCAACTTATCGCTTGACAGCCCATTACTTTAATTACTAGATTCCCGCCTCCATGGCTGCAGAGCATAAGGGTGAACTGTTGCTCTAGTAATTTAAGAACTTCCGGTGCTTGAAATTCCGTAGAGGATCCAAATTCATGTGTACATATATAAATTGTATAGGCTCATAACACTACATGCATAAATGATTCTTTTATCTCTCAATATGCAGACTAACTATCGTGTATTCGCGGATATAACACGCTCTCGTGTATAACACGCACGCGAATATATGCAGGGGAGAGATAAATTAAAATCTGTAATATGCAGGCATATATATAGGCATATGTAGGTGTTTATGCATACATTTATATCTATTCTACAAATATATAATTATGTGTAAATAGTCCATCATTGTATTATGTATAATGGCATATAATATGCATTAAGCTAAAACATAATATTACATAAAGGCCCACGTAATTATGTGCATATATAAAGTTGATTTTAATCACACAAGCATGCACATAAAGATATGTATAGTTTTGCATACGCATATATATATCCATTTATATACAAAGAAATATAAATGTGATTTTGGAGCCATCCATCCACTGCTTATAGAGGCCTTATAAGGCACACATTACATAGATCTACAAGACGTAAACACAGTCATTAAGGAAAAAATATTTAAACTATATGCCACAATCAAGACAATTATCATGTCATGCATACTGAGAGCGTAGGCCTTTGTAATTTACATTTAAATATATAAGTTATAGCCCTATACAATGTGAGGCATGACCTTGTTGACTCCATGTTCTATATACTATATAGGTCTAGGACTTTTAACCCTGGATGTTGCCTCTTGAAATGCAGCGCAGAGAATAATAAGCTGCATGGGTTCCAGGTAATTATGAACACGGTACTCGACTTACTTCCAGCCCGTATATATATATATATATATATTATAAATATATAACACGCACACGTATATAACACGCACATACGTGTATATGCCTATATAATATGCATATTAGTCAAGTCGCGAGCATTACATAGATAAGATTAAGCTAACGTGGAGTTTGCCTTCACATACACGCGCAAATGAGTAAGTATATGTATGCATATAATGTACATGTATATGTATATATATATGCACGTATAGGTGCAATTATAGCCTATGCAGTCCTATGGGTCCTATGCATAACGATCTGGGCTATAAATAAATGATACGTAATCATGTCTGCGGAGGATAGGTCGTCAGCTGCTGCAGCTGAGACCTCGCGTAGGAAGTGTCGCTGACTTTTTTTCTGGCCGCGGGCAGAGCAATGCAGAGCAGTGCAGAACGACATGCATGGAACACAGTCAGACGGGCGTCGAGCTGCTGGGGTTTTAGGGGTCGAGTGCGGACGTCGGACAGTCAGTCTGTCGGGCGTCGACTGAATGAGAGGAGGCGAGATCCGTTTGACTGCAAACGGGGGAAGAGGTTCAAGTGCACGATAGTTGAGGTGCTGTGGCAAGTAAGACACCAGAAGGTGAACGTTGGATGGTGGGGTTGAGGAGGATAGGGAGAAGGTGGATGGGAGGAGGAGGAGGAGGATGAGGAGGAAGAGGAGAAAGAGGAAAGTGGAAGAGGCGGAGAAAGAGAGGGAGGAGGAAGATAAAGAGGAGAAAGAAAAGGAGGAGGAGGAGGAGAAGGAGGAGAAAGAGGGGGACAGAGAGAAGGTGTAGGTAAGAAAGATGGAGGGTGGGTGTAGGGAGGCAGGAGGAGGGGAGGAGGAAGGGAGGAGAATGTTGGAGAAGGAGAAGGAAAAGAAAAGGAAAAAGAGGAGGAGATGGGATAAGAGGGAGAGATAGAAGAGGGGAGGATATGGAATTCGAGGTGAGGGATGATAAAGAGATAGAGGAGGAGAAGGTAGACAGAAAGAGGAGGAGTAGGAGCAGGAGGAGTATCAATAGGATTAGGAGTAGGATGAGAAGGAAGAATAGAACATAGGAGAAGATGGAGGGGGAGAATGAAGAGCAGGCGTTGGATAAAGTCGATTAGTAGCGGGAAAAAGAGGAGAGGTGCATTAGGAAAAAATGAAGGAGGATTAGGATTAGGATTAGGAGATAGAGGATTAGGTGAAGATGACGACGAGGAGGAGGAGGAAAATAAGAAGAAGGAGGATTAAGAGACGGAGTCTAGGACTGAAGGAGGAGTAGCCTATATAGACGATGGAGAAGAAGGAATAGTAGTTGTGAAAGACATTGAGAAGTGATTATATTAGACGCACATGTAGAACAGAAGGAAATACTAATAAATAACGAAGTTCAATATAGCAGACAGTTAAATTTTCTGTATAGGCCTAGTAATAATTATAGACTAATTTATTACAGACATCTGTTTGGCGAGGATATCAGTTGCGACCAGCTGTAAACCGAGAAACACTTTACATGTGTCATATCAATATCGTGATATAATATATAGGCTATGTGGTCAGACAAATTATTGTTATACCGTTCTTGCTTTGGGGGACAGAGGTGTCGGCATGTATAATTGTATATCTATACATTATGGATTATGAAAAGACTTAATAATATACTGTAATATGCAGTCTTACACATTGCTTTGGGGACAGAAGTGTCGGTATGTGCAGCCTACATTATGGATTTTAAAAAAGAAAGAGGGATTACAAGAAGTAGAAAATGGAGGACTAGGATAAAAAAATGAAAGTTTCCTAAGTCCCAGGTACAACGCTGATAAAATAAAAGGGCGGGTGCAGGGTACCCAGGGACAGGATTCGATCCGCAGGCCATATGCTACTTTCATCTTACTCCTCTTTCACCGCCTAATCTTCCATTCCACACTCCCAATCTTAATTATTTATAACTACATTATATATATATGCCAGACAGGGGTCCTTGCCAGATCCAGGTTGGAATTTATAGGCGTAGACCTATTGATCGCCAAAGACCGCGGAGCTAATTCAGGGAATTCGCGTAGATAAACACTTCGTGCATCGTAAAAACCAGGTTTAGAATAGCACCCATCGCGGCAAAACACACACTTCATAAGTGAATCATCGTATTGTGCGCAGTTTCTTAAACACCCGGAAGGAATAAAACAGGAGCCACACCGTTCAGCTTCCTGTCGTTCCGATATCTTAACGATTGTCAGTGAATTATACACCGAGCATGCATGCAGAGCCTAAGGCTGTGACTCAGATGCAGCTTCACACTTAATCGAAACTTGTTCTGCGATAGATGCTGTAGACGCTGTAAACATGAATGTTGGACTCGAATAGAAAAAAGCACACACGCACAACAGCAACGACTTCGGTAGCACTTAGCTAGGACACTGCTCATACTTTGGCAGCGCCAGTCCCACGTCTAGCGATTGGAGGAGGGCGACAGTCTAATCATCACTGATATTTATGACAAAATGTCGTTAAACGCCAGGAAGACTAGTGGAACCAAAACCTTCGTCAAACCGTATGACTAAATGTCTAGATAACAAGCCGTGACTTCCTGCCCCTCTCCGGAAGTCTGCCCACGCCAAGGTTCCGTTTCCTTAGATTAATTAATTATCATTCTCTTGTTCAATGTTCACACCTCGAGTGCGTGTAGTGCAGGGCGTTGGCAACGCAAACAGTCCGCGGACCAGTTCCGACCCCGGGGAACCTTGGATCCACCCTTGACATGTCTTTTAAATCAGCATTGTACCTGGGACTTAGGAAACTTTCATCCGGTCGTTGAAGAATGTCTGGATTGCAGCAGCTGTACAAAGACCGACATTAAAACTTGTTTTCTTATTTACTGAAATACGGCCTCTGGTATCGTGCTCAACAAGTTTACGATTCAGTCACCAATGTAACCTACATAAATATAATATTTATAAGCTTACTGTCTGCAAGAAACAAGACCAAAGTGTTTGTATATTTAGTCTATTAGGTTCCTGTAGCGAAAGATATAATTTTATTATGCTTATCAAATTAGCTGTCATTTTGATCCATTTAACTGATTAATCTAAGTAGAAGCAGTGTGAGCATTGTGGAAAAAACAACGGGGAAGGGGGGTTGGACCATGATCCACTTGGAATTGGGGTGTGAAAAGCAGACTATGCTAGTTTGCGCAGAGAGCGCCTCTGAGTAGATTTCTTGAAGAGGCGCTATATAAATACTCTAAATAAATAAATAAATAAATATGCTATAAGAAAGACTGGAGTGGTTGAAACCCCAACCCCCGCAAATCTCACCCCGAGTAAGAGTTAAGCACATGTAGCGCAATAAATTTGAAGGCCAACTATAATTATCAGAACTTTTCGAGCGAAGATGCTACTCTGGGAAATATCAAAACGCATCCTGCATGTGGCCTATACAAGAGGCGACCTGACCATTTCCATGTTGACTGATTCTGCAAGCATGGCTGATACAAATTCAAATAATATTATTGTCAAGAAGAACACAGAGCAGCTGCTTTTATCTAGAACAGAGTTCTGGATCCGTATTGCCAATTATTGTAGCCTGCTACTAGACCTACTGCTTATGAACTAGAATTGAAATCGTTTGCTTTTTAATGTAGGCCTAGGGCAGGACAGTACTGTAGGCCCGCGGTTAATAATTATTATAGATATCGTCATAAAAATTATCTTAATTTAGATCAATTTTTATAATGAAATATTTTGTGTGAAAGATAACATTGTCTCATTTTCTGGGGCAGAAGAATCTGCAAAATAAGCCCACAATTAGCATCCGACTTATGAGCTGCTCTTAAAATCTTAGAGTGACCTCTGTTAACTAACACAATGTCGTTTAATATGCCTGACGTACAGTGAACAATGCGCAGGTAACTTGCGAGTGGTTAATGGTTATATGGGGAGGTTCCAAAGAAGCTGTCAGATCGATTGGGCTCAGCAGTCAGCAGTCTTTTCATCCGATGTTGTATTTTGTATATTGAATAAACCGTCCTGCAGCGTGCAAGATATTCATACCAGATATTCAACGCCACTTTGGAACAAATCACCGCCAGCACTAAGCTTATAAATAGGCTACGGTACATCTTATCGCGTATAGCCTACCCATCATAAAAACTCATCATTACTCCACCTCTCGCTGTAATAATCCCCACGGGTCTTTCACGCGAAACTCATAACATTGCATCTCCGCTGCTCCTATATAACATGATTCTTCCGCTTCCTCCATTGCCCCCAACCTCCCACACCGTTCCAAATCTAAACACCATCCACCATATAGCCGTCCGTCTGTCTGACCCTTCGCCTGCCTCTCCGGATAATGAACCCTGCCTATCGGCTTTGTTTTGATTGAGCGCCTGTGAACAAGCTGGTACCCTTGACTTGGCTTTTGCGAGTGCTGCATTATAATAAGAGTTCTGAGTTTACGATTACGATCCATCTGCAGCAGCTGTATCGCCTCTGGAAATATCGTTGCGCAACCATGCTCTTCAAAAGTCAAGGTTCATTAGCACTTATTGACGTGCAAAGTTTTTTTAACCATCAGATGTTGGGTTTAGCCTACTTCAGCCTGTAGGCTGCTGTTAAGACATGCGGCATTCTGTTACGGTGCAATTTATAATTATCGTGAATGATGAATACACACATGCACACACCGTAAGATAAATAATATGCTAGCCATACACGTACAGGCCTAATAAAAAATTAAGTGGTTATAGAATAACCGCACAAATGGTAGGCCTATGCATAAATGGTACAAATGGGTGTGATGAATAAAACAGCAGAAATAGTAAGATGTAAATCAAAAGTAGCCGAAATAATGACTTCCTCTCTTACAAGAAGGTTTTGTTATACAAAGTCTTTCAGCGAAAACTTCGATGGGTTGGAAATGAACAGAATGCCATGGCATTGAACCGAATATCTCTGATGCACATCATGCACTACAGTGACTACATGTACATGCAAGATTGGAAGTAAAAAGAAACAAAGGCAGACCAAAACTATACCCTGAATTATAGGTAACAGAAATTAATTGGCCTACGGCACACTGTAGATCACTTGGACAAACACTATGGGTAGCATTGAAAATGGCACAGGACATAATATTATGACATTGGAGACCATACCTTCGCACTCATCGCTGCTAAATGATTGGGGTCAAAAACTGATGATGATGATGATGATGATGATGACGACG
This sequence comes from Lumbricus rubellus, assembly GCA_945859605.1. Taxonomy (NCBI): domain Eukaryota; kingdom Metazoa; phylum Annelida; class Clitellata; order Crassiclitellata; family Lumbricidae; genus Lumbricus; species Lumbricus rubellus. Next base: position 13,056,879 of record OX243818.1, read on the forward strand.
ACGACGACGACGACGACGACTATGACTATGACGATGACGATGACGATGACGATGACGATGACGATGACGACGATGATGATGATGATGATGATGATGATGATGATGATGATGATGATGATGATGATGATGATGATGATGATGATGATGATAATGATGATGGCGGTAATGATGATGAGACGACGACGACAACGATGATGACGATGATGATTAGGTATACGTTTTGCTTACCCCGTGTAGTAGTAGGACGAATGTGGTAGCAGATAGCAGGCCGTCCATCATCGACTGTCGGCTTCTGATAGGCTACTATACTCAAAGTATCTCGGAAGACAATCCTTCAAATCGCGTTCTTCTTCTTCAAGTGGCAAACGAGCAGTCGAGACCTTCTCCTACTTCTTTGTCCGTTTCACTCCAATACAGAATCAAATTATAAATTCAACCCAACGTCAGCGACGTCTTCAATGATGTTCATCAGAAGTTGTTAGCGAACACAGCTCTTCTTAATCTGCCTTAATTTAATTTAGACCTCCACTCGTTCTGCTGTTCCACGCCACTGTCTCTCAAACTTCAGCTGACTCCTGGTTTTATCTGCGACGACGAGCTCAGCGCGCCTCCCGCTGAATCACCGAATAGCCGGACCACCCCCACCACCACTACCACCACCACCACTACCACCACTACCACCACCACCACTCCTACTTCTCCATCTCCACTTACTCCACCTCCACCTCCACCTCCACCGCCTCCTCCCATCGTTATCTAACTCGACCGTAGTAAACTCCAACAACGGAGGCGGGCTGGCGGTCACTTGGCTGTTGGCTCGTTCGCGCCAGGCAACATCTCTTCACGGGGGCAGACGTCACTGACTGGTTGGTTGGTTGGTGCGTCGGTTAAAACCCTAAAACACGTAATAATAGCAGCAGCAGAGAGACGTTTGAAGGCAACGAAAGGCTGGGTGAGAGGCGGCGGGTGGTAGTGGTGATGGTGGTGGTGGTGGTGGTGGTGGTGGTGGGTGGTGGCAGGGGAACACGGATCTCAATGGCGACCTCTCTGACGTCACGCTACTGTCGGTGGAAGAATCTTGGCTGCCTCCTCCGCCGCGAGTGCAGGTTCAGAGGAAGAGGAGGTTGATGGAATGAATGGGTAAACGGGCGTGGTCTTTTCTGCTGCGACAGTACGACTACGGCGACAGGGCAGATAAGAGGGTGATTAATTATCAGCGGTGTATTAAAGACAATGGGGGTTAAACAGAGGACGAGGAATTCCGATCTATGCTGACTGAAGCTGAAATAATTATATCCACTTTGTCTGTTGGTTTCGTGATCTCCCATGTTTGTCTGTTTGTCTGTCTGTCTGTGTGTCTGTCTGTGTGTTTGTCTTTCTGTCTGTCGCCATTTTTTCTCTGCGGAGTTTTCCAGCAGTGTCTTTCCAGTGTTTGTTTGACATAAAACGTAATAACATCGTGTACGAAACTACGTCTTCCTCTTTCTCCATAAGTGTCTCGAAACTACGCCCTCCTCTTTCTCACCATGTAACTCTGTCTCCCCTGCCTGTGTCCGTCCTTGTCCACGTCTCAGACTCTCAGTGTTTTTTCTGTGTCTCTGTTTCAGTCTATCTGTCTTCGTCTCTGTCTCTGTCTTTTCGTGTGTCTCTGCATGCTTCGGTTTTTAAGATTTTCCAATGGTCTGTGACGCTTGGAAAATGGATTCTCTTGGAATTGTCTCCTTTTGCGCTTAGACTCTAAGTCTGGCTAGTGGCTATGTCCCTGAATTTCAACCAACAAAATTTAATTAAGCGTTATGTAAATAAGCATATAGAATGTAACACAGCATAATCCAAAAGAATGTGTTCCCATTGACGCAATGTAACTTTAGACGCCGCTAAGCTGCCGGGTTGATTTTTATAAGCGCGCGCATGCATGCCGTCTTCAATTGCCTATAAACTGCATTTCCTTATCGCAAAATAAAAATTATCCGGAGTTTGAACTGCACGTTTGTCGCGTATCTGCGATCCAGCCAAACGACTCTTATAAGTCTAAAGATCAGAATAGAAAGACCGAAGAATTTTCCGATTAGGTTGGTCTAATTTCACTGAAAAATTATGCTACATTTGAGTAAATTACTAACGAAGCCAGATAAGTAAATTATCTCTGTGTTAGCATTAAACGTCTCAACGCTTTTTCTAAGCGGACTTACAACAGGTGCATTCATTGCTTAACAACAGGAGGAACTCTGTAGTTATGGAAACTTACATCCCGCAGTTACTTTTGCAGACGGTTCAATAGAGTATACACTTGCTTACAGGTTACAGCCTCACACTGAAATGCATGAACTATGGATTACTGGAAATTACGCACAAGTTACTTTGCACGTCTTCAGAAATCAGAATGGCAATCGGCCCTCGGGTTTATTATTGGCATTTTCGAATTTCGGAATGAACGTGTCACGGTTGGAATTATAGGCCAACGGCTTCTATTCATTCTAATTGAAAGCAGAAGTAAAGAACTGATTATCTTAAACTTAAAGGATGCCTTTTATGCAGACAACGCTTTCTGCCTGCAGCCTCAAGACATGTTCACTAGTTTGGTGTTTACTGATTACCAGTTACGTAGCGCCCATGCAAGTTACCTAGAGGCGCTAAACCATGAAGTGCTCTGATACATAGGCTACATATACAATTGTACATACATGCACGCTCACATACATGCAATGCATGTGCATGTATACTATGCATGTATATAATTATATTGGGTATACAATACATACATACATACATACATACTACATACACCCATACATGCATGCATACACATACGTGTACATACAAGGCGTGAGAGAGAGAGAAGTGGAAACATAGAGACAGAGAGAGAATGAGAGATAGAGACAGACAGACAGATAGACAGAGAGAGGCAGAAACAGAGATAGGCAGGCAGACAGACAAATAGACAGACAGAGAGACAGTGAGATAAAGCGAAAAACCTGGAGAGACAGACAGACAAACATACAGATCAGCAGACAGATATAGACAGGCGGACAGACGGAAAGAGACACACAGACTGAGAGAGAGAAACAGAGTGACAGACAGACAGACAGACAGAGAGACAGACAGACAGAGAGAAACAGAGAGAGACAGAGAGAGACAGAGAGGGAGACAAAGAGAGAGACAGAGAGAGATAGAGAGAGAGAGAGAAAGAGAGAGAGAGAGAGAGAGAGAGAGAGAGAGAGAGAGAGAGAGAGAGAGAGAGAGAGAGAGAGAGACACAGAGACAGAGACAGAGACAGAGACAGAGACAGAGACAGAGACAGAGACAGAGCAACTGCGTGTGTTATTCACGCAATCTGCTGCAGATAACCCCTTTTAATGGATTTCTTCGACAGAATATTTCACAACTGTTCCTGTCTCGTCTACGTTAATTACTTCGTCGCCCCAATAATTATGACCCTGGACTACACACACATTCGTAGATCAGTACACCAGGAACCGAAAAATCGGAGACCTCGTGTTGCTAAATAAGTAGCAATTTCAGTCGTACTAAAACTTTTTAATATTGTCTATAATCACTTCTAGAGTTAAAATTGCGAATTGTCCCCATTTTTTGTCATAAAACTACTCTCGCGTTCCGCACAATACCTGCAGTGTATGAAACATTGGTATTATATAATGTAATGTAATAGTAAATAACACGACAATGCAGAAGCTGATCATGAGAAAGATGGGGCTATTTGGGCATATAATTATGCAGAATGGGAGACGACAGGAAAATAAAACTACTGGTTTTCGGCAGAATGGAGGGGACAAATCGAAGAGGAAGACCGCACAGAGAATGGTTGGACGACATAATCGAGTGGGGGAAGAGCATCACTCCAGGATCTGAGTCACATGGCGATGGACAGGGAGCAGTGAAGATTTTTGGTGGAAATGGCAGTGGACACCTACGGGCGTTGAGCCCATGGTGCCTGATGATGATGATGAAATAACACGTGCTGTATTTAATCGCATTTCAAGCACAGTTAAATTTGCACTCAATCATTAAATTGAAATTCTTCGAGTTTGGATTGGAGTTTCCTAAGAAATTATTTCAATGTTAATCGTTACAGTTATTGGGGTGTGTTTTTCCGGTCACAACGTTGGCTTATAGGCCTACATTTGCGCATAAACTTATTCACATCCGTGATGCTTATGATATATCGCAGCTGCACTCATGATCAATCAATCATTCAATCAACCGGCTGCTTTCTGATTCATGTTTCGTGGCTAAAGTTACACCAACAGCGGAAATACATTAGTTTATGATTGCACGATCGTGGTGTCAAATGTCTTCCGAATGCTTCCACATCCCTTAGGTTCAATGCCAGTTACTGCTCAACTGTTGAGGGTGTGGTTACAGTTCCCAGATATCTTGCATTCTTCTCGCGGTTTTTTATTTCCTATGTTACGCGCGCAGCAAGCTACAGGCATCTATTGCAGACAATCGTTGGAATTCGTTGAATATTACAGCATGCTAGTCCATAGTAGTATACGGAATAACAGATCATGCGTGAATGAAATTGGTATTTGTTTGTATGTGCACTTGTTATAGCGCCCCTTCAAGCTCTCTCTCTCTATCTACTCAGAGGCGCTCCCGAATGCAGAGCGGACACTGCATCGGAGTTTCACGCCGAAGCGCTGAGCAATTGCGAGTAAAGGACTTGTCCAAGGTCCCTACGCAATGTATTTGGTAGTTGTTGAGAAGATTCTGCAAGACCTTCATTGTCAAAATTTTTTCGAATAATATTGCTATATAAAATAATATGAATATATATGTAAATACAGGATGAATAGTCATTGCAGAGATTTATATAGCGCCCCTTAAGTTGCTACTCATGGAGC
>OX243818.1:13066743-13279243 GCA_945859605.1 Lumbricus rubellus
CATGCATTCGTTACACGTGTTTTGAACATGTAATCGACAGTTTCGAGTGTAATAAATGACAAAGCCCATAGACAGCGTTTACTGCAATAGATTTTGTGTAGCCTATGCTAAAGGTCTCCATTTCTTGGAATCCGGACTGGAAAAGTCCATAAATAAATCCGGAAGACCGAATCCGATACGCGAAACACATTGGCTTAAGAAAATCTTGCTCGCGACGAATAATAGGCCATATATCAGGTACATAATATATTATCAATAAGAGCGCCGATTAACGTTAACACTTTAGTTGTTAGCGTGTTAGCGGTTAGCGCATTTCTCTCTCACATACATCTATCGGTTAGTATTATACGCACGTCTTTACAAGTGAACATGTATCCCTGTTGCGCACATAATTTATAACTGCCGGTGATCAATGCGTGTTTGTAAGTTGTGAAGTTAGCTGATTCTCTTGTGTGCTTTTAGTGGCTTGGATCGTGCACTTGGAATAGTCTTTCTACTTGATCTGAGTGTCCCACCTTTCACCTTCCTCTTTCTGCCTTTCTTTCTGTCTCTGTCTCTGTCTCTATCTCTATCTCTGTCTCTGTCTGCCACTCTTTCTCTGTCTGTCTCTGTCTCTCTCTGTCTATCACTGTCTGTCTGTCTGTCTCTCTCTGTCTCTCTACGCTCCAATATCTGCAATATCTCTTGCTCTGTTTCTCACTTTCTCTATTTGTCTCTCTTTTTCTCTCCCTTTCTCCCTCTCTGTCTGTCTGTCTCTCTGAATATCCAGTGAGATTAACTTGATTTTCTATTGCATCAACGCCTCTACTCTCAGCCAGACAAAGAATGGTCTGAATGCTTTATGAGCTTACAGAAATCTCTGAGTTTGACTTAGCCTATTTTGTTGTCTAAGGATTGTAAATTACTGAAGAAACATTCATCCATGTATTTAGTCATTATTTCTTATTTGTGAATATTTATATTGGCTAATTACGGTAATTCAGTTGAGTAATTGTTTTAGTGGTAAACGAGTTAAGACTGTTGTTCGAACTCCTCCCTTGTATATAGCAGAGTGTATCTTTTTTCCTGGCAGTCTGTGATATCAGGAATTCTTCACATAGATCCATATTTATTGTCAACACCTGCAAATTGTCGGCCGCGATAAGACAAGAGCGCGAATCTCCCTTCGACAAGAGCCGACGCGTTCAATACCCGCATACTTGTAACTCAAGTTTGATAAACAATCTACCGGTATTAATAGAGGCTGTTGCGAGTATACATGTAACGCGATATAGGGCTGTTACAGTAGGCCTACATTTGCACATAATTATGTAACAAATTATGTATGCAATTATGCATGTATACATATTATATGCGTCTGCGTAGGCCTATGTAGGGCCTTGTAGGCTATGAGTTTCGTTTTATTGTATAACGTATTTCTAAAACAGGTCTAATCAGAGCTTTTTAAACTGCAGTTGTACACAAAATGTGCAGTTCTAAATAGCTTTGTGCAGTTTAAGAAGCACTTTTATACAGTTAAAACTAAAAAATTGCCATTGTCCTCCAATTAGAAGTAATTTACCATAGTGGATTGGAAGAAACAGAAGGAGTTGTGTAGTTCTAAAAATGCCTTAAAAACAGCACTGGGTCTAATGTTGAAACTTCTAATACTGTTGGCATAGGCTTAGTTAATTTAATTTGTCCAGACATTAGGCGTAGCATAAATAAACAGTCGCATAATTGCGTAATCGGAATGCATGCCATAAATTCTCGAGAACCGAAATCTTTTTGCGTCATCCGTAACTACATAAAAATTTAATGACACAAATATCGCGGGCACAAGCTCACGCGAAGTCCTTTGAGATTAGACTATAGGCCTATATGCCTATCGCGGTTCCTCAAATATTCAGGTCTGAATTCAACAGAATTTTATCTTTTGATGTTTTACATATCGGCGGTGTAGGCTTAGGCTCTTACTTGATCTGCTTGCATGCAGGCGGCATGATCTGCTAATTATTCTAATGATTAATGAACAGTTTTGCTAATACAACAACAGCAACAACAACATAACATTTTATTTGGTGAACCACCATCGAACCGGTCGTAATTACACGTAGGCCTATGTCATCGTGTTTTAGGAGTTGTATCAGTTTGCACAGGACCATTCTAATGATTAATGTTTAGATCTGCTTTGGTCGGTTCACTTAGGCCTAGGCCTATAAATAATCAATATCATTAAGACGAAAATAATTATTAGGGCGTTCAGTGATTGGAGAAATGCGAATTATTGAAGCCACGTGAAGAGCAATTGGCTGTCGAGGTATTGAAAGTCAATGAGTTTTGAGGAAAGTCACGAGGCAGAAAGATGGAGGAACTGCATGGCTGTCGGTTACACATCTGTCTCACTCAACACACACACACACACACATACATACATACATAGATCTAACCACCTGCATGCGTACATCTCGGATTCATTCGTTGATGCCGATGTTTTATATAGCGCCCATTCGGGGTTAGGCCTACTACTCAGATTCTGATTTGAAGGCGTGCGAAGCTGCTGGTCCATAATTATGCGAGCATGAAATAATGTAGCATAACTCTACTTAGCGTGCCTAGATCGGCACTGACCAAAAGTGACCATGGGACTATAATAGACTATAATAATTAATTAGATCTATTGTTAGAATAGATTTGATTAGATATGATTAAATTATATTAGCTGTGATAAATAATTATTCACACCAGCTGATAAACAGCTATAGGGGTCTATAATGCCTAGGACCTGGTGCAATGGAAGCAAAAAACCTTTTCTCTGCACGTACACGAGCTGTGCGTCCTGTAAAAAACCTGTTAAGTGGAACAGATGTAGAACATAATGTGGAACTGTCTGTTTGATGCGAATTTCACAAACAAGCGTGCCTGCCCGCCCATCTGGAACCAGCGGTGTTCTATAATAGAAACAAAAACAAACGATAATATCCCAAGGTTACTCAGCAACTGCGCCATTCGTAAACGGACCACGTCAACGCGCATTCCCGAAATACATGCCTCTTGTAAACACGAGCCAGGCTAGGCATATTATGTACATGTTTACACATGTTACGTGTAGCCTATATAGGTTTTTTTTATAGCTATCGTAATCTAAAATTACTCAGTGCCAATGCTAGGTAGGTCAATGTCACTATGGGAAGCAGCTATATGAGTCCAAATTCGCTCAGTCAAAGTAAACTGCATAGGCAGATGATAAAGTCAGGTGTCTTTTTCCAGGTGCAGAGATTGAAAAGTGTTCAGGCAGATGAATAGACAGACTACAGTGGTTGAAGGTGTCTAGAATCTGAGCGGCGGCGAGACCGATAAGCAGAAGAGATGAGAGCTCAGTATGGGATTTGTTCAGGCCTGGATAAGGACTAATGACACCGGAAGGCAGAAGATAATGTTCCATCTTCCTCAGCCTCTTTCCAACCTCTTTCCAGCCTCTCTGTCTTCTCACCTCTCTCCCTCCCTCTCCTCCTCTCCCTCCCATAGACCACCTTCTTCTTAACCATCGGTTATGGAAGGGGGAATTTTCTTATGCTCCGGGGGACTCTAGGGAGTTGCCCAACACACTGCGGTTTGGAAATCGGAGCCTGGATTTATTGGACGGAAATGTTTCGGGCTGTGAATGAAAAACAAACAGAGAGATAGAGCGAAGAAATGGTGCATAGAGGTCGGTAGCAGATAGGGGAAGGGTCAAGTAGATGACGTCAAGAGATTCTTTCAGGCATAATATCAGAAGTGGGAGGAGGAGGATTGGGGAGTGGCCTTCCGAAGCGGTCCAGTAAATCAATGCAAATGCTGACCTAAGTGTTTACCAGTAGCGAACGCATCATGACCCTGACCCTGTATCCCCCCCTTAGGGTAAATCTATCAATTGATATGGTGAGATCTTTCACATCCGCTCCTCTTGAATGGGCGCCACTCCTTTTAAGGTTTACGTGTACGGACCGTGCTGTATGTGTATGTATGTATGTATGTATGTATGTATGTATGTATGTATGTATGTATGTATGTATGTATGTATGTATGTATGTATGTATGTATGTATGTATGTATGTATGTATGTATGTATGTATGTATGTATGTATGTATGTATGTATGTATGTATGTATGTATGTATGTATGTATGTATGTATGTATGTATGTATGTATGTATGTATGTATGTATGTATGTGTGTGTGTGTGTGTATGTGTGTATGTATGTATGTATGTATGTATGTATGTATGTATGTATGTATGTATGTATGTATGTAATGTATGCATGCATGCATGCATGCATGCATGCATGCATGCATGTATGTATGTATGTATGTATGTATGTATGTATGTATGTATGTATGTATGTATGTATGTATGTATGTATGTATGTATGTATGTATGTATGTATGTATGTATGTATGTATGTATGTATGTATGTATGTATGTATGCATGCATGCATGTATGTATGTATGTATGTATGTATGTATGTATGTATGAATGTATGTATGTATGTATGTATGTATGTATGTATGTATGTATGTATGTATGCATGCATGCATTTACCTCATTATCTTATCTTTCCTACTTCACCTTAACTTTCCCCTTCATTCTTTATTTTTTTACCTTCATTACCTTATCTGTCCTCATCCGAAACAAACACAAAAAATGTTTCATAAACATATTTTATTCTTGCTTTGCCAGCACAACAAACCACAATCATTATCCACAATCATATTCACGGTAGACGTTCGAGCCTATTAAGTGTCCTTCAACATTATTACATTTTATACTATAATTGAAGCTAACTTTTAAGAAATCTGAAAAGTTAAAATCCTATTTTGTGTGAAAACATGTTAGATGCTTTTGTAAGCAGAGCAAATTTGAAGCAACTAAAAATTTCGTCAATGATGAGTAATAAGTTCAATGTCCGCCTGCTGTTCTAGATGGATAGATGGTCTAAGATGGGAGGAATTTTAGAATTGTATGTAGTCGACTATTGTTTGTTCGAAGTGTGGAGTAGTGTAAGGTTGTTGTGCTGGCCCGGTTTGTGTGTGATTGTAGTATTCGTGTTTAGTTTTGCAAACGATAGCGCCTTATCAGGCATAAAAAATCAAGTGTAGAGTAATGTGTAGAGTATAGAATGAGGCGAAGAAATGTAATCGAGAATTATGTAGAATCTTCAAAATGAACTGCGCACCTAATCACCTTTTAATAGGGCGCGTATACTGCACAATACGGCGAAATTCGCTGTCCATGATATAAGTGGGAGTTAGTTGATGAGATCTATCTTCAGCTGTTCCCTCATGACTTTCGGAAGGTAGCAAATCTCGAGGAACTGATTGAATCCGGCACTTCCTGCTCCGCTCATCTTCCGCCGGACCTGCTGTCGGGCCTGTACGATGGCCGCCTCAGCCAGCGTCGGCAGCGTATGGCAGAGCTTGCTCAGAACCTGACCAGCATCGCGAGACATGTGGACGACAACGGACGTTCGCTGAAGCCAGTTGCCCGGCTGCGGACGAAGTCCTGCGCAGACGAGCAGGGCGATGATCTTGTCGGCCTTGTTCGTCAGTCGCCAGCGCCTCAGGTTTGTGTGGAAGTTGGGGTAGACGGGTATCTTCGGCTTGTTGAACATCGATCCGGGGAACTCTGGTGCGGCCAGGGGCCACGTGTTGGACTGGATGCCGTTGGCCGAGTTGGGGTCGGCGCCGTGGGCGAGCAGAAGTTTTACGGAGTCGAAACTGACCTTACCGCAGGCCATCATCAGCGCGGTGACACCGTAGCAGTTGGGAGCATCGACCTCAGCTCCCCGCTGCAGAAGACGGGTCGCCGTCTCGTACTGGTTCCGCTTGACGGCCGAGTGTAGGGGTCTCTCCCACGCACCGGCAAACATCTGGATGCAGCAGTTGGCGTCGAATCCGGGCTCTTCGACGACACGTCGGGCAAGCCTCGAGCAGTGGTACTCCATGGCATAGCGGTAGCAGTCGGCCAGGCTCAGCACGAGCACGTTACCGGAGATGGAGGCGTCGACGAAGACTGTGATGATGGTCCTTGGAGCGCCCGACTTGACGCTGGCGTGGAAGGCGCGCACGGCGTCCTCGCGGCTGATCGGACACGGCTTCGTGTCGACGAGAAGGATCCGCAGGGCGTTCGAGAAGCGGGACCTCGCTACTTTCTCGACGAACGGCATCGAGTTGGACGCCTTCTTCGATCGGACGAAGGTCCGGACGTCGAATCCCTTGGCGATGCAAGACTGGAACTGGTCGAGCTTGCGATTTCGGACGGCTAGCATCATTTCGCTGGAGACGTTTCTGGTCGAATCCATCTTTGATCTTTGTCGATGGAAGTATCAAGGCGACTCCTTTCTACCGTATCTCCCTAAGCACCGTCTGATTTGTCGTCGAAGATACCCTCTTCTCTACCTCTCTCCCTCAAGCTCTCTCTGCCCTCTCTCCTCGACCGACAAAATTTCTCAACTGACCAGCAAAGGAACGGTTACTAAGGCGGTTGCTAGGGACGCAATTAAAATTCATTATTTCGCAACGTCATCTAGCTAGATTAATCTCGATGACGTCATTTTTTATTATTGTTTTGATGACGTCGTTGCTCATCGCGCATGCGTTGTGAGTGGAATATTAATTCACTTTATGATCATTAAAAGACCAAAAAGACAAAACCAGTCCAGTTTAATATAACCAGACAACCAAAGAGCCATGCAGCTAGTTTTGCCTTCCAGCCAGCCAAACAAGCAGTCTCATTATCAAATTTATCAATCAATCAAGCAATCGATCGACTAACCAGCCAGCCATTCAGCCAATCAGTCAACCAATGAATGAATGAATGAATGAATGAATGAATGAATGAATGAATGAATGAATGAATCAATCAATCAATCAATCAATCAATCAATCAATGAATGAATGAATGAATGAATGAATGAATGAATGAATGAATGAATGAATTAATTAATTAATTAATTAATTAATTAATGAGTGAATAAATGAGTGAATGAATGAATTAAAGAACGAACGAACGAACGAATGAATGAACGAACGAATGAATGAATGAGTGAATTAATGAATTAATGAACGACTGAATGAAAGACTGAACGAACGAATGAATGATTCATTCATTTGTTAGGCATAGGCGTACGAGGCGGGGCTACAGAGGGGGCAAAATCCTTTCCCCCAAATTCGAGCACGCAAGCAGACCCGGAAAAATAGTTTAAAAAACAGTGTTTTTCTCGAGATTTCAAACCCGACGACTATAAAAGGTCAACTTTTTCGGGTAGAAGTAAAATCTTGACTCCCACTGCTGACATCTCCCGTACGCCTATGCGTGATGTTGTTGATGCAAGCTTATGCGACTAGGCTACCGATCATTGTAATGTAATGTAATAATATTCTTCTTTTCTTATCTTAAACCACTTCAGCAGCGCCATCATGGGAACAGCGTCGCAGTTAATCATTGAGTCATGCAGAAAATACTTACGAAACAATCAATGTTGCCGAAGGAAGTTTGTACGAACTCACAGCGATGATGATGGATGATGATGATGATGATGATGATGATGATGATGATGATGATGATGATGATGATGATGATGATGATGATGATGATGATGATGATGATGATGATGATGATGATGATGATGATGATGATGATGATGATGATGATGATGATGATGATGATGATGATGATGATGATGATGATGATGATGATGATGATGATGATGTCGATGATGTCGATGATGATGATGATGAAGATGATGATGATGGATGATGATGATGATAATGATGATGATGATGATAATAATGATGATGATGTCGATGATGTCGATGATGGATGATGATGATGATAATGATGATGATGATGGATGATGATGATGATAATGATGATGATGATGATGATGATGAGGTTGATGATGATGATTATGATGATGGATGATGTAATAACAGCTTCTGTAAAAAGTTACCTAGTAGTCTTCGTAAATTAACGAACTTCTTGGTTTTTTCAGCCCCTTTTCCACAAGCGTTTGAAACCATTCTCTTTGAGTGTGATTTGGTGTCAGGTCGAGAGCGCCTCTGAGGAATTTCTCTTGAAGTGTCGCTATATAAATTTGCGATTACGATGTTGTTGATGATGATGGTGATGATAATGATAACAAATTATGGAAAAAATAATATTGCTTCTGCCTTTGAACTTGTTGACAGTGATACTTTTGATTTGGAACCCTATTACGTTGACCGCGATCTGAGTAAGCTTGGGCAATTGAATGGATATACATCTGCTAATCTGCTTTGCGGTGTTTTCAAACATTTGCCATATGAATATGGTGCACGATTCCTTTATGTAGGTCTGTACATTTCATCAAGCCATGTAAACAATTAGTGTTTTCAATGGAAACAAGATAGAGGATCTTGTAGTGAATGCGTGAAGTGATAGGTAGCCAGTGCAGTAGCCTACTCATGGAACGGGATAGGACTTTTTTTACTGTGCTTAGGAGACCAGACAGAGGATCTTGTAGTGAATGTGTGAAGTGATAGGAAGCCAGTGCAATACTTCAAGCATATATGTAGAAATATGCGCAAAGTGAGGTAGTCGAGCTATGTGCATAATAGCCAAAGCATTTAAGACTGATCGATTGAAGGGGAGAAATACGTTGTTTCGGAAGGCCCATGAGAAGTGAATTGCAGTAGGCTAGTCTAGGCGGGAACAGACAGTATAGGAACAGGAATACATGATTTATTTATCTAATTCATAGGAATAAGAGAACGTAGACCTTCTGCGGCATAAAATGACCGCAGGCTGCAATTAGGCCTATTACATGTACTTGAGCAGAACTGTTCACAAACATTCGATATGTCATGCGCATTCGCTTGAGTCAAGATAGAATGAAATAATTCATTTAAGAGTTGAAACATTTTGAGACGTTCTCATCAGTGATTAAAGTGGTTTGGGTGAGCATTGGGAACGCCGAATGTGTGAGCAGTGGAAACGCCGAATGTGTGAGCAGTTTGAACGCCGAATGTGTGAGCAGTGGGAGCGCCGAATGTGTGAGCAGTGGGAACGCCGAATGGGTGAGCAGTGGGAACGCCGAATGTGTGAGCAGTGGGAACGCCGAATGTGTGAGCAGTGGGAACGCCAAAGAAGAGTTTTATAGGAATGCATGTGTTTCCAGCGTTCCATGCAGATGATCAGTGGGAACGCAAGCAAAGAATTTCGAGAGCAGCATTCTCACCCACTTTAAACCCTGGTTCTCATAAAAACTGAACCTCACAGGCAATTCTTATACCTGCAACTGATATTTTTACAGTAAAATCTGTGTATACCGTGGACTAATAGACAACCAACTTCCCTTCCTTAAATAAAATACACAGTCACTTATAACATTATTATTCCTCTGCGTGCCTGCAGCAGTCTGATCTCAAGATCATAATGCCCCGATATATTCAAAAAGGCACTTTGCAAACCCTTAAAGCTAAAATACTATCAACTACAGTACTATTCACCAAGCTACAAATACCAAAGAACAAGTGATAGCAAAAGCATTCAATCTTAACTAACATATTCTGGTTGCTTTGACATCCTGGAACTGAAAATTACTTACGGTGCCTACCTACCCATCCATTTCAACTCAGCATTGTGCAGATTAGTTGATTTGACCCATTGAAAAAAGGAGCAAGCTAGATATTCGAATTGCGACCATAATGTCACTTTGCAGTTTCGTACAACAATGTCAGACGACATGACATGACTCATGACAGGAATTTCATGATATTGCGACACGACACGACATGCATCATGGCAGGGTGTCATGACATGCATCATGGCAGGGTATCATGATACAAACTTGTGACAAACTTTCCTTTCAATATCACGCTTTGCTTTCAATAAGTTTGGTTTCTCTCATTACTCGCTCAATAACAGCATCTTTGAATTTCATGACAACATCATCCTGAACCGCTTCCTTCATCATTGCCTGACATTGTGCCGAAGAGAAATGACATCTCTTGTAATGTTGATTCAGACCAATTTCCGGATCGACGAAATCCGTCTTGTCGTCGTAGGGGGAATATCTTGGCGTCACACCCAGACATCGATGGTTGTGCATGTGAGTGCAGGCCTGCGGATTTATTATTGACTTCACAGAGTACCCTTCGGGACTCACTTTGACTCTCTTTCGAAACCTCAGCACAGTTAGATTGGGTGATATCGTGTCGTCTGGGGGCAAATCCAGGAAGAAATAGTCATTTCTGAATATATAATTTACCATCGGAGACTTTTTCGCTGCAGAAGGCTCATCCAAGTAAGACACAAGTTCCCGTAGGTTCTTGTGCTTACGTGGAATGATTATCTCGTCAAAGTCAATGATGGCTATTCTCCGAAATTCATGTAAGTGCCTATATATGCAGTCGTTAATGACGGGAGATCCTTGGAGAAAGTAATGTCTGTCTTCGTTTTCATAGATGGCATTCGTCTTGTGAAGGTCAACAAATCCTTCGCTCGCGTAATGTCTCAACACTTTCAGTCCTGCTTCAGAAACGGAAAGATCATAGACACCCACGAGACTAACGCCAAGAATCTTCAGTATTTCTAGCCACTCAATGAGGCGATTCGGCTCCAGTTTTCCAAAGGCCACCTGCACACATACACAGAAATCTCGTTGCTGTTCTGGTTTGCGTGGCACAATCACGGGCAACCGCATAGAGTTGCTGACGTTCAGAGAAGTCGTAATGCTCAGTGATTTCGGAATCTTACCCTTGACGGTAGGGCAAGTATAGACATATTCTCTTGCACCCTGCCTGTTCAACGGCCATCCGTTACCAACCGCCAAGTGATTCTCCCGCATGGATAAGACTACATCTTCAGCCTTGTCGTGATGCAAGGTGCAGTAGAGTTTAACTGTCTTGAATCTGGAATCACTAATTGGATCCGAAATGGCTATGATACGGATGACAGGATCCGACAGCAGAGAGGAACGATCGTCGTAGAATGCACTGTAGGCATACAGTCGAAATGTATTACTGCTGAAGTTGTACCAATCTCCAAGCGGAGTAGTAGGCCTATCGCTGCTAAAGTTGTACCAATCTCCAAGCGGAGCTCGTGTACCGTCATTGGATTTGTCGCTACCAAGTCTATGGCCGAAGAAATATTGCGGCAGGACCCTTCGTCCCGCGTAGTACATTACCACTAAGACCATGCCAAAGGCCATAAACGGCCATGCCTGCAACACCCAACACGCAGTTTATAATAGCATAGTTACACGAAATCTTTCTTAGCCTATCTATTGAAATTGCCAGGGCTTTTTAAACGTGCAGTTGTAGCCTACAAAAAATGTGCAGTTGTAGAAGTACTTCTACAATTAAAACTAGCAAAAAGGTAATTATTGTCCTCCGATTTGAGATAATTTATAACCATGGAGGATGGCAAAGGAAAAAAGGAGCTGCGCAGTTCTAAAAATTCCTTTAAAAAGAGCCCTGAAAATTTCCTACTGGCTGTTTTAGTACCCAGTAAGACCGTATTGCAGCATCTGCCTAACATTTCACAGATGCAGACTTAGATTCGTGTTTGTGAAGCACAGATTTACTGGCTCTGTGTGCATTGAGAATGCATGCTTCAAATAAAGACAAATAAGTGGATTATATTGAGCAATGTTTCATTACGGTATATTAATTATCATGCTGTTGCGTTGCTTGACTCTGGTTCTGCTGAAAATAAGATAGCCTCTTCCACTTCTGGCTTGGCCGAATCAGAAGTGATCCAGCACTTAGGCCATTAGGTTAAGCACTCTGTAAAGCCGACCTGCGTGTCGTGCTATAGTGGGCCGTATTTCGTATAACCTGTACTTGTAATCATTCTGCGGTGTGTCAGATTGAGCTATTGAACGAAGATTATCATAGGCCCAACAAAACGCACGTTTTACGTCCTTACCTGAGCCTTAATGTGCTTCTGAACAAGCAAGCCGCACCATCCAAACGCCATCACCATTCCTCTTTGTCGGTTAGAGCTTCCTCGTCTTCTCAGCAGTCAGAGAGAGATAGAGATCTGTATTTATCCTTCAAGTTTAGTCTCCCTTTCCATGTAAGTTTAGTCTCCCTTTCCATGTGTCGTAGGCTAACTTGTACTCCAGCAAAACAAGTTCGAAACGTCTTACAGAGTCTAGCCAGAAAAGTTCACGAGCAGCATGTTGTGTAAAGATCATCAATAGGAATTAACTATGAAAGGAAAATCTATTGAAAAGATTAGGAGCAAAATGCAAATATTAGACATCAGTGTAGACAATGCAACGATGTAAAATGAGAGATGGAAACAACCGATTGTTCTTCTTCCTAACACAAGATACTAACACAAGATACTAACACAAGATACTAACACAAGATACTAACACAAGATAGTAACACAAGATAATAACACAAGATACTAACACAAGATACTAACACAAGATACTAACACAAGATACTAACACAAGATACTCACACAAGATACTAACACAAGATCCCAACACAAGATACTAACACAAGATACTCACACAAGATACTAACACAAGATACTAACACAAGATACTCACACAAGATACTAACACAAGATCCCAACACAAGATACTAACACAAGATACTCACACAAGATACTAACACAAGATACTAACACAATATACTAACACAAGATACTAACACAAGATAGTAACACAAGATAATAACACAAGATACTAACACAAGATACTAACACAAGATACTAACACAAGATACTAACACAAGATACTAACGCTACTCGCCTTGCACCTAGTTTGACCTTACTTGCCAGCCATGTCCTTCGCTCTTGCCCGTAATTATTTTCGTATTCTGTTGCAAGTAGGCTAATGAACGAGCAATGCTATAAATATGTATTTCAAGTTTGGGAAAAGACTCCAAATTATTAACAGTAATAATGAATGTACACTGCTTAATTAATGGACGAGCACTTCTGAATATTAGGCTACTTCGGGGTAACATTAGACTAAGTTTGGAAACTTTACTGTGGTTCTTTAATTAATATTCCAAAATCAGAGCTGACTTCTTGATTGATTTACATTTGATGTACATAATAATCTACAAATCCACGATTCGGGGCAAGAGACAAAACAATGACATTACCGTCGTTAAGTGGTCTGATATCTTGCCATAAGCCTATTATTAAATAATACGAGATATTAAAGTTCGTTCCATAGTCGACTTTGTTGGACTGGGTGCTCGTTAATAAGCTGAACTTGTGACTAAGCTTTCTTCGGCTGCAAGTGAGATCTTGAGTTTATGATAGTGAATGACAAAAACAGCCTTGATTAACCAATCTTCATAATGACAGCCAAGTCTTCGTCTAGGTCTTTATAAATTAGAATATATTAATATGCATATATATTATATGCATATATATTAATAGGGCCTATATTAATATGCATGCATCAGAGTATTTATGCTGCACCTATTCTAGATCGTCTTAAAGATTCTACAGTAACATCTGCACTCTGCACCAACTATCATAGTTATCAGATTGCGCCGAGGTTATTGCTCAGGATATATGCATGTACATGTGTGTGTGTGTGTTTGCGTGCGTGTGTGTGAATGCGTGTGTATGTATGTATGTATTTATGTATGCATGACATGTATGCATGCAAGCATGTATGTATGTATGTATGTATGTATGTATGTATGTATGTATGTATGTATGTATGTATGTATGTATGTATGTATGTATGTATGTAGGCCTATGTATGTATGTATGTATGTGTGTATGTATGTATGTGTGTATGTATGCATGTATGTATGTATGTATGTATGTATACGTATGTATGTATGTATGTATGTAAGTGTGTCTGTGTGCAATTGTGCATGCGTACATAGCCTTCACGTACACATACAGATACATGCATACTTAAATTGATCATATTTAATTTCAAATTTGAATAGGCTAACTGGTCTCTTAGAGTTGTCGACATATTTTCTCTTTTGCTTATTGATTCTAAAGTCATTTCGATTAGAGTTATAATACACTTTTAATTTGCGTGGTAGTGCAAACCATTAATTTGGGCAACAGCTGTTTTTTCAATTCACTTTCAATGATATCGGCCTAATAGTTTAGACGGTTGCATGACAATATGTCGCAAAACAAAATGGCGCCAACAAAATGGCGCAATCGTAAATGAGTAAATACTACTTTACTTCAATAATCGATTATTAAAGCACATCTAATATAAACCTAATAGTAGTCAGATCGAAACAACTGGAACCAGAGGAAAAACACTATAGGCCTAAGCACCTTGGTAACTATATATTTAAATATTAGTGAGCAGACCTATTACTCGTCGGGATAACAAGAACCGTAATTATACCAAGTGGGACATATTAATTATTATCATCATCATCATCGTCATCTCGTCGTCGTCGTCATCATCATCATCATCTTCATCTTCATCATCATCATCATCATCATTAATGTGAATCAAAAAGTCCCAACTGCTTTCTTTTTTCTACAAAAGGTGTCGAAACTCAAATATTGAATTAAGCCTACTTCTAAAACATGAAAACTGTCGAAAAAGGTGCAATCCGCCAGAGAAAAATACTATCACTATTAGTCAAATTAAATAGTCATCCAGACTCAACGCAAGTGCACATCCTACTACTTCCCCTAATTACTATTTATTTATTTATTTATTTATTTATTTATTTATTTATTTATTTATTTATTTATTTATTTATTTATTATGCTCAAAGATGTTCCCAGCTTTCCTTACCGCGTGTCAATTCGGCATCGCAATTCGAGCCGATATAGAATCTTTCATCCTCTTGCACAACGACGCACATAACACTGTCATCTACATCAGCATTTCAATTGACATCATGCATGCAACACTCGTTCGATGACAATCATGCAGTTGTGGACGCTCTCGCCGCATCCCTTTCACGGCCACTGCGGGCGACAGTCGAGTAGGCTATCAACTATCAAGGCAGTTATAATTATTAAAGCAGCTAAGAGTCGTTGTAAAGTATCCCAAGTCGCACTTTAATTGTAGCGAAGAAAGCACAAATGCAGAGAGAAGAAAGAGTTACTAAAAGTTCATAGTTAACAAAATCTGATCTTTTAAACTGTATTTGTGTCACAAACAAAGCATCGATGTCTAAACGACATTTGTACTGCACTCTTCAATCTTCATAACATAAACTGGAATAGTTAAGCACTAATATCTGTTCAAAAACAACAGAACGAAGATATATAATCGAAACACAATCAGAACAGTTGTATTAAGCACACTGGTTGTCCGTATTGTGTAGGGCTAAAAAAATCCAGTTTAAAATCTATCCGACAATTATTATTCAGAAGGTATTATTAGATGTAAATCAACTGAATTAGCCTATGCAAAGGCTTCGTAGCAAAGACACACAAGTGTTTCCTTTAAAAATGTTGCATATAACAGACGAACAGGCAGAAAATGTGCACAGAATTGCAAACACTTCCGAATAAAAATCCACAACACGCCCTGAAATGGAACTTAACTCATAACCAAGACTCCACGCTTTTCTGGAGAGTTAAAGACAACACCACTGAAACATTACCAGTCATGCGTATAGTCAATCCATCGGACAACACCAAAAAGCAACATCAAAAGTGCAGTATCAGCATCATCAATGAGACTTATAATATGTCCCCGTTCAGTATCAATCTGACCATCCTCCTGACATTTCCCATGAGTGGATCCTTCAGAAACATCATTGAATGATCGCTTCTCCAATTGCGCAACATGTTTGTGCAAACCTCAGCAGGGAAGTGGCATCTCTTGTAGTGCTGAACGAGCGCAACGGCCGGGTCGACGGAATCCGTGCTGTCGTAACGCGAATAGTTCGCAGTCACTCCCCAGCAGTAGTGGTTGTGCATGTGGATGCACGCCTGCGGTTGTATCATAGACTTCACCGAATATCCATCGCGACTGATCCTAACCTTCTTCCGGTACCTGAGAACCGTCAAACGCGGCGATATCTCATCGTCCGGCGGTAGGTTCAAGAAGAAATAGTTATTCCTGAATATGTAATTGACTCGCGGGGAGCCCCTGCTGGCGTACATTTCATCCAAGTAGGACACAAGTCCGGACAGATGCTTGTGTATGCGCGGCATTAGGATTTCGTCGAAATCGATGACGATTATTCTGTCCAGTTCGTACATATGCCGATAGATACAGTCGTTTATCGAAGGAGTCAGATGAAGCCAGAACTCCTTCACCTCGTCGTTACTCGACGAATATATGTAGTTGATTTTCTGCAGTTCAACGAATCCAGTCTTCGAATAGTAGTCGAGGACTTTCAGGGCCAACTCATTCGCCGATAGAACGTAGATGCCGACGAAGTTGACACCCAGCAACTTCTGGACCTCCAGCCACTCGATCAGTCGGTAAGGATCAATCGTTCCGTAAACGGCCTGAACACAAACGCCGAATTCTCTTCGTTGGGTCGGCTTGTATGGTTGATTAACGGGAACGCAAAGCCGTGCTTCGTTCGACGACAAATTAGACGATATGCTGACCGTATCAGGAGCGGCGCCTCCCACAGTGGGACAAGTAAGCACGTATTCCCTTGCGGGCTCTCCGTTCAGCGGCCACCCGTAACCAATCGGCCGTGGATTTTCCGTCATGCGTAGCACCCTGTATCTGCCTCTGTACTGCAGAATACAGTAGATGCCATCTAGTGCATATCTGCCCTTTGGGATGGGGTCCGAAATGGCCATTATGCGGACGACGGGCGGCGAGAGCAGAGAAGGGCGATCGTCGTAGTGGGCGCTGTAGACGTACAGTCGACGAGAGTTGTCCGTGAAGTTGTACCACTGCCCTCTGTTGACTGCAGCTCTGCTCTGGCAAGTTCCACGGATGCGCAATCCCGCCGTTGGGAACGCGGTCTTGTGTAGGTACAAGCAATATAGAATGAGTGTCAGAGTTGCTGACACCAGAAGGGAGGATGTCTGCAAAACAAAACAGTGTCCATGCAGAATTATATTAAGGAAATAAGCACTAGGGGCCTACATGCTTTATGCTTTTTAACGCGTAGAAACTCGGGCAAGTCTTTCAATCGCAATTGCTCTGCAGAGCACCGGCGTGAAACTCAGATTCAGCGTCCGCGCTGTAGTCAAGAGCGCTTCTGAGTAGGAATCAGAAGAAGGCAACTTACTTAGTTATTAACTTATAATTAAGAACTTATTGTGCGGTCCAGAGCATGTATCCTGACTTGAGTTCTACTCTAATTGAAAAGTCCTCGATATAATACGACGTCATTGAGAGACAAGTTTTGATAATCATGGCGCCCCAAACACCGTTTTTTTATGATACGGTGGTGTGCACGTGTACCCTGTAGTATAGGACCAAAGTTAAACGACTGTCCTTATGAATAGGCTGCACTAGACAACTAGAGTGAAACTGGACCATCGATTCCACTTCAGGTTGGTTGTTTCCGTTAGTTCCAAAGTAATCTTTGATTGATTGATTGAATGAATCCAAACACCAAAATATTACATTGAGCTCTTATTTCCGTATGGTTCTATCGTTGTTTAATCTACACAATAATTTTAAGATCCTCGCTCTGGTCCTAAAGGCTCGACGGGGTCTTGTCCAAAATTTCTCACTTATGTTATACTTCTTCGTCCTCACTCAGCTCACTCCCACCGTCCCCTTCGTTCAACCAACATACTTGACCTCTTGGTTCCTCGGTCTAGAACGGCTATGGCTCAGTCTCCGTCATTTGTCTCAATTTGTCCTTCTCTTTGGTATTTTGATAATTTTGGTATGCTCTTTCTCCTTCTGTTCGCTTAACACTTCTGTCTGGCAGTCTCTCTTCTGTTTTGTCTCTTCTTAAAACCTGTTTCTTCTCGCGAGGCGTTGCGCACTGCATGGAAGCACCTCTGAACGATTCACCCTACTAACGGCGCTTTATAAAATTAATGCTTCGATACAATAAAATACAACACTAACGGAAGGTAATGGGAAAATGCCTACTTTTAAGCGTATACACCACGTAGGAGACGAATTATATGAGACTTTGAACAGAATAGCCTGCGAAACTAACATTTTGACGAAACCTTGCGGATCGAGGTGAAAGCAGGCGAGCAGGAGTCATGAGGAAACGTTACTGAAGGAACTCGGCGTCCGATAGCTGTAACTTTACGATGATGTGCTTGACTTTGGCTCTTCAAACGACCTAAAAATGCAAAAAACACAATTATTATACATGCTTTGCTTTGACCTTATGAAGCGGCCATGTTCACTGTAAAGCGGCCATGTTCACTGCAATGATAAAAGTTAATTAAATCTAAGCAATACCGGCACATCACTTGTGACATTGTCTAGTATAATAAGTAAGTAAAGTAAGTAAGAGTATTCAATATTACACTAGACCAGCAAACGCACAGTAGTTTTCAGAAGAAATGAATAGAAATATTTATGCAAAGTAGTACAACAGTCTCGTAATAAAACTTCGTTTGACAGAGGCATAAACTCATGGAAGAGGGCGATCATTTTCAGTCAAGGGGTTGTGCTGCTTTGAAAAGCCACCGGTTCCCAAAGAACCGATCCCCCTTGCTTATACCCTTCCCGCATTCTGACCTGGTACCACAACAGACAAAACAATATGGTTATTAGCCAGTGGCGTAGCTAGCTTTTCATGGGCCCGTGTGCAGAGGTCCCGTATGGGCCCTGTTTGACATTGTAAGGCCGGTATCTTTGCGTTCGTGCAATTAAGATCACCAAAACTGATCAATGGCATTTTCTGTTAATGCTGGACGAATGAGACATATAAATTAAAGTGGGTACTTATGGGTTATCTACCCCGATTTAATTTTTTATTTTTTCAGCGTTGTCATTCCACGTCTTTTCCGTGAGGGTCGGTTAGGGCTCAGGTTAGGCATCGTGAGGGTCGGTTAGGGTTAGTGTTAGGGTTAGTTTAGCCATTAGAAACTGGTCGATTCATGGAAAAGACACTGTGTCAAAATAAATCGGGGTAGATAACCCATATGTACCTTAAAGGGTTATAACTGCATTGATTTCTCAGTCGAATTTAAAATCTATCACGTTGCAAGCTCATCCCCTTACCTTCCCAGGCTGTGCTGGCCAATAAGTGGCAGGACGGCGTCCAGATTTTAAAACAAGTGCATGGTCGCCGTCCATGACCGTCCAGGCACACTTTAAGCCCTGACCTTCATGCGAGTGTGCGCTTGTTTCCGTGTATGTAACTGCACTAACTTTACTCTACTTTCCTAACTCACCTTTTGTTTCCGTGTATGTAACTGCACTAACTTTACTCTACTTTTGTTTTGTATATAGCATGCTATAATAGTTACGAATTTGTTGTTCACGAAGCTACTTCATTTTCCAGTCGTCCGTGCTGCTTATTTCTAACCCAATTCTCTCAGGTGGCCCTGGCTAGCGGGACCTTTGGCTCCTTTTGGGCCTCCTGGGTAAGCCGCGACATATTAGACAACTGATGTAGCCTACTGTATAATAATACCATCTGTAATGAATTACTTGGTTGCCGAATAAAAAATGTTATGTTATAGATAAACCCAAAACTATTAGTTTTTACCAGTCCGGCCCCCAATTTAACGAAGAATGTTTTCATCGATCCCACGTCCATTAATTTTAAGTAAAAATTATTTTCACCAAACCGACTTCGATTTCGTCAATAATATTATTGTAGCCTATGCGATAAACGCTAAAACCTTTCAATATCTAGCAATTTAGAACGCTAAAGCGATAGATGGCCTTAATTATCAAGTAAATTAAAATGCTTATTCAAACAATTCCTAGCTTTTAAACATAAAATACATACTTGAGACAATTTATTTTTCAAAACAAACATAGACGACCAACGACCGCGTTTGAAATGAGAACATAATTATTCTGACGTAAATCATAGACATCATATGATAAATGAGATGTCTTTGGACTTATATAGCGCCGTTCAAGAAAACTATTCAGAAGCGCTCCCAGTCCAGTCACGGCAAAAGAAGAGAAGATTTGAAACATAGAAAACGAAGTTTGATTGGTCAGCAGCAGTGTTTATAAATTGCGGGTAATATGTTTCACCCTAGTTCGTACATTTCTTGTGAGAATATCCTTCAATCGCAGCATAACGTCATCCTGAGTTGAATTTTCGAACATGGTGTCACAGGTTTGGCGAGAGAAATGGCATTTCTTGTAATGCTGGTTCACTGCAATCTCTGGATCAGCATACACCGGGTAGCCATATTCGGAGTAATTGGCTGTCAATCCCCAGCAGTAATGGTTGTGCATATTAATGCATGATTGAGGATCTATTATGGATTTCACTGAATAGCCGTCAGGACTTAACGCCACCTTTCTGCGAAACCTCAATAAAGTTAAATATGGTGATATTGAATTGTCAGGTGGCAGATCCAAAAAGAAATAATTATTTCTGAATGTATAATTGACACTTCTTGTTTTCTTCTTTGCATTCTTATTATCCAGATAGGTTACTAGATCTGACAGATTTTCGTGATATCTTGGCATTATGATTTCGTCAAAATCTATGACGGCTATTCTCCGAAATTCATACATGTGTCGATAGATACAGTCGTTAATCGCCGGTGTAAGATGAAGCCAGAACTCTTGTTCGACATCATAAACTGACGAATAAATATAATTCATCTCATGCAATTCCACAAATCCTTCGTCAGCATAATGTTTGAAGATTTTAAGAACCGATTCCGATGCCGACAATACGTAGATCCCGATAAGACTGACACCAAGAATTTTCTGTAATTCCATCCACTCTATCAGTCGGTATGGATCTAAAGTTAGTCCATAAACGGCTTGCGGACATATGCAGAAGTCACGTTGCTTCTTGGGTTTATTTGGCACGGTTACTGGAATGCGTGTAGAAGAGTTTACATCCGGAGTGGTAGAGATGGCAACTGCATTAGGAATCCTGCCCTTGATTGACGGACATGTATACACGTATTCGATGGTATTGCGCTTGTTTAGATCCCACCCTTTGCCAATGGCTTTTGGCTCATCAATCATAAGTAACGCAACAGTATAGTTACCATAGTGCAGTATACAGTAGAGTTGCGTTACATTGGGTGTGTTTAGGTCTTCAAAAGGGTCTGAGACTGCGATGATCCTAATGACTGGATCCGACAGTAAAGATGGTCTGTCGTCGTAGAAGGCACTGTAGACGTACAGTCTGAACATGTGATTCGTTAAATTGACCCAAGTGACGTTGTGCTGGAAAATGACATCAGTTTGATGTGGACGGTTGACTTTCAAGATGTAGCGTAGGTCTGTTTGCTTACTAGCTCTGTAGACTAACAATACGGTCAGAGTACTCAAGGCGAGCAAACAAACCTGCAGTAACCAGAAAAATACAATCAATTGGTTTTGCCTAAAAGGGTTAGAAATTTAATGTCAAACTGTATTTAGATTATAAATGACTTGTTGAACTAATCGCTTGTAGGCCTATAAAAACGGTATCGTGTTGGCGTTCGAAGGGTTTCGTACTATAGGCCTAGCCTATAATTATTATTATTAACCTTGGAAGAGTTTTTGTGCGATTTTCATATTCTCGACGGAGGTCATAGTGAATACTTTCGGTCAGGGCTTTGGATTTCGAATTAGTTGTGATGATCATTTTCCGGCAATCGATTAGATTTTATATGTGACGTTTACAGACTCAGTTCATCGCATGCAGGTCTGTAAAGCGTTCTGGACTATGCAGTGACAGAGCTTTGAGCCATGGGAATCTCACTGGCTTTGAATAATGCCCACTGAATAGGCTATGCTTCAAATACTGTCAAGCGTATGAAATGCCCATTAAATTTTGTAGTACCACCTATTAAATTTTGTAGTAGCCTACCATATATAGGCCTAGTCTAATCACGATACCTTCATTAGGCTACAAGATAACGAAACAAAGGTTATGTACTCAATAAAATATGGAAAATGCACTGACTTTCCTTCCAGACACGATCCACTTGGGAAAATTGGTCGTACGTTTGATCATCGTCAATTCACTGACATCTATCTCTCCGCTCAAAACGAGAACTGCAATCCAAAATGTGAACAATTCATGCCATTATTCAAACAGGCGATATAAAAAAAACTTTTCTTAAAGAACAAGTAGCCTACATCTAAACCTGCCACCTTATTCCAGAGACGACACATAGACTACAGTATTGTTCTGCTGTTTAAAAACCCATTAGGCCTAGGCCTATATCATGCGTCAATGGAAGTCATTCACACCGTGAATAATCAATAATTAGTTATTATTATTATTTATTTATTTTATTTTATTTTTTTTTAATTTTAGCGCCTGAGGTATTTATGATCCCTCAGGCTTTAAAAATAATCTTTATAAATAAAAATGTAACCGCGTTTGGCTCGGCTTCAAGGATCTCCGAACTTGCTTCATTGATTGCTTTCGAAACTTCACCAAACGTTTAGTTCCATCACGGCCGGGTTTGCAGAATGCTTTTTGGGAAAAAAGCGCAATCTTTTAAACCAAAAAAGCAACTTTGCAAATTCTACCGTTTTCAACACATACGCCAGTCGATAAGCCTTGCCTTAAAATTCGGGCGCGTTTCAAATGGTGGTTCAGTGTGTTCCATTTATGTAGCGCATTTCAACACATTCCATTGGGCCTTTTTGCTGAAGGGGGAGAGGGAGGGGGAAGGGAAGGGGCGGGGGCGTGGAAGGGGAAGGGCGGGGGCGTGGAAGGGGGAGAGGCGGGGGCGTGGGAGGGGGAAGGGAGGGGGAGGGGAGGGCAAGGGGAGGTGGAATGGAGGTAGGAGGGATGGTTGAATGCTCTTTTCAGCCACAGTAACTTATTATTAGTCCTATAATTATTATAATTAATTAATCATTATTATCATTAAGCGTATGGTCATTGGTCCGATTTGGTCGACCTGTTCAAAGCGGCGACGCCGCTTCCTAAAACCGACCAAATGCCATCCAAAAACACCCGATATCCAATGAAAGTCTATGATAGAATATCTCACCTTAGAACTTGTAGGCCTACAGCGGGATTGGGCTCGACTGAACCACCTCTGAGAAGAGAACGTCAACGGACAGGTCTATCCATCCTGAGCAAATGAGCAAATAGGCTTATGTTTAATCCACCATTGGTTTAAATATGTTTGCATCATAATATATAGCCTAGAAGGCCCTAGATAGACCATGACGCAGTATCGAAAAGCAGATAATAATAATAAGCAATTAAGCCAAGCAGTCGGCCTATAGGCCTAACCTTAAAGATAGGCTTCCGATTAGACGCTTCCGATTCTTCACCGTCGATAGACCTAAGCCAGTTAGGCTATTGGTCGGTACATGTAGGCCTAAGTTATACAGCTATAGAAGACACCCTATTTTGTCGCCGATCAATGAGTAAACTACCTGTGTCATGTCTGCAAATGTCTTTGTGACTAGTGACTATAATAGTGCACGTGCACGCGCGCTGTCGAAAACGCACAGTGCAGATCTGCATTGTCTGGCTTAGCTTTCTCAAACAAAAATGCTACCGCAAGGCCTATGCCTGCTATCTGTTACCCAGCAGGAGCGAGATAGGCCTAATAAGCACGTCTATTTTAATAACAGGACGAGGCAAATAGCCTACTATTGTGTTATTGCGTTTGCAGACGGTTTAATAAAGCGCATACATACTTACTTACTTATAATTACGGTTCCTATGCACTCCCAAGGTATCTGAATGCGAGAAGTCATGTTGAACGTGTTTTGCGTAGCCTAGGCCTACCTCTGAAAGAAGATTTTTATGGTAAAAATCAACGGTAGGCCTACTACAAAACATATAGCCAAACCACCCAATATTCAACAGTGAGTGTTTTTTATATAGGCCTATAGTCTATATAGACTATTCCGAATGCTTACAGTCTTAAAGAAAATCTATGGCTGCTATTGCCTTTAACGTCTTTATAATAGAAGATAACCTTGCATACATAATACCAATTTGTTTTCCTTATGCCAGATCGCGTTTGTTTTTCTTAACTCTTTGAACCCGAGATAGGCCTACTGCTATAGCGGGATAACCGTAAATTTGTAATACCCGGATTCCTGCAAGAGCGTCCATGTTTGCACGTGGCAGAAGGCCTGTCGGTTTTTTCGGGGCGGGGGGTATTGTTACACATTGCATTAACCTTTTTCTGTGGGGAGGAATGGCACATATTTACATGTAAGGCCTACAAGACCTCGCGATTTTTCCTGGGGGGGGGACTTCATTCCTGGGGGAACGTCGATACGAAATTAAACACTGCCTTGAGCGTTGCACCCGGCGTCGCACCACACCGGTCACGTCTCTGTTAGATGAGCAGCCACGTATATTCTAGGCCTACTTATGAAAGACCCTCGTCACACGTCAGGCCATGGCAGACCTAATTGTTCGGCATAACCAATTAGGTCTACAGGCGATTTAAAATTTTGATCGGGTATACATGTATATAATTATTCATTAGGCTATATTCGCTCATTCATTAAATTCATTTACATTATATAGCGCATTTTCAGAGGCGCCCCTTTTGCAACCTCAGCGCGGCGAAATAAAACTGTCCTAAGATGATAGAGGAAAACCTGAGAAGGACTTCTGGAAAGGGAGCGGAGTGTCAGAAGAAAACCGTTCCAGGTTCTAGGCCTACCACCGATAAAGGTCGGTTCTGCATAGTGGAAGTACAAATCAAAAGTAAGTAAGTATGTACTTTATTGAACCGCCTGCAAACGCACTTCGGAAACAATGGACAAGAATAGAATAATTATTAATTACAGCATGTAGGGGCCTACCATCACGAAAAAGTTAAAATATGCAATTCAATAAACATAGTAGGCCTGTGGGCCTACAACTACATAATAGACATGTTGTGAACTAAAGGCCTACAGGATAGAAAGGCTAGACAGGGAAAAAGTCTTATCACTTGAATAGTATCCGTGCTATAAAGCCACATCTGATTAATGTGTCTGCATGAGGAATCTCACGGTTATCAATCAATGAGGTTGTGCATTTAATACTGCCTTACGACACTATATAATAAATTATAAGCTTATGCTTTGTCTTATTTTGTGTTCTGCGAAGATTCCAACGACACCATTTTTTTAAAATCTATTCTGTTCCCTGTCCTTGATTTACCCTATATGTATTATTATCTTCGTCTCTTTTCTCCGTCCATCAACCAGTCCCACGTCATCTTTTTTGGTCATCCTGGTGGTTTCATCACCTCTATTCTTCCCTCGAATAAGCCTATACTGACTTTAAGAGCGAGTATCCTCTCAACATGTGACCCACCCAGTTCATCTGCCTCCTCCGTATTATAGGCCTATCAATCAGCGATCTTTCTTCTTGCACCAGTTGCAGCATACCCTATTTTTAGCTGTGGCTGGACTGGGAGCGCCTCTGAGTAGGTTTCTTGAAGAGGCGCTATATAAATTCTCGAAATAAATGAATGAATCCGCATTGGCTTTGTAGACTATTGTAGTCCATCCAGCTAATCTTGGCCATTCTCTCCACAGCCACATTTCAAAAGCCTCTAGTCTTTCTATTTCTGCTTTTCCCATAGTCCATGTTTCTGTTCCATAATTATAGTGTGACGCTCCATATGAGGCCCTTTTTTTAATCATTCTCGTCTTTAGATCCATTTTCAATCTTCCAGTTAGCAGCTCCACTCTATTCCATGCAGCTCGTGGAGCGCGGTGGTGTAGTGGTGGCGTCATTGCCTTGGAGCCGGAAGGTTCGAGGTTCGAATCCACCTCGCCGCGTAAGGACCTGGGGCAAGTCCTTCACTCACAATTGCTCAGCGCTTCGGCGTGAAACTCCGATGCAGTGTCCGCTCTGCATTCGGGAGCGCCTCTGAGTAGAGAGAGCTTCAAGGGGCGCTATAACAAGTGCACATACAAACAAAACAAACAACGCAAAAAAGCTCCACTCTAGTTCAGAATGAGTACTTTACAATTGCTACTGACTACATGCTGTACAGTGTACACTGCAGGTACTTTTTAACCGCGAGAATTTCTAATCACCGGAGCTCGCAGATCATAGTAGAGAATAGAGGTCTGTTGAATGAAAGCATAATAGCGACACGTGGTGCTTTCACCGACCATTAGAACCGGTGTTTGGGCTGCACAGATAAATCTTCGTATAATAAAATGATATTAATTATTATACGGTAAGAGTCGAGGCTAGCCAGTAGTCAGTATATGCCGATGACGTCTATCTATATACACCCCATGAAGCTCCATCCACCAAACCCATTGACTTGTGTGTTCAAAATGCATGCAGCTTTACACCTTACAGTCTCACTTGAGAAATCAGTTGCCTTACGCAAAACTGTATTTAAAGTCAAGCTTTCCCCTCAAAACATCTACCGCGCACACTGTAATCAGTGTAACGTGACTGTCTAATAGGCCCTAATAGAATTGGCCATGCAAACCATATGCTTTGTTGGTCTGATGCATAACGTAATCGTAATAGTAATCTCCAAACTTCTAAAGCGCTACTCGACAGCCAAGCGCGGGGCACCAGCTTATTCTCGAGCGCTGCGTCAAGTCAAAAGGGTTGTCCATATAAGAGTAGTCCAAAAGTGGTCCGGGACTCCGGGTTGAGTCATCACAGGATCAGAGCAAATCCACTATTATTAATACTCGATCCCATGTCTTTTCACCCAAAAGGCATAGGCCCACACATATCAAAACCGGAATGATTAGATAAGCATGTATGCACAGTCATTTATTGTTACATGTGAGCTTAAATAATATAGCATAGCACATTGAGTATCGGAAAATGTCGAACGACTGAGCTTTACTAAGCGTCGTAGGTTATCAATGAGGATGACGGTTATAGCTGCCTGCGAGCAGAGCTCATAAGCGTAACAAGATCGATGGAGATGTTAAGATAGCCGATTGATTTTATTTGAATTAAGAAGGTCTTCACACATCATTGCCGGTTATAGCTTTCACTCTGCTTTTTACGTTTCTTGTGAGAATGTCTCTATATCGCAGCATAACGTCATCCTGAGTTGAATTTACCAACATGGCGCTACATGTTTCTTGAGAGAAATGACATTTCTTGTAATGCTGGTTCAGTGCAATCTCTGGATCGACAGGCGTGTCACCATATTTAGAATAATTGGCTGTCAATCCCCAGCAGTAATGGTTGTGCATATTAATACAGGACTGAGGATCTATTATGGACTTCACTGAATAGCCTTCAGGACTTAACTCCACCTTTCTGCGAAACCTCAATAAACTTAAATATGGCGATATTGAATCGTCAGGTGGCAGATCCATAAAGAAATAATTATTTCTGAAATAGTAATTGACATTCCTTGTTTTATCCATAGCAGCCTTATTATCCAGATAGGTTACCAGATCTGAGAGGTTTTCTTGATGCCTTGGCATAATGATTTCGTCAAAATCTATGACGGCTATTCTCCGGAATTCATACATGTGTCGATAGATACAGTCGTTAATCGCCGGTGTAAGATGAAGCCAGAACTCCTTTTCGGTATCATAAACTGACGAATAAATATAATTGATCTCCCGCAATTCCACAAACCCTTCGGCAGCGTAATGTCTAAAGACGTTAAGAACGGATTCAGATGCCGACAATACGTAGATCCCCACAAGACTGACACCAAGGATCTTCTGTAATTCCATCCATTCTATCAGTCGGTATGGATCCAAAGTTAGTCCATAAACGGCTTGCGGACATACGCAGAAGTCACGTTGATTCTCTGGTTTACTTGGAAGAGTGACTGGAACGTATGCGGAGGAGTTTACATCCTGAGTAGTAGAAATGGCAATTGCATTAGGAATCATGAATTTGATTGACGGACATGTATACACGTATTCCCTGGCGTGGCGCTTGTTTAATCCCCACCCCATGCCAATGGCTTTCGGCTCGTCAACCATTAGCAACGCAGTAGGCCTAGCATTTCTACCATATTGCAGTATACAGTAAAGCTGTGTAACATTGAGAGCGGTTAGCCTTTCAAACGGGTCTGAGACTGCGATGATCCTAATGACTGGATCCGACAGCAAAGATGGTCGGTCATCGTAAAACGCACTGTACACGTACAGTCTGAAGATGTCGCTGCTGAAGTTGACCCACGTGACGTTGTTCTCGTAGATGACGTCAGTTTTATTCGGACGAGTGACTTTCAAGATGAGGCGAAGGTCTGTTTGTTTATTAGCTATGTAGACTAGCAATATAGTCAAAGCACTCAATGCGAACACACAGATCTGTAACAGAAACGAGAAAAACAATCGATTGTCAATTGCCTGCAAGGTTTTGAAATTTAACATCAAACTCTTTTTTATAGCTTGTTGATCTGGTTGCAAGTAGGCCTATTAAAATGGTGTCGTGTACGATTACGATTATATTGTGTTCCTATTAGTATTTAGTCTTATTTCCTTTGTAAGAGTTACGTGCTATAGTTTCATAGATTCTAGGACGTTTCATCCCCGGACGATTCATCCCCGGACGATTCATCCCCGGACGGTTCATCCCGGACGATTCATCCAGTGGACGTTTCATCCCCGGACGGTTTCATCCCAGGACGATTCATCCCGTGGAAGTTTCATCCAGCGGACGTTTCATCCCAGGACGGTTACATGGGAACCACGAATATTGGGGGGAAAGAGTAAACGCAGAATGAATAATAGCATGGCGTGGTTGCAAGCTCCAGACTTTCAACTATCTATTTATTTCCAAGTTTTATAAACTTTTATGATATCTTTCTAATTGCATTTTTTCATAGGCTCAAGTGTTCTTTTTATGAGATCTATTTAGAACCTGTGCCTTAAATTTCCATCAGTGGATGAACCGTCTTGGGATGAAACGTCCGGGGATGAAACGGCCACTGGATGAAACGTCCACGGGATGAATCGTCCTGGGATGAAACGTCCGGGGATTAATCGTCCGGGGATGAAACGTCCGGATACCGTTTCATATTCTCGGAAGGATGTGATCAGAGTTTTTGGATTTAAATTAGTGGCGATGATCATTTTCCGGCTAGCGATTAGGATTTATAGGCCTATGTCTTGTGACTTTACAGACGCAATTACTCGCATGAAGGTCTGTATAGACTATAGAGCGTTCTGGACTATGCAGCGACAGAGTTTGAGCTATCGGAATCACAATGATTTGCAATACCATAGTAGTGTCAACTGACTCTGTTTCAAATACCGTGGAGCGTAAGAAATGCCTATTAAATTTTACAGTAGCCTATAACGTACATGTATAGCCTAATCTCGATTCCTTCATTACAACATAACGACACAAAGGTCATGTATTCAATAAAATATGGTAAAATTCACTGACTTTCCTTCCAGACACGATGCACTTGGGAAAATTGGAGGTACGTTTGTTCATCGTCAATTCACTGACATCTCTCCGCTCAAAACGAGAACTGCAATCCAAAATGTGAACAATGCAAGTGATTATTCAAACAGACTATATAAAACCCTTTTGCTGAAGAGAAACTACGTTTAAACCTGCTGCCGTATTCAAGAGAAGACAGAATAGAGCATTGTTCTGTTGCGAATAATAAACATATAGGCCTACCGTAGGCTATATATCATGCGTCAATGGATTTCATTTATCCTTAGCTTTCACGACCGTTCAATATTTTATGCAATTGGCATAGTCAGTGGCGTAGACAAGAGGGAGTAGGCCTATAAGGGGTTAAAACACGCCATTGGCTTAGAAATTTTAAAAAAGTTATTCGTCCACTTAAATAGGAAAAACAAAGCAATTGTTTCTCGTAACAATTGTTTTTCTTACTTTATTCCCATTGTTACTTTATTCCCTTTTTATTTACTGTAATACTGTTGGGTTGGTGTCAGGAGGGAATCCGGTCAGCCTCGGCCAGACCATAAACTCCCATCATAAATTCCTGGCTACGCCACTGGGCATAGTGCATATTCCTATATAATACTACTCTGTGTAGTGCATATAGGACTACTTCTGACTACGTGATGCAGATGATGCATGTCACCTGTTCTCTGTGCTTGAAAACATGCAATCTGTCTGAGCTTCAAAAATATAAACGCAAAGTCTGTTGCTTGTTAAAGCATGTGAGCGTTTTTATCTGTGCAATGTTCACATGAGAGTGCAAAGCACTTTGCAGTCATACGGTACCGATTAACGCGGTATTAGACCCTATAGGTCTATTTGTTCATTGCAAACGAGCATGGTCTAAGGCTCTTAGACTCTAAGCCATGCGAATTGCGAGCGTCATAGAAAATCTGTAGGCCTACATCTAAATCTTAAGGTCAACCATTTAGCCTCTCAGTCACAGCTATAGCACGAGCGCAAGAATCCTGCTACCTGGTGAGTTGACCTATGACCAAGAAAGAGGATGACTCTTTTAAATAGACAGTATAGAGTATAGACTGTACAGACTGTGATGCTATCCTACTGCTCAGGCGCATGAACTATAGGCAAATACAGATGCCACAAAGAGTCTTGATGTGTTCGAAATGAGGGCACGGAGTATACGAGTATGAATGGAGAAAATCAGCAGAACGGAAAATAGATATGAAGTGAGGCATATTGGGAGTCTTGGAGAAGAAAGAGCCCTATAGATGGAATACATGCGATAATAATTATTGAGAAACAAAGGAAATGGGTCGGACAAGAAACTTCTGGATTGGATGATGACAGATGGATACGGAAGGTCAAGGACGAAGCACAACAGGATCAACACCCACACCCCCACACACACACACCCACACACACACACACACACACACACACACACACACACACAAACACCCACACACAAACAAAGAAAATGGATTGGACAAACGCTGAGAGGAAACTCAAAACTAGGATCGGTCACATATAGGACGAAAATGGATGGGAGAGTTGGGAGACGGACAAGCTAAAGATCAAGACTGAAGACAGATGATTCTTGATTAGATGATTCTTGATTAGATGATTCTTGATTGGATTATTCTTGATTAGATGATTCTTGATTGGATGATTCTTGATTGGATGATTTTTGATTGGATGATTCTTGATTGGATTATTCTTGATTAGATGATTCTTGATTGGATTATTCTTGATTAGATGATTCTTGATTGGATGATTTTTGATTGGATGATTTTTGATTGGATGATTCTTGATTGGATGATTTTTGATTGGATGATTCTTGATTGGATGATTCTTGA
Source organism: Lumbricus rubellus (assembly GCA_945859605.1). Taxonomy (NCBI): domain Eukaryota; kingdom Metazoa; phylum Annelida; class Clitellata; order Crassiclitellata; family Lumbricidae; genus Lumbricus; species Lumbricus rubellus. The sequence continues at coordinate 13,097,934 of OX243818.1, forward strand.
TTAGATGATTCTTGATTGGATTATTCTTGATTAGATGATTCTTGATTGGATGATTCTTGATTGGATGATTTTTGATTGGATGATTCTTGATTGGATTATTCTTGATTAGATGATTCTTGATTGGATGATTCTTGATTGGATAATTCTTGATTGGATGATTCTTGATTGGATGATTCTTGATTGGATGATTCTTGATTAGAGGATGACAGATGCATGGATACGGAAGGTTCAAAGATGAATCACAAAAAAGAGAGGAATAACGACGTCGGACGCTTGAGGCTATTTAGCAGGCAAAGAACAAAAAGAAAACCCACTTTTTCTAATATAATCCTTCTGATAAGGCCTATACGCCGCGTCACATTGACTATGATAGGCTTACCTATAATTATTATGCAGGTTTTGTTGCCCGTTGGTAAGCCCATGCATGGTTATGAGTCAACCTAGCTCGATTGTAGCCTATTCTTGAGGCATTGCCATTAGTACTCAGGAGCTATGTTAATGTTATAATTATCACCTCAAATGTTTGTTTATAACTTTATCCATTTTTCTCGTCTTTTCAATTCGTCATTATTGGCTTCTGCATGTCTGGCTCAACACGCAGGGTCTAAATTTGAGTGCGCGTGTGTTTTTTGTGTGCGTGTGCGCGTAGGTGTGTGTGGTGTGGGGTGTGTGCACGTGTGTGGGTATGTAGGTGTGTTTGTTTTACTGTCTCTTTGTCGGTATGCCTGCACAGGTCCTTAGCCTATCCGTTCCCCTTTGAGTACTGTAAGTAGATCGTGTTCTAGCATCTCGTTATATAGTTTCGTCTTGCCAATCTCTGTTCAGTCAGTTGGTCAAAGTTTGGCTGAAAATGAATTGGTTCCAGGTAAGCTAAATTATGCAGTCTACCTCTAAATCCTGTATGTGACTCTGGTCTATTTAAACCAAATTTAGCCATGACGTTAACCCTCGAGTGCCCAAGGGGGGGGGTCCGACCGGAACCCAGGCCTGTTTTTCCAGGATAACTTTTTAAAGGCTGTGGATCTGCAGAAATGCTTTTAGGTATTCCTAGACCAACCATTTGGGCACAGAATGATATATTTTGCGTGAGTATTGTCCTACCCTGTACCCCACAACCACAGCATATACTAAGGGTACCGCATGATATTCGGCTGATATTCATACACGCGTATAGACTTCCTTCGGTAAATAACGCAAGCAAGCAAGCATAAAATGTGTCGCGAGATTTTTACACTATTACCAGGTGGTGCAATTGTAATATAAGATACATCAATCGATTGCAAATTCATTTGGGATTACATAGAACCAACTTCTATTACGATATTTCAATCCCTTCTAAAAAATTTAGCACGAAAACGCTGGGGTCCGCGCGGACCCCCTCCTTGGGCCTTCGTGGACTATACAGTATATATGACCAAGAAAGAGGATGACTCTTTTAAGTTAAATAGACAGTGTAGACTGTGATACTGAACTGATCAGGCTTATTAACTATGAGATTACATGCCATAAGTAGTCTTGATGTGTTCGAACTGAGGACACGAGTAGCCTATCCGAGAACGAATGGAGAAAATCAGCAGAACGGAAAATGAAAATGAAGCGAGGCATATGGGAAGTCTTGGAGAAGAAGGAACCCTAGATGGAATACGTGCGATAATAATTATTGAGAAACAAAGGAAATTGGTCGGCGGCGGACACAAGAAACTTCTGGATTGGATGATGACAGATGGATACGGAAGGTCAAGGACGAAGCACAACAGGATCAACACCCACACCCCCACACACACACACCCACACACACACACACACACACACACACACACACACAATAAGTTTGAAACAAAGGAAATGGATCGGACAAATGTCGAGAGGAAACTCAAATCTAGTATCGGTCATTCAGGACGAATATGGATGAGAGACGGACAAGCTATAATAGGGATCAAGACAGATTATAATTATTCTTGATTGGGTAATGATTGATGATAGTTGCGTGGATACAGAAGGGCCTGAGAAGGCTCAAAGGAGAGTCAAAACAAAGAGAGGAATGACGACGTCGGACATTCGAGTTTATTTAGCAAGCAAAGAACAGGAAGAAAATTCACTTTTTTCTATAATTATTATTATTATATCCTACTGCTTAGGCATATACATGTACGTCGCGTCAGCTTGACTATGATACGCTTACTATACGGTGATTATTATGCTGGTTTTGTGGCCCGTTGGTAAGCCCATGCATGGGTTGTGAGTCAACCTAGCTCGATCGTATTCTCAAGGCATTAGGACATAATGTTATGTCACCTCAAATGTTTGTTTGTACATTTTATCTCGTCTTTTCAATTCGTCATCATGGGCTTCGGCGTGTCTGGCTCAACACGCAGGGTCTAAAGCTGCGCGCGCGCGTGTTTGTGTGCGTGTGTGCGTGTGTGCGTAGGTGTGTTTGTTCTACTGTCTCTTTGTCGGTATGCCTGCATAGGTCCTTATCCGTTTCCATTTAAGTGCTGCAATTAGATCGTGTACATTCTAGCATCTCATTATATTATGTCTTGCCAATCTCTGTTCAGTCAGTTGGTCAAAGTTTGACTGAAAATGAATTGGTTCCAGTTAAGCTAAATTATGCAGTCTAGCTCTAATTCCTGTGTGTGACTCTGGTCTATTCAAACCAAATTTAGCCATGACGTTAACAAACCTTTGTTGTAACTTGTAGGACACTAAACAAGTAGGCTAGACTGTATGGGTCCTACATACGATTCCCATTCGTTCATTTCAATTCTAAGTCTAGGCCTACTGACACAAGAATTAGGACCTACACGACACTAAAAACTTTCGTTTGCATGCGAATGCTAGTGACTTGCGGCATTATTTTATGATTCGCACATAGGTGCGGGGGGCTTTTGTCCGGGGGGATAATGTCCGACGCAAAATCGGGAGGATAATGTCCGGGAGGCTTTTGTCCGGTAGGGGATAATGTCCGGGGGGTAATCATGGTAATGTTCAGGTGGCTAATGTTCGCTCCCCAACTGACAATGAGTTGAATAACATACCGAATTCCCCAACGATCTTTCTGGAGAGAGTTCTGAATGACAAGATGGCGCTCAGAATGACCGTCGCTTTCATTAACCTACCTATTACCTGGAAATATCTAAGAACAAACTGAATTTCTACGCCAATAATTGTAGGAATACGAGTAGACCAACGTACCAAAAGTCCACGTGAATCCCACTGTCCAGCTCTTTCTGAAAACCGCGATTGTGTCCAAACTGGTATAGACCTATGTTTAATTCAGCATTTGTGACGCCTTAATTATCGAAATGCAAATACTATACGAAATTAAGCCAACCATCCAGTAGCCTTAGACAGGCTATTATTAGACGCTTCCGATTCTTCACTGTCGATAGACCTACGCCAGTCATTGCATGGTCGGTGCATGTACAAGACTGACTTAGCTAAGAAACCGGATCCTCGTCGTCGCCGATCAATGTTCTCAGAGCACTATATTATACCTGCGTCGTTCTGCAAACATCTTTCTAATTGACTAGTGCACGTGTCGTGCACACAATGTCATGCTGTCGAAGACTCACGGTGCAGATCTGCATCGCTTGTCGGGCTTATCATCATTATGCATTGTCCTGCAGTTTGTCAGCCGGCAGGAGCGATCGAGACAGACAGACCTCCTATATATAAATAATTGTCTATTTTAATAGCAGGACGAGGCAAAGGCTGTGTATGGGCTTTATGCAGGGCTTAAAGTGTGGCAGGACGGTCATGGACGGCGTCCTGGCACTTATTTTCAAATCTGTATGCCGTCCTGCCACTTATTTGGCCAGCACATCTGAACATATAAGAGGCGTCCTCAGGCCCGTCCTGTCACTTCTTTTGGAAAGATAAGGAGCGACCAGGCACGTCTTTTTTTACACTTTTAGCACTGGCTTTATGGACTGCCAATTGGCATAGGGCCGACATGTGCAAATTATTTAAATCCATGTTCTACTGAATCTACTCATCATCCTTACAGGACTTCCACTCCAAATTGAGGTCTCGCCTCTTCAAGACTTCCAACCATAGGATTCATCCGATCCTCTATAACCTTCGAAGCCTTAATTTCCGTCATCAGTGAATCCCACCATTTCTCTGGGGCAGTCTGGGCTCGAACATCCTTGGACATGGATAATATCTGGACAACCACTTTGATAGGACGGGTCACGGACAACCCCCTCCCCTGGACAAAGCCCCGGGAAAAAAATACCCGGGAAATTTCCCCTGGAGAATTTTACCCAACGGCTTACTTAATTCGCTTTAGAGCTAAACCCATTCACCTTATTTCTTGACGTCAGGTCAATCAAGTGTAGGCCTACTCATATATAATAAAGATTCATGAACATTTAAGGACAATATAGGTTAATTAGGCCTATACCTATATGATTTGTGCTGATGTAAAGAGCGGCAAAGTTAACATAATTTAACATATGCATGTAGCTTAGACTGAACTTGTAAAAAACAAACTTTAAAATCATTACCTTTATATTTTTCTTTTATTTTCGAGACAATGAATAGGCCAAAATTTCATTTTTTCATTAACTCATTTTTTATACTTTCGTAGCCCCATATCGTAGGCCCTACAAAGTTCGAAGACCATAGGCACAGTGCCTATATAATACTGTACATAATTTACAAGACGGTCCTGAATCCTGATACCAGTTATGCGCCTGCCGCGGTGTACGTGCGGAGTTTCTATTTTTATATTGCTTTCATTGTATTAATTTGAATGCAAATGCAGACCATTCTCAACTGGACCAGTGGACCGCCCGACTGCTGGCTCACCTGCCGAGGTATATTCACTCACTCATGAATTCGAAGAATTTATATATTGCCTCTTCAAGAGGCCGCCCATGCTTAGGCGCTCCCAGCCCAGCCACAGTTCACGCAGATATCGATTTGTGTCTTAACTGTGTGCATAAAATGGTTTACAGTTTGCAGGGAAATAAACACAGTGGCTTATTAAGTTGCATTCACTCATGTGACGTTATCAACCGATATGAGAAATTGAGAATCATTCCCTCTGACAGTATGCATGCCCCAAAGGAGCTCCTATAGGGTCCATATAATTATGCCCAGGAGGTCCTAGACAAGGCCAATATGAGTCTGACCTATTAATATTGCTTACGCAAATAATGGCAGGAAGTGGGATAGGCAAATATTGCACGGCGTGTTTTATAATTTATTTCCAGTCACAGCCAGTGGCATAAGAGCTTCCCATAAAACAGCAGCATCTGTTGTAACGTCGAGCAAAAGCAATTTAGCCTACCTTTACTACATTGCATGCGTTTAGATATCTGATTAGGCTAAAACCCTATCGTCAACAATCACATGATTAGCCTACATCGGATAGCAGAGATCGTCCGTCGGCCATCGGATACTTCACGTAGCCTCTAAGACGACTAGCCTGAAAAAGAAAATCCTAATAATCCTTTTATCACCAAATGAGCATCTAATGACCTCGATAATGTGGATGTTTAACATAACCTGCGGATAATTAATTATTAAACTTCTGTCTATCTTTACGCTTCTTTGCCGGTTATAGCTTTTATTTTGTCTCTGACATTTTTCGTCAGAGTGTCCTTCAACCGCAGCATTACGTCATCCTGTGTTGAATTTTTCATCATCGTTTCACAAGTGTCGCTAGAGAAATGGCATCTCTTGTAATGTTGGTTCAGTGCAATCTTTGGATCGACATGCACTGTGTTGCCCTGTTTGGAATAATTGGCTGTCTGTCCCCAACAGAAGTGGTTGTGCATATGTGTGCACGCTTGAGGATCTATTATCGACTTCACTGAATAGCCTTCAGGACTTAACGCCACCTTTTTTCGGAATCTCAATAAACTTAAATATGGTGATATTGAATTGTCAGGTGGTAGATCCGTAAAGAAATAATTATTTCTGAAGACATAATTGATATTCTTAATTTTCTTATCCGTATTTGTTTGATCGATGTAAGTAATTAAATCTAAGAGATTTTCTTGATTTCTTGGCATAATGATTTCGTCGAAATCCATGACGGCTATTCTCCGAAATTCATACATGTGTCGATAGATACAGTCGTTAATTGCAGGTGTAAGATGAAGCCAGAACTCTTTGTCGGCATCATTCACTGACGAGTATATGTAGCTCATCTCATGCAGATCGACAAATCCTTCGGCAGCGTAATGTTTGAAGATTTTAAGAACCGATTCAGATGATGATAATACGTAGATTCCAACCAGACTGACACCAAGAATTTTCTGTAATTCCATCCATTCTATCAGTCGATTCGGATTTAGAGTTAATCCATAGGCTGCTTGCGGGCATATACAGAAGTCACGCTGTTTTTTCGGTTTATTTGGCACGGTGACTGGAACGCATGTAGAAGAGTTTACATCAGGAGTAGTAGAAATGGCAATTGCGTTAGGAATCATGAATTTTATTGACGGACATGTATACACGTATTCCCTGGCGTGGCGCTTGTTTAGTCCCCACCCCATGCCAATGGCTTTTGGTTGATCAACCATGAGAAACACAGCACTGTTGCTTCCATATTGCAGTATGCAGTAAAGCGGCGTAACATTGGGTTTGTTTAGATTTTCAAAAGCGTCTGACACTGCCATGATCCTAATGACTGGATCCGACATTAAAGATGGTCGGTCATCGTAAAAGGCGCTGTAGACGTACAGTCGGAAGATGTTGCTGCTGTAGTTGACATACTTGATGTTGTTCCCGTACATTTCACAGGTATGATTTTGACGAATGACTTTCGTGAAGAGTTGAAGATCTGTTCGGTTATAATAAACTATGTAGCCCAACGATATTGTCACGACTACCAGTGCGAATGCTCCAACCTGTAGTACAAACCATAAATCCGGTATAATATTTATATTATCAACTTAATGTTTATTTAGGGTAGCATCGGAAAACTTAAGGTAAAGAAATAACAGCCGAGCGGGAGGTCCTCTTGCAATTCAGTGTTAGTGGGGACATCGTAACTTCTATTGCAGGTAGTGGCAGGGACGTACATGTAACTAGCGTTCGGCTTCAATGCTTAAGCCCCTCCACCCCCAATCGAAGCTGGAGCCCGTAGATTATGCACAATTTGCTCCAGTATGGGCTCGTGCTACAGCACTCGAAATTCTGAAGGCTTGAGACACCAAAAGTCTTAGTTACGCCGCTGCGACCTGAAGAGGTATTTGAGTGAACGGTAGGAAGTTTAAAACAAATATTTAAATTATTATTTCAAGCACGGCTTCTTCTAATAAATTTTCAGAACTACACGACGTTTTCTTCCCCCCCCCCCATCCTTCATTGTAAATTAATCCCAATCAGATGACATGACCTTTTCACTGCACTGTTGTTAGCTGCACAGGAGAGTGCTTCTACAAATGCACAAATCGATTTAGAACTGCACATTATATGGGTATGGAACTGCACGTTTAAAAAACCCTGATTTTAAGACCGTAATCATATCAAAACCTGAAAGAGATGAATATTGACATGTCAGGAGCAAAGGATCTCATCAGAAACAGAGAAATTTGGAGAAGTCATGTAGGAGCCTCATCGTCGTCACTCGACTGACGGAAGACAATAAAGAAGAAGAAGAAGAATCATATCAAAAGAGGAAAAATCAATCAAGCGCCAACTATAGGAAGTGTTAATGTGAGCGAAAATTTTAAAGTAGAACCAATGCACGGTGGACGTAGAATATAAGTAAATATAAATAAATATAAATATAAATCGTAAACTTTTTCCACGTGTTACTAACTGACACTTTAATCTGGTGGCTGAGTAGTTAAAGCAGATGAAAGCTCATTAGGCCTACTCACAATTCTTAAAAAAATTAGCAAAGAATATATTAGCATTTCAACGAAACACTCCCTAGACTTCAGTCCTATTGCACGCTGGCTAATCTATTCTTAACCCATAGACCAGGGTGAGAATTGCCGGGGGGTTGGGGGGTTCAACCCCCCAGTCTTTCTTAGAGCCCCATGTTAAAGTATGTTTTTCATACCCCATTTTCAAGTTTATCATAGGCCAACCCCCCCAGTTATTTTTCCACAATTCTCATACTGCCATAGACATTAGACTGGCTAATCCATTCTTAACACATTGCCATTAGACACTAGACTGGTTCATCTATTCTTAACCAATTGCCATTAGACTGGTTAATTCATTCTTAACCCAATGTCATTAGACTGGTTAATCTAGTCTTAACCCAATGTCATTAGACTGGTTAATCTAGTCTTAACCCAATGTCATTAGACTGGTTAATCCATTCTTAACCCAATGTCATTAGACTGGTTAATCCATTCTTAACCAATTGCCATTAGACTGGTTAATCCATTCTTAACCCATGCATAGACATTAGACTGGTTAATCTATTCTTAACCCATTGCCATTAGACTGGTTAATCTATTCTTAACCCATTGCCATTAGACTGGTTAATCCATTCTTAACGCATTGCCATTAGACAATAGACTGGTTCATCTATTCTTAACCAATTGCCATTAGACTGGTTAATCCATTCTTAACCCAATGTCATTAGACTGGTTAATCTAGTCTTAACCCAATGTCATTAGACTGGTTAATCTAGTCTTAACCCAATGTCATTAGACTGGTTAATCCATTCTTAACGCAATGTCATTAGACTGGTTAATCCATTCTTAACCAATTGCCATTAGACTGGTTAATCCATTCTTAACCCATGCATAGACATTAGACTGGTTAATCTATTCTTAACCCATTGCCATTAGACTGGTTAATCTATTCTTAACCCATTGCCATTAGACTGGTTAATCCATTCTTAACGCATTGCCATTAGACTGGTTAATCCATTCTTAACCCATTGCCATTAGACTGGTAATCCATTCTTAACCCATGCATAGACATTAGACTGGTTAATCTATTCTTAACCCATTGCCTTTAGACTGGTTAATCTATTCTTAACCCATTGCCATTAGACTGGTTAATCCATTTTTAACGCATTGCCATTAGACTGGTTAATCCATTCTTAACCCATTGCCATTAGACTGGTAATCCATTCTTAACCCATGCATAGACATTAGACTGGTAATCCATTCTTAACCCATTGCCATTAGACTGGTAATCAATTCTTAACCCATGCATAGACATTAGACTGGTTAATCCATTCATAACCCATAGAAATTAGACTGGTTAATCTATTCTTAACACATTGCCATTAAACTGGTAATCCATTCTTAACCCATGCATAGACATTAGACTGGTTAATCTATTCTTAACCCATTGCCATTAGACTGGTTAATCTATTCTTAACCCATTGCCATTAGACTGGTTAATCTATTCTTAACCCAATGTCATTAGACTGGTTAATCTATTCTTAACCCATTGCCATTAGACTGGTTAATCCGTTCTTAACTGATTGCAACATGATTTGGTCTTCTATACCAATCTACCTTACATGAATATGGCCTATATAGTCCAAAATTGGTAGTAGACCATGCCCTATTTCAAGACAGACCAGTTCCTATGATTGGGGACATTCGGTGGGGCAAACACATTAGCCCATTCTATATAGGCCTAGTACAGCAATTTTGACTTCATCAGACCATGGTACTTCAAACAGGACGATTCATTTCACACAAACACATACTCACACACTCACACACACAAACACATAAACACACGCACACACACAAACAAGCGTATAGGGCATATAGGTCATACTCAGCGAGTACCTGATCACTTTGGACCTCCCATTTTAGCTCGAATTGTATCTAATTTGTGCAATCAATACACTTGACTAAATCAATGTCTGACCCCCAGTTATTTTTATACAATTCTTGAATTCTCATACTGGGCGTAGGCTTATACCACTGTTCGAAAACGGTTGTGAAAGATGGAGGCCTATAGATTACAGAATGTATAATTAAAGTAAAACTGCAATTATTTTATCAATGTGCTTTTCAGCTGAATACAATTGCAACAATAGAGCTATAGAATATTTATGATGAGCGTTTACTGTTGTAGCCTATAATAATTTTATAGCCTTGACGAGACAGCTGTGAGCGACTCTCATTATTCTCGGTAGTAGGTTATTGTATTCAATAAAATAATTATGAAAAGCACTCACTTTTCCGCGAGACGCGGTCCACATGGGAAAACTGGATATCCACTTGGTCATCGTCATTTTCAAGATAATATTATTTCCGTCCAAAAGCAGAACTGCAATAAAAATAAATAAAATTCGAATAAGCAGTCCATGAAATAATTATTAAAACAGACGATGCAAAACAGTAGACATTTGTTGAAGAACAGTAGCCCTACATATGAAAATGCAGTCATTTTCAAGAGAAGACAGGCAATAATTATTACGTGGCAGGATAATAATAGGCTACAGCCACAGTATTATCCCAGCTGCCACAGAAAATAATTAGCCTATTATGCCATACGTCAATGGATGTCGCCACTCACACCCTGAGCTTTGACGAGCGTTCGATACTCATGCAACACACACACACACACACATATATATATATATATATATATATATATATATATATATATCCATACACAGCCCAAGTCATTATATTTTTATACTGCTGACTCCGTGTCGCAGACAAAAGCACTCGATACTGCAGTAACAGATCAGCTATCTTGCGTGTGTTGTTACATGTTTAACGACACTGCCCTGCCATTTCAATGGTGACTAGCGTCGCCACGTCATTTTGGCTCCCGTGGACGGACCGTGCTAGCCCGAGATTTTTTAAACTCTGAAATAGCCACCTTCGGGAAGCGAACCGCGGCCCGCACGCTCTCTTTCACAGAGTCGCGTACAGACGCGCGGCAGCGCTCTTACCGATGCAGCTAAGCGATCCAGTTAGCGAAATTAGCTCTTGCTGCGAGAAGTGCATTATAAATGCTCAGACACAAAGCAATACAATGAACTCTAGAACCATTTTTAAAACTGGCTATAGTGTGCAGTACACTGTGTACACTGTAGACATAGGCGTACGAGGCGGGAGTCCAGAGGGGGGAAAGCCCCCTCAAACTTCGGGCAAGTCTGGTTTTTCGGGCAAGCAGACCCGGGAAAATATTTAAAAAATAAAATAGAGTATTTTCACGACATTTCAACCCGATGACTAAAAAAAGGTCGTCAACTTTTTTGGTCTGGGAAAAATTCCCACCACGAGATTTCAACCCACGAAGTCATTTATTCCGGATTTATTTTTCGGGCAGAAGTAAAATCTTGGACTGCTGATATCTCCCGTACGCCTATGACTATAGTCGTAGACCTACACTGTAATAACGACGTGGCGTTAACCCATTTACCGCCAACGTTGCGAAAACGCAACGTACTGTTTAAAAATTGTGGAAAAATTAAAAACTAGAGAAACCTGCACAAATTCATTTTTTCTTACTTAATGGGTGTTTAATAAGTATGATGTTACCAAATATAATATTATTTACTGTCATTTTATATTTTTTTGAATTTGTCAAAATTTCGTATTTTTGGTGTCTGTTTAGGGGTTTTGTTCAATAATTTTTTTTCTCATAATACGTCAATTTTTCCGAGAAGTGAAGCTGTCCGATTGGAATACTAATGTGAATACTTAACTTCTTTTGTTTATTAAATTTATATCTCATTGTATACTGAAACCGTAATCTGCGAAATTTTAATGTTGCGTTTTCGCATCATCGGCGGAATGCGCTATGCGAATTATTTTGCGTTTTCGCAACTTCGGCGGAATACGCTATAAGCTTACGCATTATGGCACGTATAGGCTACAATACAATGTCATGTAGTAACTCATATAACCTTATTTGAACTTACGATTGCTTGCATAAAAACTGCCTGGGGTACTCGGTGTTTCCCAGGAAATTCTGTGTTTCCGCCCCACCAGCCCCCATTAGCATCAAGTGTATGGGGCGGAGTGTCCCAACCAGCATCCAGACAGCCCCTATCTCCATGGGGTATCCGGCGCTGACGCAGCTCGAAAAGCTTCGGCTTTCCCGCCTTTGCCACTACCCACTACCCACTACCCCCTCTCAACCCCATCCAGTTTAACGCTCTTTCCACACCACCCCACCCCATTCTAGACCCATTCCATCCAGCCCCACCCCTACCCAATCACGCCTGCCCCGCCCTAATATTGCATCCACCGCTCTGGTGTCCCCCAGTGTTATCCAGTAAATTTAGGCTTGTGACTACTAACACCAACCGCCATCCCAACCTCGCCACCACCCCCCACCCACCCTGCCACCACCCCACCACACCCCACCTCACCAGTCGCCACCTAACTCGCTCCCACTCCACGGAGTCTCCATCCTCTTTTCTGAAGTAACCGGCTATACTCATGAAATTTCGAGGTAAAAGTTTTGGTTCACCCAGAAACCCAGCGCCCACCCCATCCCTGGTGGGCGGTGTGTGTCCTTGTGGGGGCGAGGTCGCCGTGAGGGCACTCGGTCTAACTGTGAGCTTCGAATTAGATGTGAAGCTAAGTCGAAGATGTGGAAACAACGATATTTGTGTTATTTTCCTGCCGCCCACAGCCCCCCAACAGTAGGGGGTAAAACCCAGGCCCTCCACTGGATGGCCCTGGCTGCCCTCTGCTCAGGTGCAAGGTTTCAGGTCAATAGCAACGAAACTGTGGGCGTACATACTGGAAAATACATAGTCACATTCACATTTACATGCATAGATAATGTTCACCTTTCCTGCCGTTGTTGCGAAAACGCAACGTCCTGAAACCAGGTCACGACAAATAATTTAAATAAAATTGCACTATCAGAAGTCTATTGGCATTATTTTGATGATATACTATCAGCTGCAGCTTGATACGGTGGCTATTTCTCATCGCGGCGGTAAATGGGTTAATGCAATTCATGACCTGCAACTCAAACAGCTACCTTCCATTACCTTTTCGGTAAACGTGTAGTATAGCATCGTAAATTATTTTCACGCTTATAATGGCACAAAAAGAGTCTTAAAAAATTTATGCCAATGTGCTATTGCCGAACTGATGTATTATCATACTTAGAATCTTTTAAAAAGAAGGAAATCGATTGAAAAATTGTAATATTTGGTCACAACAAACCGCCAATCGAAGTTGTTATTCATTTATGACCCTTTCCGGAAGTTGCGTGCGCCGAGTGTGCAATAAGACAGCACGCAAAAATTAATAAGTAAGTAAGTAAGTAAAAGTCCAGCTTTTTCAATTGCATCAGTTGTTTAATGAATCCAACTTCTCTTTCAATAATAATTATTTTTCATCAATCCAGCTCCAATTTCAGCTAGAATACTTTTATTAACCCAGCTTCTATTTCTCGCCAGTTATTTTCGTCAACCCAGCATCTATTTCAGATGTAAAATTATCATCATCCAGCTTCCATTACTGACGCGTTTTTTCATTAATCCGGCTTCTACTTCAGATCTAGAAATACCTTCATCCAGCTTCCATTTATCATTTTGAACTTCGGACCGAAGTTTTGACGTACACGTCGATGGTTTGGGCGAGTACCCCAACTTCCGGTCATATGTTGTGGTTCATTGGCGATTCGAATGGCGATTTCGTATGGGAAATGTTACATTTTTTAAAGCTCATTTTATGTCAATAGGCTATTCTTGTTCCTAACCAATTTTAAGTATGCGGTTCGATGAGTTGGTCAAATATACGCTGTTAGGTATAATTTGCTGCGCTTTTTGAATCATTTTAAGCGTGCAAATAATTTACGATGCTATACTACACGTTTATCCCCTTTTCAATTATAGGCTAATTATTTCAATAGCCTACTGGTTCGCGCAGTCTTAGGCAATTCATTCACATTGCGCGCTGAGCAAAATCGATGACATAAGATCGATACAGTGAAACCGGTGCATTAACATCTTATGGACGCAAACTAACCTCTCACGTTTATTCGATTATTCTATTGTCAACAGGGCGACCATTAGAAGCGCCTATTTGAAAAGGCGCCAATCAAAGGGCGCGCTAACAATAGGACTCTGCAGTCGGGAGCGTCTCTGAGTAGCAGGCTTAAAGGAGCGCTAAGCCTATAAAAAGCACGCATACATAGGCCTACGTATACTCCTTTGCAGTGTCACAAAATATTCACCTATAGGCTATGTGATATCGAAAGATCCATGGGATCTACCATTAAGAACAAGAAAAACAATGATAAGTCATTTACCCGAGGTTTAGATAGGCCTAATTATAATCCTCAGGCGATCGAAAAAATGGTCCGGAAACAGAAAACTGGGCGTCTGGAACGGCTACACGTATATGCCCTATCCACCAGTTCTTGTGTAACAAATGTATCGCGAAAAGTTACGGCCTTGAAGCGTTGTATGAGCATTGAAAATCGCTGAAAAAGAAGACTAGCATATCGAGTGTCTCCCTATTTATGCCTACTACTCAGGTTGCACACAAAGACAGATATGAATGAAAGGCGCGACTAAAGCCTTTGCTCTTTACGAGACCCAGGGACCAGAACTTTGAAGGCTCAGCGTAGTATAGGTATTCGTGTGAGTAAGCCCCTATTTTCTATAGCATGGCCGGACTACGATCAGACTACGACCGCCTTCGGATTGGCCTTTTGGACAACCCTTCTGACTTGACGCAACGCTCGTGAATAAGCTGGTGCCCTGTTCTTGACTTTCGAGTTGCGCTCCAAAATTTTACGATTAGGATTACGAAGGCGTTAAATTTCCAATATTATTCTTTTTTGCTGCTACCATCTCAGCCACCGCCGCACCTAATTATGAGACAGCCAGATTTTCGACGACCACGGCGTCCCATAGAAGACGGCTGGCTGTTTGGGCGAAAGTGCATGACAAGCCTTGAGAGCCGCTGTGTAGCGACTACGATGCCATATGCGTAGGCATCGGCAGATTCGCATAGGCCAGAGGGCAACAGCGACCGCTACTGTAACCCATCGAGTCCTGGCCTCCTAGGCTTCAAGTTGCCACCGGTAGGGCGTACAGCCAGCCGCCTGCGTGCGAAGATAGACGCGGCCTTTATTTGTGCTCATGGTACTCATCATGCAAAGTCTTGGTAATAAATGCGCAGGCCACGTGAATTGATTCGTACCACAGCCAAACCCTTGAACAAAGGTTGACCCCCATTGCAGTGCACATTTTAGCCGATTTCGACAACTAGGACAGTCTGTCACGATTAAGGGGGGGGGAAGCGACACGTGTTAGCTTCCCCAGTGATTGCCAACATGTGTGAACTTTATTTTCTCCAAATTTGTTGTTTAAGTATAAAGCCTATAGGCCTACATACATGTAGCGGCTTTGTAGCCATGTTTAGGCCTAAGTGACGCCCAAAGTTTGAATATAATAATTATTTGTGGCATGTAGCTATTAGTTCAGACACAATGCCGGTATAACCCAATTGATGAACTAAGTCAGTGACAGGTGGAGTCATTGAGTGACATTGGCGCAGATGAGGATATGCTTCAGCAAACACCCCTTCCTCCCCTCATTTGCCATCATTCAACGCAGTCATGCAATGGAAATAAAATTTAAAAAACTTATCTCACAATCAATCTGTCTATCGATCTATTAAATCTATCAATCAATCTATCAATCAATCAGTAATCAGTTAATCAATTCATTTATTTTAAGTAGCCTACTTAATAAGCTGACACAGACACAACTTAAACATAGGGCCTACAACAATTATAGACTATTAGCCTATTACTCAGATTAGACCTATTTACGGAGACAATCACGACACAAGGATAGGCCTACAATATTGTGTTAGTAGGTATAGGTGTGCTTCTAAAGAATACGCGAAAATGAGGTTTAACATAGGGATACAACAGAAAAAACTGATCACGATAAAATCACTCGCACCGTCGCACGATGTATGCAGGCTATCCTGCAGGGAGCAAATGGAAATAGAACACCAACTAGGCTATAGGTTCACAATAACTACATTAGATGAATGCATACCTCTTGAATGAAAACTCAGCGGCGTACCGAAGGGGTATAGAGGGGCAAATCACCCTGGGCGCAACTTGAGCAGGGACAGCTAAACAGGGTTGAAGAATCATTTATGAGAGCCTTCATGTTAGATTACGGAGATCTCTCCGCCATATCCACATTTCAAACTAATAATTCGGCAGCCGTTAAAGATCTCAAGAATATCTTAATATTGATTTTATGGTAGCTATAATACTGTTCAGTAGCCTATAGGCCTAAACATCACAGCGAGTGAACTACATGCAATCATGTGTTTTTATGTATGCCTGTATGAAATAAAACTATCTAACTGGACAATTGAGGTGGTATGTTCAGGGGGAAATGTCCGGGGGATAAATGTCCTAGTCAAAATGGGGGGAAAACGTCCGGGGGGTAAATGTCCGGGGGAAATATGTCGGGGTAAATGTCCGGCTACCACTTCCTCCACTTCTCCCTGTCCATCGCCAGTTCTTCACCCTCCTCCCATGGCATCTCCAGACACCTCAAGTCACCTTTGATGGTGTCCTGTCAATTCTTTCGTGGTATGAAGCCTAGTTTATCAATGTTCCACAATCCGTCAAGCAAACAGCAGATGCAGATCGTGGAGAGAATAACAAAGACATAATTCAGAAGCCCAGGGCGTTTTTTAAGCCCTACCATTCGGACGAATACCACTGGGTATAGGCAACATCCTGTCTGGCCATCAGCATTGTCTATTCGGTGTCCGGTTAAGTTGCGAATTGCGACAGTCTACAGTTGCTTGAACGGTGTCCGTTGACAATAATTGACAATTGGCGCTCAATAGGCAAGGGCGGCAGAAGCGCCTCGATGAATCATAATTATCATTTGGACCATTTGGTCCGTCTCCATGTTTCCATGTTATTGTTCTGTGCCAAACTCTTGATTGTGTGCAATCACATATTCTGCGGGACTAAGGTTTAAACCAAGGTTCTTTGAATACATTGCAATATATACACTGTGTCCGGGTAAAAAGTAGACCCCACAAAAAGTGTCATAACTCGGTCAAAACTTTTAGGATTTATCTGAAATTTTAAACACAGCAACAGTGTCCATATTTACACTCGATTCCAAAGTCGTTTGCAAATATTCGCGAGTTTGTCAAATTTATGAGCGTTTGCGTTGGAGCACCGACAAATGGAACTTTCCAACATGGAAAACCTGAAAGGAAGTGAAATTCAGCTAATTCTGGTGCCAAAAAATGTGCTTCTTGTTCTCGGACACACGATCGTAGACGTAGTAGGTTAATAGCTATCCCGGGAGACACTCGGCTTCATATCCTGCAGCTGTGGCCGTCCAGCAGTCCAGACTTTGATCCGGAGTACATGTACTGGAGGAGCGCATTTTTTGTTCACGCATATTCATGACATCGATGACCGTAGGGCGTAGGGCGCGTCTGTTTGAAGATTGGCAGTTGTTTAACCAGGTGATCATCGACAGGACCATCAAACAGTAGCGTCTAATCTACGGTCGTGTGTCCGTGAACAAGATGGACATTTTGAACAGCATATTTAGCTGAATTTCCCTTCTTTTCAGGTTTTCCATGTTGGAAAGTTCAATTTGTCGGTGCTCCAACGCAAACACTTATAAATTTGACAAACTCACGTATATTTCTAATCGGTTTTAGAATCTCGTGTAAATATGGCCGCTGTTGCTGTGTTTGAAATTTCAGACAAATCCCAAACGTTTTGACCGAGTTATGACACTTTGTTGTGGGGTCTACTTTTTACCCGGACACAGTGTAGATATATATAGATATATATACATACAAGCACACATATATACAAATATTTATGTATATATATATATATGTATACATAGGCCTATGTATAAATTATATGTATATAATAGACATAATTATATATATATATATATATTTATAGGTACAGTATATAATCATGGAAAATGTAAACAAAAGAAAACCAAATACACACACACAAGCACACACATCACAAACATACACACACACACACACACACACACACACACACACAGATTATATCAGGCTCAGTGCATGGTCCTCATTTGTTTACATTACATTATACCACTCACAGTACGATTATTGCTATAGATAATCAATCGCTGACATGTCAGTACTGTGCTGACAATAGGTTCATACAAATCTAAATTATACTTGAAATAAGTTCCTTTTTCATCATACCTCAGATCAGTTCATCATATAAGCTTACTTGAGATCAGCTCATCACAAACTTGAGATCAATTCAGACTTTGAATGAGTTGTCCTTATCTTTTTCTGTTCATACCTAACACAATGACTTCCTTATTTTTTAGCATAGGCCTCATTATAGGATACATCGTGCAAACAAAACTTTAATTTTAAAAATAATTACAACATTAATTGATGAAACTTTTACATATTACAAAATTAATACCTCTGTGAAATGCGATGCCCTAGGCTGTATCGTTTGTTGGCTGAGGCCTACTGGTAAATTCGGCACTAGAAAAATAACCCGTGTTTACTCTTTCAGCATCCTGATCAACAGTGGCGGCGCCAGGATTTTTTGTTTGGGGGGCTGAAGCCCTAAGTCCTTCCTCCCTCATAATTATTGCAAGCGCCTAAGGCGCGAAGCTGCGAGTGACGAAGGCACGAAGCCCGTACCGACTAGGGGGTCTGGGGGAGCGTCGTAAGCTCCCCCAGCGGGGTCTGGGGCGGAGCCCCAGCCGCCAACGCATTTTTAGCTCTGTTGACCTCAACTGGAGCCCTTTTAAGGCTTTTTTTGACAGCTATATATGCACGATAAAAATCATGAAAACAACGGGGTCTGGGGCGGAGCCACAGCCACCAGCGCATTGTGAGCTCTGTTGACCTCAACTATAGCCCTTTTAGGCTCTTTTTTGACAGCTATATATGCACGATAAAAATCATGAAAACAACGGGGTCTGGGGCGGAGCCACAGCCACCAGCGCATTGTTAGCTCTGTTGACCTCAACTATAGCCCTTTTAGGCTCTTTTTTGACAGCTATATATGCACGATAAAAATCATGAAAACAACGGGGTCTGGGGCGGAGCCACAGCCACCAGCGCATTGTTAGCTCTGTTGACCTCAACTATAGCCCTTTTTAGGCTCTTTTTTGACAGCTATATATGCACGATAAAAATCATGAAAACAACGGGGTCTGGGGCGGAGCCACAGCCACCAGCGCATTGTTAGCTCTGTTGACCTCAACTATAGCCCTTTTAGGCTCTTTTTTGACAGCTATATATGCACGATAAAAATCATGAAAACAACGGGGTCTGGGGCGGAGCCACAGCCACCAGCGCATTGTTAGCTCTGTTGACCTCAACTATAGCCCTTTTTAGGCTCTTTTTTGACAGCTATATATGCACGATAAAAATCATGACAACAACGGGGTCTGGGGCGGAGCCACAGCCACCAGCGCATTGTTAGCTCTGTTGACCTCAACTATAGCCCTTTTAGGCTCTTTTTTGACAGCTATATATGCACGATAAAAATCATGAAAACAACGGGGTCTGGGGCGGAGCCACAGCCACCAACGCATTTTTAGCTCTGTTGACCTCAACTGTAGCCCTTTTTAGGTTCTTTTTTGACAGCTATTTATGCACGATAACATCATGAAAACTTCAATAAGAGGTCGTTTTGCAGAGTCGCAGACTATACCAATATAAGAATGTCAACATTTTATTGTAAAAGAAATGGGTTTAGTCTTTACTATGATCACAAAAGTTAAAAGTTTAGGCCTAATAGCCTAACATGTTTATAAGTATACTCACTATACTGTCATATGGGTAGGCCTACTGTATAGGAAACCCTAGGAGGCCACTAGCAGACGGATGAGTTTGTGGGAGGAGATATACCCCTCCCCATTATCTTAATGTTTTTTTAATTTTCACGCTGCAATGGTAGCATCTGTGACTGTCTTATAGCGAAAATACTTATGTAGTATCTCTTCCTATTGCTTAAATCTGACAAAATTTTCTAAAGCACTGTTATGGCAATGTATGGCATTATTTTGAGCTGTCATCGCAGAAAGAATATCTCATAAATTCAATGTTGAAAGACATGGTTTAAGAGTTCAATAAATATCTCCTCCCAATTTTATCTAAGTGTCTCATCACCTCAATGCTGGTAGTTGTGGTTTGTGACTTCAGAAAGTGCCCCTCCGGTTGTTTAAATTTTTAAATCCCCACACTAGAGTGGTAACATTTTAATCTGTCATCTCAACAAATTTTCTCATAATTTAATTGCTGAAAGACCTGGTTTAAGAGTTCAATAAAATATGTCCCCGAACGTTAAAATGTTTGAATTTCCTCACTGCAAGAGTAGCGTTTTAAGATGTCGTCTCAACAAAATTGCTTATTATGGATAAAGAATTATGGATGACACTGTAGAAATTTATAATGGTATATCTGAAATATCTATGAAATATTTGGGAAGCCCTACAGTTAAGCACCTCCGAGACTCCGTCCCCCAATCATAAACAGGCCCGGCATTAGGGCAAGGTGACGCGCTACTCACATTAATTTTTACTGTGATGATATTGGCAGCTTTAATTGCTTGGCAGCATTAATTAATAGCCTACTGAGGTCATTTTGCCAAATGAAAGTGATTGGGTGTGTTGGAAAAGATTCCGAAAGAGCGAGTCTGCAAATAAAGCGAGTCACAACTACTAGTGTACACGCAGGCTAGGTCTGGACTGAAAGTGAGACGGGTCTGTCAGGGTCTGCGATAGGGTTGCCAACCGTCCAGATTTTTTCTGGATCGTACAGAAATGGCATCCGGTGTACAGAAAACATAGGAAGGTCATTCTGGACAATGCGCTAGTAGTTAAACAGTACTTTACGTTCTTCTTGTCTACAGAAGCAAGTTACGTATCATATGTCATAAGAATCACATTTCCGCTAGATTGTCAGCAGTGTCACGACTTTCACTAAAACTGCCTCTTGTTTTGTCCAGAAAAAATAAGAATATGGAAAATATGGAAAGTTGCACCTCTAACAAAGACAAAAGTTGTCCTGAAAATAATAATTTATTATAAATTGTAAGAGTCTAAGATTTACAAATTATGAAAAAACTAAAATACACTGTGACTTTTAAAAGGAGCACCTCTGCAGCTATAGGCCTACACCTAAATTGGTAACACACCTTTTATTTTGTTATCGGACATCTATATTAGTATCTTATGTTTATGTGCTGTCTGTTATCAAAAAGTTTTAATAATTGAGTCAGTGATTTAGTTTTCGAAAATTATGTCATAGACAAAATAAAAATATAGTTTTGAATCTTGTTATATTAATTGATGAACTAATATATTCCTCTTCCTACTTCCTGTGCGTGCTCCATTATAACTTCCATAGTATTCATACAATGACCCAGATCCTGTATACCTAGGCTTACTTACTGTCCTATTTTATAAGTAGGTCTAAGTTCTAAATGTAGGCTAACATATTTTGCGAGATACTATGGGTTGATTGTTTGAGTTTCAGTCTTGTAGACCTTGCTGCCACTGGAGCCTCTGGCCGGGATAGCTTGCGGTGCTCTAGGGCTTGTTTAAAAAGAAATTTGTATAACTGCAGAACCAGAAATTTTTGGTGGTTTTTTTGGCGAAAATCTCTCGCCGTTTTCTGAAATTTTTCTCAAGAAATGTCACAAATCGGCGAAAAGAAATAACAGATGACCTCTTTAAAGTCTTTCTTCAGAAATTTGCAAGTCGGCGACGAAAAAACTGATGAGCTTTTTAGTCATCAAATTCATCATTTTTTTCTCACCTTCCTGCTTATTTTTACTGCACATGTCCTCCTTCTTTAATGGTAAATATCGGCCTGCAATTACCCTTTTCCAATGATTTCCACTGCACATAACTGCTTTTACAACAGCGAAAATGCATTTACAACTGCACATTTTGTGTAGAACTGCACGCTAAAAAGTCCTGCAGTGTGCCGCCAAAGTGACCGGATCCTATAGTGGCTAAAATTTCTGCAAATCGTGGGGGCTCGCGCCACGTCCAGAAATTTCTTAATCCAAAGTTGGCAACCCTAGTCTGCGACCCGGCAATGATTTTCGTGATCTGCTGGTGCCGAGTATCAGTCCAGTCGGGAAGCAAGTTTAACAATTTTTGGGAAAACAACTAAAAAACAGGTCGTCAGATAGGCTACAATAAATAGGTAAAAATGGTATGATTTTGAAATTTTATGAGCAAATGACTAAAAAAAAGGTCGTCAGGTACCAAAAATGGGTGAAATTTGTACAATTTTGGGCGAATGACCAAAAAAGATCGTCAGAAAATTTTCGGCTCAAAGACTTCGGTTCGTCCGCCACAGTCAGACCCGGCAACTTTCCCAAACCACTTTTAGCCCTGAGCTATGCCTACCGGTAGAATTCGATTTTTCTAGAATATTAAAACCTATGGCATAAGCTTACAGTGCCTTATTGGCAGGAAATCAACTTCGCAAATGCTATGCTTGAGAACCCTTTTCAGAGAATCGCTTGCTGCATTGGGCCCCGCACACCCTAGAGCCGGGCTTGACTACAAACTTGTGGAACGTTCCCATGGCATTTCCCCCAAGTCTCCCCATGAGTGCTGCTGCTAATTGAAACCCCATTTCGTATGTGGTTGTACAGGACTAGCTGGGGGCTGGAATTCCGAACCGGCGGGATGAAGGAGGCTGAGGTCCGGACCGGTCTGTAGACGTAAAGAGGCTGGAATTTCGAACTGGCGGGAGAAAGGGGGCTGAGATCCGAACCGGTCTGGACTCTGGAGGATGGAAGGGGCTGAAAGTCAGAACTGGCGAGATGGAGGGGCTGAGGTCAGGACCGGTCTGGAGAATGGAAGGGGCTGAAAGTCCGAACTGGCGAGATGAAGGGGCTGAGATCCGGAGCGGTCTGGAGATTGGAGGGGCTGAAAGTCCGAACTAGCGAGAGGAAGGGGGCTGAGGTCCGGATTGTTCTGAATCCGGGCTGGAGGGGAAGGGCTAGATCCACCAGGACAATTTTGAATTTCGCCACAATAACATAGTTGATTTCGGTGGCGTCGGTCGTTCTCTAGTTTTCTTATTGCGAAGAAAGCGTTATAGACAATTTCGGCTTTTTCGTTTGGGGGGGCTGAGTCACGTTTAGGGGGGGCTTAGCCCCCCTAGCCCCCCCTTGCGCCGCCACTGCTGATCAAGGCACTCACTATTAGACGTATCCGTTTTCTCTTTCTGTCTAGATCCTTAATACACTTTGGGCTAAATCTAAGAGACTCGGTCTTCATCGATTATATATAAATGTCAATGTTACTCAATTACCTGCATCGACTTGCAGAAATTGTTAGACTGGCGTAGTAAGCTCACTCACTGATGATAACGTGCTGATGATTCCCTGGCACCAGCGCACTCACTGGCTAGAACGTGCATGGTACAGATGAAGGCTACGCTGCCAGCTTCGGATAAACTAAAATGGACCAGACTGCATAATGCTGTGGGCGGAGCTACGCGCTCATTATATGAGCGACCACGTGACTTGTCAATCATCTTGTAAATAATAATAATGCGGAGCGATCATAGATAGGCTATTGTATTTTCTTGCATTATATCTATGGATGCGATGTCAACAAACCTGCATACACGTATATTTCACGAAGAAACCCTTGAAACGTGAGTTAGGCTAATAAAAAAAAGACTAAATGCTTCTTTTTTTAGAGCGTTACTGCGTTGTAGAGGTAAATAGGCCTAAAGCACAAATTTTGGAATGCTTTGAGTATCGGGCTCGTGTAGATATAATAATTATCTAAGGGGTGCATATATGGGCAGATCATAGATGTGTAACGGCGCTGTAATTTGGTGAACCTCAGCGTAAATAATCACAAAATCTAAGACGAGATAATAAAAATATCGTGTAAAGCGTGGATCCAAAGAAGCACCGGCCTATCTATGCTACAATAGTGTTTAAAAGGAAACCACGGCGTATTCACTGAGCGATGCGCTTTGGCTACTCTGAATAGGGTACGTAGACCTAATTGCATACGACGACCCGGAATCAGGTCAGACGATATGAGGTGACCAATGCACCGACTGACCACAGTGCGCGGAACTCAAGTAGCACTAGCAGGGATGTAGGACATTTCCCCCTGGACATATTCCCCCCCGGACATATTCCCCCCGGACATTTACCCCCCCCCGGACGTTTTCCCCCCCGACCTAGGACATTTCCCACCCCCATAAGGGTCCCTATCCTATGTTAATGAATGACTGCACTAACCCTATCACTAACCCTAACCGACCCTCACGATGCCTAACCTGACCCTAACCGACCCTCACGATGCCTAACCTGACCCTAACCGACCCTCACGATACCTAACCTGACCCTAACCGACCATCACGATGCCTAACCTGAACCTAACCAACCCTCACGATGCCTAACCTATGTTAATGAATGACTACACTAACCCTATCACTAACCCTAACCGACCCTCACGATGCCTAACCTGACCCTAAACGACCCTCACGATGCCTAACCTATATGTACAGAGTGGGGGGGAAATTGTCGGGGGGGGAAATTGTCGGAGGGGGGTAAATGTCCTAGACAAAATCGGGGGGGGGAAACGTCCGGGGGGGGGGGGTAAATGTCCGGGGGTAAATGTCCGGGGGGGAATATGTCCGGGGGAATATGTCCAGGGGGTAAATGTCCGGCTCCCCACTAGCAGGCTAGCCAAGATTCACCACTTAGTGACCAAGATCTGGACAGTGTGTGGATCCAGACCTTGGTGTGGATCGATCTTGCTAGACCGCATACAAACGGGCTCTTGCTGCAGAGGACCAAGGCTCTTTGTGTGGATTGATCCTGGTCCAGATCCTTCCACTCACAAGTCGGCGCAACTATAGGGGCAGGAGCAAGATCAATTGACACAAAGAACCTGGGGGCGGATTGTAATCAAAACGGGTAAATCGGAGCTAGGCGCTGCGACGTCGCAGGCCTATAGTCAGCCAGCCCTGCTGGCATCTGACATAAAAAAAAAAAAATTATTATGTCTAAGTTCTGTCAGTCAAATGAATTTATGAATGAATGAATGAACGAACGAACGAACGAATGAATGAAGGGTGTGTGAGTCATTGGTGTGTGGAGGACCAAGCAAGAAATGGGAGGGATCAAACCCAGGGCACGGTATTTCCTCTGGACAAAACCTAGGACAAACCCCCGGGGTAGGACAAACCCCCTGGTAGAACATATTGCGTATAAGTGGTTGTACTATAGAACGGCGGTTCTAAGTACGCAAATTGGATTGGGAAAAGAATGCTCGCTAAATAGAAGCCGGATTGATAGCCTACAAAATAAATTTTACTTAAATGGAGGCTGGATTGATGAAAATGTTCTTGCTTAAATTGGATCTGGATTGGCGAAAATATTCTTGCTTAAATTGAAGCTGGATGGACAATAATAATTTCTACCTAAATGAAAGTTGGATGAAACGAATTTTTTGCCTAACTGGTAGCTGGATTGATGACAAGGATTCATGCTGTGCTAAATTGCACCAACAGGTACACTAGTTAGTAGTTTCATATCAGAATGACTGAAAGACGCTAACAAGTTATAAGTTCACGACTAAATGACAGCGACAGGTGTTTACCCGTATGACACTAACTAGTTGACACAGCACCGCGAGGTGGATAATTACTCTAAGTTTGAGCAAATTATACCTACAGAAATAGGCTATTTGCGCAGCAAAGGGGAATTGTCCGGGGCCTTAATGTCCTAGGGTAAATCAGTGGGGAATTGTCCGGGGGGCTTGTCCGGGGGTTTGTCCAGGGGAAATGTCCTACACTCAGTTGTCCGGTGGGTTTTGAATTATTATAGGCCTACGTACATTATAGCCTAATTAAATTCTGTTAAGGTCTAAACATTAAACCATAACGCTTAACAAGTTTTAGCTATAGTAAATTGTTGAACATAAATTAGTTGTAGACTACGGCAAAGTGAATTTTTCATAAATCGTCGCCTGAGGATTATCTTGTCGTATGTCCATTTTTTTCAAAATCGAGTTTAGACTTGTTTTGTAGCAAAAAATTGTTTATCTTTCTTCACTGTTAACCGTTAGGAGATACGACAAGTCGTTTTAAAGATATTCAACAAAAACTACCTGTCGTATGTCCATGATACAGGATTGCATTGTCGTATCTCCAATTTAGTAAGTAATTTTCTGTTGTATCTCCAGTACCGCATTCACGGTTTAAAAGTGCATTGTCGTATGTCCAGAGAAAGCTCGTCGCTGATTGGACGATAAGGAGATACGACATTATACACTGCACACTTCATGGTATCATAGTGTCGTATGTCCAGAGAATAAAAAACATTCTTTTATTTAAAAATGGTATTAAACTTGCGAAAATTGAAACGAACATAGTCGCAATTGATTGTATATTGCTTTCTTTATTATTTCATTTTTTTTTTAAATTCTCACGTCAGGATGACTTGCAATTGATTTAAATCCATTTTTATACAACATTTTCCTAAATTTCACAAAAACCATTCTAAGTTTCAGTTTAGCCTAATTTTTGTGCAACATTCTTTAATTAATGTCGATGCTTTAATATGACGTCTTTCCTTGAAGTTTTATTGCACTGGATATTTTATTTTTGGCGTCCAAAGTTGCGAAACTTAAAACTCGTTTTTCTCGGAATTCACAAAAGTGGACATACGACAAGATAATCCTCAGGCGACGAAATGGTGTTTGCTAATTAACCTTGGTAAACGGGGTACGGTACTGAGGTAGAGTCGATTTGTACGTTCGCATAGGTGGCACCGTGGCGGGTCCGCAAAATGTACAAGTCGCAGCAGGGAAGTCAAAACACGATATTTGCGTAGCCTACGTAATAATTATATGGATGGCCCTACATGCTTAGACCTCCATTTTAAATATTATGTTTATAATCTGAAATTATCAAGTTGAAACATATTTTGCTACTTTCACTTGAACAATCAAAATCAGTTGATTCCTGAAAGCGAAATCGAAACAAAGACTTGCTCCAAGACATGAGCCGTCGACCAATCTGAAAAGCGACTGCGTTCGGCAGGTGGCCTTAATAGCAATTGATCATTATTTGAACTGTAGCCTACAGCCAAACCTGCTATTAATGAACCAAAACTCATCTGACAGGATCTTTTCACCAATAGACCTAGGCTATTCCAGTGATTAAATAATTATGGAAGTCTGCACTGCAGGCATCGAAACTTGGTGTCACCTGTGAAATGTAGTAATAAAAATAATAAGACAACTGAGTATCGCATTTTGTAATGGTATTGAACTTATATTAAGCTAAGCGTCGCAGGTTATCAATCAAAAATACTTTCGACATGTTCATTAGTCATCGTGCTCTATGGCGCAGAGTAATTGTCGCTACTGGAGAAACAGTTAGCCTACACGCCGTGCCGACGAATGTCAGAGTCTCAGATATCGTGGCCCATTATGATCTTTACTTTTTCACGGACGTTTTTGGTAAGAAGATCCTTGTATTGCAACATAATATCATCCTGTGTTGAGTTCTGAAACAGAGAATCGCAGTGCGCATCTGTGAAATGACACATCTTATAATGATGATTAACGCCGTATATTGGATCAACATGTTGCGTTAAGTCGTAGTTTGCCTTGCGCTGAGTATAACTGGCTGTCGATCCCCAACAGAAATGATTGTGTCCATGAGTGCAGGCCAGAGGGTTTATGATGGACTTGGCAGAATATCCCGCTGGACTGACCTCACCTTTCTTTCTGAATTGTAAAACCTTTAAATATGGCGAAATTTTATCGTCCGGTGGCAGATTAGTGAAGAAGTAGTTATTTCTGAATGCAAAGTGGAGTTTGATCATATTGTTCTCAGCGTTCTGCTTTTCCAAGTAAGTCACAAGTTCCCAGATGTTTTTGTGCAGACGTGGTACAATAAACTCGTCGAAGTCCATAACGATGATGCGTCGAAACTCGTACATGTGTCTGTACATGCAATCGTTAATGGTCGGCGATAGCTGAATTTTGTAATGTCTTGCAGGTACATCGTTTCCATAGATTGGAGTAGTTTTTCGTATCTCAAGGAACCCTTCGGCTGCGTAATGCTTGAAAACTTTGAGAGTCGCGTTCGAAGATGACAACACGGTGACTCCAACGAAATTGATGCCAAGGATCTTTTGCAGTTCCATCCACTCTATTACTCGATAAGGATCCAGTGATCCGTAAACAGCGTGCACACAGACGCAGAGTTTCTTTTGTACGGGTGGTTTGTATGGACGAGTGACCGGAACGCCAGAAGGATAGTGTTCACTCGGTGATGCAACGATACTCACCGCTCTAGGAATCATTCCTATGGTTGGACAAATATACATGTATTCTAATGCGCGCTTTTTGTTCAACGGCCAGCCAAAGCCAATCGCTTTAGGGCTGTCCTTCATGACAACAACAACATTTTTCACGTCGTGGTGCAAAATACAGTATAGCTGTGTTATATTGTTTTCTTCTAAATCTTCGATCGGGTCCGAGAAGCCAATGATTCTGATGATTGGATCCGACATCAGAGACGGTCGGTCATCGTAGTATGCACTGTAGACGAAAAATCTGAAGTTTTTTACACTAAAATTGTACCATTGGCCGTCGTTAGAATACAGAGAGTGCCTGTTCTCTTTCAGACGAAGCACTTTAAAAAACTTGATGCTAATTGTAGTATTATGACAGTGTAGCAAATTTACTATCAGAGCCGTGATAGCAAATATCATCAAGATTCCAGCCTGTAAAAAAACACAAATTCATGCAAAAATTTTACTTGTTAAGAACAATTTTGAAGCTTATTAAGACGTCAGCTTTAAAGGTGATTCTTGAAAGATAAACATAATTTTAGATTTGTAATATCATAAAATTATAAAATATTGCTTCGTCTTATTATTAATTTTTCCTACGAGTTAAACATGATCATTCAGGAACTTATTGCATTTATTATTTTGCCCCGAGGTAAACATTATCTCTGAGGGACTTCAACACTAACCATAAAAGCAGATTTGTTTTGAATGGAGCCTACTCGTTAAGGTAAACTTAAGAAAAAGTAGGCCATGCCCCTAAAAGCCACAGCGCAAACGAGACCAACTAGAAAATGGCAATCAGAATATAGAACTTGGAGATTGTAATGTACCAATCCTTCCGGGCATTCCCAAGCAAGTATGACCATTGACCAACTCACCTCATAGTCAATTCTTTCTAGAAAAGAGAGCAGCCTATACTCATATCACTGATGCTTCCCTGGATGCCACTATCTTGTTCTTAAATTAGATAAGCTCAGTCATCCAAGATTACGCCGCTATGAATTAATTATCTTAAAATGGCGCTATAGATAATCCTAAAAGTAAATGCATTGAGACATCTAAAAGGATATTGAAAAGTACACAGTGTGCAATTCAACTAAATTGATCTGCGGAATGGTGATACAGGTTTTAACGACCGGTGTAAAGGTTTCAAATTACCCCCTCCTAAACATTACCCCCGGTAACTTGAAACCGGTCTCAGATTACCCCCCGAAAACTAGATTTTCGTCAATCATCGCATTTATTGCACTAAACATATCAGAAAAATCATCCCGTTTCTTTTTTTGTTCTGAAGATTTTCATCCGTCATCCCACTTCGTGGTTTGTTATCAATATTTTAATCGGAAAAAATAATAGCCTCGAAGCCATTTCTCCATGTAATTTCAGCGGCGATTTAGTATTTTAGTTACAGATGAAAATATTGATAACAAACCACGAAGTGAGATGACGGATGAAAATCTTCAGACCCAAACAAGAAGCGGGATAATTTTTCTGATATTTGTAGTGCAATAAATGCGATGATTGATGCAAATTACAGTTTGCAGGGGGGTAATGTTTAGGAGGGGGTAATTTGAAACCTTTACACCGGTGTAGTTAGGCAACAAAGACTTGCAAGAAAAGATTTAATTTAATCCTATTTCGAGGCATAATTGTTGTCAACTGTCAACTCTGAATGGTAAGCCATCCTCTGGTTGGATCCGCATGGTTGTGTCAGTCTGCAAGTTGTATTTGTCATTATCTGGGCACTGTTTGCTTATTGCTGAAACAAAGTTCATTCTTTTTAGTTATATTAACACCGTTCTGGGCTAACGTCGACAGCGCTCTTGTTTGGGAAAGACGCTATTTTGAGTGTCTATAATTAGACCGTAAATCTATCATTGTATAGAAAATTATAATTATCATTAATTGAAATACTTTCTCACAATCCCAGCATCTAGATAGTCAATTGCAGGTACGACATAATCTGAAAATCTAATATTTCGGTATACATTACAGAATAAAATGTAACAAGTGAAAACACCAACTTTGTAACCGGACTTGGAACAGCGACGCATAGCCTCAGAGTAGTAGAACATCAATGCCCACGAATTCGGCCTCACAAAACAACTTCCGTTCAAGTTATCCTTAACTTGGTTTGAGATGTTGTGCTTCTCTTGAGACACTTCTAAAAAGTTAAAACAACATACCTACAAACTTCAGATTTCAATTTCACCACCTATCTTCGATTCGTTTTGCAACTATATCCAAACTTTATCTAAGCTTATTTACTTACGGTAGGCCTACGGTATCCACATGACCCAATGTTCAAGTCTCATCACAAACCATCAATTGATGGCGGTGCACAGTTGTGCGCGAGAAGACTTGGGCATTTCCAACTCTGTAACCCTTTTCCATTAGAATTTTAATTGACCGAATCGTTTCAGAGTGCCATCGACTGATGCACCGTGCTCTTATCTGGGCAACTAGTTCCACGGGTTCGCTTATAGATGTCAGCTTTATCGGCTGTAGGCCCATCTATCTGGAATGACTTCCCTTCAAAGCTGTTTCATAAATCCCTTCAAAGCTGTTTCACAAATCTCTCTCAAGTCTTTTTCATTGAGTTGATTTCTTGTTGGGGCGCTATATATAAGTTCATAGAATGAATGATGAGTTAAAATGTCGCTATATATATACGCTTCTAAAGATAGATTAGAGTTGCATGATTGCATCTGAGCGGAATAAATGCACTGCGCGACACAAGACGACCGCTCAAAGAAATCGGAACCGTTTTGCAACCACCTCTCGTAAAGATGCGGTGCGAAAATGCCGCGAATGCTTTCGTCAAGAACGAGTAAATTTTTATTTTTTAATATAAACTAAATTTTCAGTTCCATTGAAGAGCACCGATAAGCGAAAATGAACGCCCTGACGCTGAAGTTCAAAGTCACGATTTTCGAAACTGTTATTCATCATATAGAAGAAATTCTAGCAATGGGCAAAATAAATATACTGATCTATTAAACTGCTTTGGCATGTTATAGTATCCGGGACCGAATGACCGCACTAACCCTATTCCTAACCTTAACCGACTTTCATGACGCCTATCTTACCATAATCGACCCTCACGACGCCTAACCTGATTCTAACCGACCCTCACGACGCCTAACCTGATCCTAACCGGTAAACACGCACACTGAGTCCCCGTACTCCAAACAATATGGCCACCGTAGATGCGTGCATAACAGAGCCGCCCGACATGCGGCCTAATATTTCCGCGAAAATTAAAGGACGCTTCAATTTCAGCAGAATGACTGCACTAACCCTAAAACTAACCCTAACCGACCCTCACGGCGCCTAACCTGAGCCCTAACCGACCCTCACGCTTTGCATGTTGAGATACATGTTGCGATGTCGGTTAAACCGTAGTTTAGGCTGTTTAATTATTTTCATTATCGATATCCCGTAGTTTAGGCTGTTTAATTAATAAACGCCTAAAATCATGAATATAACGCGCCATAAAACGCGCTATTCCAATTTCTGAACATTCGCAACCGGAAGTAGCAATATAAACCGAAAACGCGAGAAGATGGAAGCTGGATTGACGAAAAAACCGTACTTTTTTTTATCTGACAACCAATTTCTTACATTCGATGACAAATATTTAGTGACGAAATAGAAGCGGGATTTTACGCATGAGGGTCGGTTAGGGCTCAGGTTAGGCGTCGTGAGGGTCGGTTAGGGTTAGTTTTAGGGTTAGTGTAGTCATTCTGCTGAAAATGAAGCTGGATTGATGAAAAACGCTTGAGAAGTAGAACCTGGATAAAGGCATTTTATACCTAAAATGGAAGCTGGAAAAAGGCATATTTATAGTTGAAATGGAAGCTGGATTGAACCTGGCGATCCAGAAATTACTTGTATATCATTTATACACATGCAAATAATTTAGCAGCCTCACTTTTTGGCCAAACAATTAAACAGCCTGTTTAACCGCGTCGATCGGTCGCGTTCTAATTTTACGGCATTCGTTGGCAGCCATATTGTTTGGAGTACGGGGACTCAGTGTGCGTGTTTACCTCCTAACCTACCCTCACGACCCCTAAACCTCAACCTAACCGACACGATTAATGGCCATTTACTATTTCTTTATCAACAAAATTTGAACGATTACCTTATAAAATCCGCAACATTAGACCAACGACCTTGTATATCATTAGACGGAATTTAAACCTAATGACGTCACCTGTGTTGCGTCAGAGGCCAATGAGTTGATATAACGTTTAAGAGGTGTTGTAGTGATGAAGAGCGATTACAAATTTATAGTTCCAATCTTTACCACTATACAGAATTTTGCAAGTATTTTTAAATACGATAACAATAATTATATTCTTATTAATGAGCAATCCGATTGACAGATCGCAAGTCGCAACCGGTTACAGTGTACAGTTAAGCAATTGAAACAATTCACAAGAACGCATATGACAGAAGACAATAGGCCTAGGCTATATCTCAATTCTCAACTAGGCCTACTAACAGAACAGACACCTACAATATTATTATAGTCTAGGCCTACACAATGACTGGAAAATTAATATGAGGAAGAAAGCTAAGTAAACAAGAATGTCAGTTTTTAACGTAATAGAGGCCGAAAGTGTGCAATAGGGATTAAGACAGCGTAGTTCTGAGTCTGTAGTTGCATGGAGGAGGTTCCTGATTTGACGAGGATCTATGACAACAGAGGCCGTTAGGCTATACTGGGAAAAAATTGTTCGGCATATTACAGCACGAGTGAACGAAATTAGTAATTTTTTAATTATGTTGCATGAAATCTCAGGTTAGGCCTAGAGGTCGATCAAAATCTGTAAAAGGCAGGCGTAGGCCTAATTACGGTAATTGAGAGTACGAAAAGTAGTCCTTCCATTATAGCCTACTCTTATTATTTCAATTTATTTTCTCGTGAAGCCTAAAGATAGTTCGAGTTGTAGGCTATAGCTTGACTGCTCTGCCCACGAGCCTGGTAATTTCTGCTGAAATTTGTCGTCGAAGTACTGGCACCATTTGGTTAGCCAATATTGATTGACTCTTTCCACAAATATCTGTGCGCCTCAGCTTAAGGAACGTATTATGAGGAACAACTCATAGTCTC
The DNA here is from genome assembly GCA_945859605.1 of Lumbricus rubellus. Classification (NCBI taxonomy): domain Eukaryota; kingdom Metazoa; phylum Annelida; class Clitellata; order Crassiclitellata; family Lumbricidae; genus Lumbricus; species Lumbricus rubellus. The sequence continues at coordinate 13,131,328 of OX243818.1, forward strand.
TGTGTGACATAATGTACAGCGAATTAATTTAATGTAATTTGTCGCATTTGCTATACCGCCCCTTCAAGCTCTCAACTCAGAGGTGCTCCCGACTACAGGGCGGAAACTGCATCGGAGTTTTACGCCGAAGCGCGTGAGCAATTGCAAGTGAATGCGGCTTGAATTGGATTCGGCTCCATGTCACCGAACCCAACACTGCACCACCGCGCCCCGCATGAAGTTACGTATTCGGCTAGTATATAACTAACACCTATAGGCCTACTTCTAAGTAGACTATTATAAATAACTAGCTGGGGTACCCGACGTTTCCCGGGAAATTTAGGATTTCAAACATCAGAACTGATGCTGTGATTCATGATGATCCTCACTTTCTCACTGAATCTCCTCGTAAGCAAACGTTTCACACGCCACATGATGTCGTCTCGCGTGACATTTTTGAGAATCTCACAACATTCGCTCGGCTCGAAATGGCATTTCTTGTAATGCTGGTTGAGCGCGAGTTCAGGCTCGACCTCCTCCGTGTTAGCGTACGCATCCTCGTTGTTTCCGGGCCGAGAGAACATGGCCGTCAGTCCCCAACAGTAATGGGTGTGCGCGTGGGTGCAGGCCTGAGGGTTGATGATTGACTTCACCGAATACTCTACAGGGCTGACCGGGACCTTCTTTCGGAATCTCAAAATTGTCATATAGGGCGATATCTTCTCGTCGGGCGGGAGATCCAAGAAGAAGTAGTTGTTTCTGAACGCAAAGTTGACTTGCGGTAGGTCCTTCACGCGAAGCCTCCGCTCCAGGTAGGACACGAGGGCCTTGAGATTCGCGTGCTTCCGCGGCATAATAAACTCATCAAAGTCCATTATGCCAATACGTTGACACTCGTACATGTGTCTGTACATGCAATCGTTAATGGTAGGTGTAGCCTGGAGATTGTAATGCTCCTGTTGTTCGTCGTTCGGGTAAAAGTGATTAGTCTGTCGTAGTTCGACAAATCCTTCGTCCGCGTAGTGCCTTAGTACCTTGAGGGTCTCGTTCGAAGTGGTAAAGACGCTGACGCCGACGAGACTAACGCCAAGGATCCGCTGAAGCTCCAGCCATTCTATCAACCGGTATGGATCCACCGTTCCGTAGGTCACCTGAACGCAGACGCAGAATTCCCTCTTCTCGTCCGGTTTGATTGGAAGTGTGACGGGAACGCCCGATGGATAGTACTCACTCTGCGATGTAACGATACTTACCGAAACTGGAATCATGTTCCTAATTGTCGGACACGAGTACACATACTCATTTACCTGCCTCCCATGCAGTGGGGGATTTCCGTCGCCGATGGGTAGAGGATCCTCAGCCATCGACACGAAAATGTCTTTTCCATCGTCGTGGTGTAGTATGCAGTACAGCTGCTTGATGTTGCGTGCAGTTCGATCTTCCGTCCGATCCGAAATGGCGACAATTCTGATGACCGGATCGGAGAGCAGAGAAGGTCTATCGTCGTAGAATGCGCTGAAGGCCAAGAACGTGAAATCCTTGTTGCTGAAGTTGTACCACTTCCCATCGTTGGGGTACGACCAATCATCGTCATCGGTAGCATCCACAGTGATGTCAACGGTTTCCTGGTTCTCTCGAAGATTGCTCCTATGGAGTGCTATGTAGACAACCGCCGCCGCCACTGCTAGGATTGTAGAGAATGCCGCCTATGAAAAGAAAAGAGATAATAATTGACATTTTATCGTGGGAAGAGTGTCTAAAGTTGATCTGTTTTACGCCAGCTGTATAGTACAAAGACTTTTAGCGGCGCCCTCCTCCCTTCTTCCAGGCTTGGGACTGGCACTGGCAGGCACTATGCAGCTGGTGTGCAAAGCCTGGGCTCCCAGTGGCGGAGGTACTGTCGCCCTTGCGTTCTTTTTCCTCGCCTAACGGCGTACGCATCGGACTTTACGTCGTCGAGTGAACCTCTTGTGTCGGTGCTCGAACGACGCTTCGAGGGTCGTTGCCCTTGCGCACTTGGTCACCGACTCCGGTCTCCGTAGATGTTGAAGTCGGCTGCAGCTCCCCCGCCACGACAAGGCGTACGCATCGGACATCTACACCGTCGGGTGGCATCTATGGTTCGATGGCCCGAACGGCGCTCCGGGGGAGGAAGAGTGTCTAACACTGGCTATTATTATTTATAGTAGAGCCTATGTATAAATCCGTTTGGGAAAACAAAATTTGTAATGCTAATTCTGAATTCAATCATAGAATGATACTTTGTTGACTTTAGAAGGATCCTTCATTGCCACTGCCACTGCAAAACTATACGGGTCGCCGCCTGTCAAAAGACATTGCTTGTGGCTGTTAACGACACTGTCGTATCAATGATGATTAGTGTCTTCTTTATCCAGGCTTGGGACTGGCACTAGCAGAGCGCAATCAGTGGTGCATGGAGTTAGTGGAAATACAAAAGAAATATATAAGTCTCTAGGCTTAGTCGTAGAAATATCATCCAACTATTATAGCCTACCCTAACGTGTTTTTAACCAAACTAATCAACATTGGTGTATTGTTTGCTGGGGGTTAACCCCTTGACTACCTACTGCTTAGTCGGTGACCGGATTTACGGAGCATGAAGCTGAATAAGTCATTGGTTTGTGACATAGATGAGTCAGGCAAAATATTGCTATAGCGGTCGAGCAGCTGTCTCGTTGAAAAAAGTAAGACCTCAACTACATGTATACAAAGTCAATAGAAGCGTACAGTCAGATGTGCTCTCTGACTTTTAGAAGTCAGGATCGCAGCCTACGACATTTATAGGGCTGGGAGTTGACTCTGACTTGTTGCATCGTAGGGCCTATCGTAGGGTTGGTAGACTATAATTATTGTCGTAGGCTACAGTGCACTTATCGTAAGTGAATTCTGGTCATGGCTAGCCTATATCAACTAATGCTAAGTCCTGAGTTACGAACTAACTCCTAACAATAGATTAGGCCTACTTGCACATGCAAATTTAATTGTAACCTGCGATATCCAATTAAATTATTATCCACGGCATCGTGTTATCGTGAAATCAAGTAGGCTAAAAATTAACAGAAGACCTTACTTTGTAAGTTTAAAGCTGATGTCTTCTCACAAGACACAATTTAACTCACAGCAGTTGTTTAAACAAGCTTTGGTGACGAAATGGCTGTTCTTGCGCACTGGGAGCGCCTCTGAACGGTTCACCCTACTAGAGGCGCTTTATAAATGTTTAAATACAATACAATACAATTGATTATTATTTAATTAGGCCCACTTAAATATTTAAAGCTAACCGAGTTACTAATCAATTAGCCTAGGCTACTCTATTATTAATTGTTAGTTTTCAGGTCAACGAAGGCGCCAAGAAGCTAAGCAGGCGGTAACCTTATATAGGCCTAATTTTGTTAACATTAAAAGTAGCCTAGACTAAAATCAACTCGCAAAATTCATTTCTAAAAGAAAACAAAGAGATACCAACCCTTTTCGGAGATTTTACACAGCTGGCGATAATTTTGGTATAAAATGGCATTCTGCTCTGTTTCCCTTCATAAAACGAGCATTCAAAAAGATTGGAGTAGGCCCTATTTATAACGTCTAGCACTATCGTCTGTATAATTATACGATCACTCAGCTCGTCCTGCAGAGGTCAAACACAGATGAGTAGACCAACTGGATTTTAAAGTTACTGGAATACCAACGGTGTCCGCCTCAATGATAGAGTGCTCAAAGGTCTCCTTGACTGACTAGGACATCGACTTACAGGCCTATCTCCGTTTGGGACTTTATGCAAGCTGATGTACCGGTATAATGTATCTGCCATCTGTGACCATTTTCAAGGAGAACATAGAAAAGCAGTCACTTCAACAAGCGTTGCCGAGTCGTAAAAGCGGATTGTTACCGGCTGGTGTTCATCCAACCGCAAGTTCAACCCACCCACCATTTATACACAACGGATCTATAAAATATATATCTCATAAATGCGCATGTACAATGCAAAACCACAGCAATTTAAAGGCAATGGTTATTTAGTAGGCCTACCGTAGTAGGAGGAGGATGACGTCGTCGACTCTGATCCCCGATCCGCAGCAATGAGGATGGGCACGACGACGACGACGACGACGACCGTAGTCAGTTTCAAGGGTATATGTTGCTCCAGTGATAAACTCTACATTAACAGTATATTGGACTCTCCGGATCGATAAATTACCTGCCCTTCAGAGTATAGGCCTACTTTAAGCAGTAACCCTACAGCATTTATCTATCTCCCAATGGACCCATATCTCCATTGGACCTGTATGGAACCTACATAAATTCCAACGAGCGCCCATAAAACCGGTGGTAGAGTTTTCCCTGCCTATGTTTGCCCACAGGATGGTGTATAAGCAAAACTTGTTTTCTTTCAAGAAAGTATTGTATAAGCAGATGATAAAAATATATCAAAGGGCTAACTGTGCACCGAATGCAGGTCAAAATAGCCTACATCTTGGTGGCCAATGGTTGTAGATTAATGCAGTTGGGTGGAGAACGCTTTGATGAATTAATTACCTCGAAGTGGCGCTGTGGAAATGTTCATTGTCAGCCTGTGTGAGTTGCCAAAGGGCGCTATGCAAGTGTTGTCCCGAACAAGAACTCACCTAAGTAGGCCTATGCCTAAATCGACGCCGAGAGCGCTTCCTCCGGCACTAGTCACACAATAGCGAGGTCGGTGCACTATTGTTATTCTAGCTTTATACTTAATTTGATTTCAGATTGTTACTTGGACTTATTTTCTCAATCCATCTAGTTAATATTTAAATAATATTTTTACAATTTCATCCTGCGCTGCACCACCCACCCTCCTGAGCTAGAGACCCCCATCATTCGTCATAGGTCGATAAGTTAGGCGAGTCTGAATGCTGTAATTTAGTCCACATGGCAATCGAGTCAATACATAATGACGGTTAGGCCTATAGAGTTATTATAGAGGCATTAAGTAGTAGGCCTATCTCTCCCGCCAGCAATATCTTAAAACGTGGTTGGCACAATCATGTCAACACCAGAGAATAACCAAACTATAAAGTCGGAAACTCTGGGGCATAGTTAAAACAATATAATTTATACAATCATTGTCAACCAAACCCGAAATTGCTAAGTTAAGTCTCACACTAAATCACTGCCTCCAGTTAATAAATGATAATCGAACGTGGTAGGTTTACATTTTACAACTAAAGCACGCATCCAAATAAATTAGGTGTTAAGAACTAAAAGCACACATTCAAATAAATTAGGTGTTAAGAACTAAAGGCACCCATCCAAATAAATTAGAGGTTAAGAACTAAAAGCACACATCCAAATAAATTAGGTGTTAAGAACTGAAAGCACACACCCAAATAAATTAGAGGTTAAAAACTAAAAGCACGCATCCAAATAAATTAGGTGTTAAGAACTAAAGGCAGGGGTCAAAGTGTGCCGGGACGGTCATGGACGGCGTCCATGCACTTATTTTAAAATCTGAACGCTGTCCTGCCACTTTTTGGCCAGCACTGACTGGAAAGGTAAGGGGCGTCCAGGCACTTCTTTTTTCACACTTTAAGCACTGACTAAAGGCACACATCCAAATAAATTAGAGGTTAAAAATATAACTTCGGAATCATCGTCATGCTGCCTGCTGTACGTCTGGCTACAAAACAAATACCCTTAGCCTATGTGTGCTTTGTGCTTCTGTTTCTACAACCCGTGTTCTCCAGACATATATTCATTATAATCCAGCTGCGTTTCATAGACATAATCGCATCCTGATACTGACTAGGCCTACAGTTATTCTGAAATTCCCTAGAGTCATATATGCGTTCACGCATATATGCAAGATCTGGTCAGGCGCTTCGTATCTGCCGGTGACCGATGCAAGCTCGAGTGCTTTCTTGACAAGCGCAGCGGATGAAATTCATATCACCTAATGCAAGACGGTTGCAATAAATCACTGAGTGGGTTATGATGACTGTTCAAGGAAGATGTAGGCAATGTAGACAATGGTTCACACGTCTTTTGAAGTTTGTCTCCTCCTTTCGCTCAGTGACCGCACTATTTCATGCTCCCTTATAGGCCTACAGGTGACAAAACTATATTCTTATGATACTTTAAAGACAGTTTCTATATCGATAACAATATCTTGTCCTTGCTTGTGTTAACTTCATGATGCTATTTTCACCTGTATTGTCACTGATTGCGGTTATCCTAATACTATAAATATATCCTAATTCATGATCGATGTTAGTTTTTCGGTCACTCTTTCAATCACAGCATCTTTGAATCGCAGTATGACGTCATCCTGCGTCACGTTCCGCATCATAGACAGGCACTCGTCCTTAGAGAAATGGCATTTCTTGTAATGCTGATTCAGACCAATTTCCGGATCCACATCCCCGGTGTTTCCCCCGTGGCGAGAATAGTTGGCTGTCAATCCCCAGCAGTAGTGATTGTGCATGTGAGTGCACGCCTGTGGATTGATCAGCGACTTCACTGAATACCCTTCGAGACTGACCAAGACTCTCTTTCGAAACCTCAGCACCGTGAAATTGGACGGTATCGTGTCGTCTGGTGGGAGGTCCAAGAAGAAGTAGTTATTTCTGAAGACGTAGTTGATCCTTGGAGAATTCTCATCCAAGTAAGACACGAGTTCCGAGAGGTTATTATGCTTACGTGGAATGATTATCTCGTCAAAGTCGAAGACGGCTATTCGACGAAATTCGTACATGTGCCTGTATATGCAGTCGTTAATGACGGGAGATCCTTGAAGAAGGTAATGTGCGTCGTCGTTTTCATAGATGGCATTCGTCTTGTGAAGGTCAACAAATCCTTCGCTCGCGTAATGTCTCAACACTTTTAGTCCTTCGTCTGAAACTGAAAGATCATAGACACCCACGAGACTAACGCCAAGAACCTTCAGTATTTCCAGCCACTCAATGAGACGATTCGGTTCCAGTGTTCCATAGGCCACCTGCACACATACACAGAAATCCCGCTTCTGTTGTGGCTTGTTTGGGAAGGTCACCGGTAAACAGGACGTTACGTTGCCGCCGCTCTGCTCCACAGCGATACTCACCGAAGTGGGAATCAAACCTTCGACCGTGGGACACGTGTAAACGTATTCCTTTGCCTGCCTTCTATTCAGAGGCCAACCGGCACCCACGGGTCTAGGGTTCTCCTCCATTCGCAGCACGCTAACGTTGTTCGCACTGTGGTGCAGAACGCAGTACAGCGAGAATTTCTTACGAGCCTCAAAATCGTCAGATATGGCTATGATCCGCACGACGGGGGGCGAGAGCAGGCTGGGTCGATCATCGTAAAATGCACTGTAGGCGTACAATCGGAAGGTGCCGCTAGTGAAGTTGTACCAGGTTCCATTTTTGTGGCCACACTGGTCGGGAAGTGCACTTTGGGAAAGATTTTGCGGAGTCCGTAGAAGGCTTTGCGGAGTCCGTAGATGGCTTTGCGGAGTTTGTAGATGGCTTTGCGGAGTTTGTAGATGGCTTTGCGGAGTTTGTAGATGGCTTTGCGGAGTTTGTAGATGGCTTTGCGGAGTTTGTAGAGGGCTTTGCGGAGTTTGTAGATGGCTTTGCGGAGTTTGTAGAAGGCTTTGCGGAGTTAGTAGATGGCTTTGCGGAGTTTGTAGATGGCTTTGCGGAGTTAGTAGAAGGCTTTGCGGAGTTAGTAGATGGCTTTGCGGAGTTTGTAGATGGCTTTGCGGAGTTTGTAGATGGCTTTGCGGAGTTTGTAGATGGCTTTGCGGAGTTTGTAGATGGCTTTGCGTCAGGATTTTGACTTCGATGGCCTTGTGGTATTCTACGAAGGCCGTAAATACCGTAATAAGAATCACTAGGAAAAGACAGACCTGAAAAATAAATGATCTCGCGCAATAAACAAATTGAAGCACATTTTTGACTGATCAAAGTATTGGGCATTTATAGGCCTGCTTAACTGTTTCTTTTTGTCACTGACCTGCAGCGTGTGATTAAGCCTACGTACCATAATGCATACGTCCATCCGCCCATCCATCCGCCCGTATACCAATCAATCAATCAATTAATCAATCAATCAATTCATATATCCATCAATCCACCTTTCATCATTCCACCATCAAACAATCCGTACCAACATACATTTGTCCATCCATCCATCCATCCATCCATCCATCCATCCATCCATCCATCCATCCATCCATCTATCCATCCATCAGTAACTACAAATTAACGTACGTGCTCTATAATAATTATAAAAAGCCCGCGCAAACAACAGATATGCTCAGGGCCGGATTAAGGCACGTTCAACATGTTCGGCCGAACAGGGCCCCCACACTTTAGGGGGCCCCCCACAAATGTGATACAAATTTTTTGCAAATTTCAGTCAAACGACTATTTTCCGGGAAATTTAAAAAAAGGTCATCAACTTTTTGGCGGATGAAATGGTATGATTTTCCCGAAGAATTAGAAAAATTTTCCCGAAAAATTTTCCGCTCAAAATTCCCGAACAGGGCCCCCACATTGCTTAATCCGGCCCTGGGTATGCTACTAACTTTGATCCTGGAAGGTTTCCAATTCGATAAGGTGTTGATATTCAGCGAAAAAATCATAGCGACGATTCAATCCACCAAAATCTTAAGCATGCAACTCTGTTGTCAACTGTTTAGTCGCCAATGCAGTCCTGGACTCGAGGTTTCGATTCGCAAAGGCATCTTGAAAATGCAGCAAACGAAAAACACATTATTTTAAAGTTGCTACAAATATGGCCGCTAACACAATAGCGGCAAGAGGGTAGCTTACCCCTTCCTGGAAAGTGAGCACTCATATTTTTAAATGATACTTTTTTGGGTTTTTAATAAGTTTCCTTGCACCAAAATACTAATCATAATATTGCTGATAAGACACAAAGCGAAATAGAAATTTATATTTTAGAAACCTAGGCCTATATGAAAAATACTTTATTCCTAACTTTCTTCTGTGCATTTTTCAAGCTTTTGTTGAAAGAAATTGTGTTCCTCCCTGTCCCTGCAAAAGGTAGACCTATCTGCCAGACAATAGGCGTCCATTGTCGCAAAACACAATTGAAATTATCAAAGCATTGCCGAAGCAATCGATTTATCGCGTGCCTCTATGCATGGCAGCAAGTCAACAAAGACACGAGTTTAAGTTTACAAGGTGGACCAGGGCCGGATTTGAACAGAGTGAGGCCCTAGGGCCTAGGCAATTTCAATTATGAGGCCCCACTTAAGATTAAAAACAGAAAAAAGCATATTGCTACATCTAAGTATATTCCTAATGCATATTGCGCCAGTGATCCATGTTTGATCAACTACTGGTAGTCTCTAACGAGTCGAATTGTAATTGATACACCCGTTTTATTCCAGTTTTTTATGACATAGGCCTACATACTAAGAATCCCAATGAAGTTATACATGATTAGCCTACATCAAATTTTTTCCTGCAAGAATTCATTTTAATCAATCCCGCTTTTGTTTAGGCAGGAATTTTTTCATCAATAGGGCCTATCACTTCTACATTATTTAATTAGAAATCTATTTAATTAGAAAACATTATTCATGAATCCAACTTCGATTTCAGTAAAATTTATTTTTATTAATCCGACTTCTATGTTGCAAGAATTCTTTTTCGTCAATCCGACTTGTATGAAGTTGTATCTGTTAAACACTGAAACAGTGAAAACCGTGAAACCCATGCAATGGCAAATAATTAAATACGCTAAGATGCACTTTTACCGCGACGTCGCTCAAACATTCAACTAACGTGTTCTTCCTCACTTTCTGCCATACACAATGATAATATCATATCGGTTGACGTAGGTTCTTACAGTGTATGACGCAAGCGTTCAACTTAGGCCTACCTAACCAGAGCCGTATATTTCAAATATACGGCTCTGGGCCTTACTATTAAAAAAACTGAGACTAAGTGTGTTCGAACTAAATTAAAAATTAGGTGGCTTTTATAATTTAGAAGTTCATTTTTGGAGGCCCCCCAGATTCCGGAGGCCCTAGGCAGTTGCCTAGTTGGCCTACAGGTAAATCCGGCCCTGAGGTGGACATTAATTTCTGAAAACGTCAATGCAACGTCCGTCAAATGAATTGATTTATGATTTGATTTGATTTATCTGATTTGATTTATGTGATGTCTTTGACATGTGCCTCGTCATGTAGGTCTAATCCAACAGCTTTCATACTTGAGTTGGCAGCAGCTGCTGTTGGCTTATTATTTTAATTTAATTCTGTCACAGAGCAACTCGAACGACACAGCACGCGTGCATTGTTCAGCAGGCCTGAGTCTGAATTCTGAAATGATAATAAAACTGAATATTTTTTAGTTAGGCGAAGCTAATACACAGTTTGTGTTGGAATGAAGTTTGGCAATAATTGTTTGCATTGGAGAACGTCCTAAGGCCTTAGGTAACCCTGAGGTGACCTCGAAAGATGCATGATGATCCTGTTTGGACTTGATAATGCTATAAAACAGGCAGATAAATCATGGTGGGCTCTCAAAGTCTCACGTAGACTACATAAGCTATAGATATACATCATATAGGCTACAGTCGTATACTATAATTATATACATACGTGTAGAGCTTTTAATATAGGCCTAGGTCTATACTTAAACGCATAGGCCGACATAGCGTTCCGTGTACTTACGCAGGTCTACACACCTAGGCCCATGTGATTAACGGCAGGCGAACGCTGCTATCAATAATTATCTATAGTATAGGGCCTAATAATTAGGCCTAATAAGACTAGAATACACTGTGTCCACGATAAAGTAGACCACAACAAAGAATGTCATAACTCGGTCAAAACTTTTAGGATTTGTCTGAAATTTTAAACGCAACAACAGTGACCATATTTACACGAGATCCTAAAGCCGATTAGAAATATTCCTGAGTTTGTCAAATTTATGAGCGTTTAAGTTGCACCACCGAAAAATGCAACTTTCCAACATGGAAAAGCTGAAAGGAAGCGAAATTCAGCTCTAAATGGTGGTCAAAATGTTCTTTTTGTTCACGAACACACAGCCGTAGATATAGACGCTACTGTTTGATGGTCAGGTCGATGATTACCTGGTCAAACAGCTGTCACTCTTCAATCAGACGCGCCCTACGGTTATCGATGTCATGAATACAGGAACGAAAAACGCGCTACTCCGGTACATGTACCCGGTTCGAGATCTCTACTGCTAGGCGGTCACAGCTGCGGATATGAAGCCGAGTGTCTTCCGGGACAGTTACTACACTACTACGTCTACGATCGTGTGTTCGTGAACAAAAATGACATTTTGACCACCATTTATAGCTGAATTTCGCTTCCTTTCAGCTTTTGCATGTTGGAAAGTTCAATTTTCGGTGCTCAATTTTAAGCGCTCATAAATTTGGCAAACTATTTTCTAATCGGCTTTAGGATCTCGTGTAAATGTGGTAATTGTTGCTGTGTTTAAAATTTCAGACAAATCCTACAAGTTTTGACCGAGTTATGACACTTTATTGTGTGGTCTACTTTATCGTGGACACAGTGTAGTTCGAGCAAGACAAGCGCAGTTTAAGTTTGTGCCTTACGTGTTCAGTTATTCTTGTAGCCTACCTTAGCTGTAGGCTACTTGTTGTCTTCTAAAGTTGTTTTCATTCCACATCACACTTTTCTGTTCTGCTGGGCTTCGAACACTATTAGGCCTATCAAAGCATTGCCGCAATGTGCAATCAAAATAAATTATTGCTATTCTTAAACGTCTGCTTAATTGTACTCGGATTTTGTATAGCGACCATAATGGTTTCGACCCTGCTAATTTTCACCTAAAAAGTATATTTGCCACACGAGATTATAATAGATCTACAGCGATTGCAGTGATGTGCATGCGTGCGTTTGCAAATGGCACCGATCAGTCTCTGCTGAATGGTCGTTACCGGTGTCTTTCGCTGATCTAACGGCGTTATCTTGCAGCAGAGGTGCCATAAAACACTGATCTAAACGTATGAGCGAAAGAGTGCGTGAGTACAGATGCAGGGGCGGATCCAGGGGGGCTTATCCGGCCATGGCCCCCCCCATTTAGAATTCCCATGTATCGTGGCCCCCCGCATTTGGATTGAACATGCTGTGGAACAATGTATATATTGTACAATTTGGCCCCCCTATAAGAAACACCCATGCATTGCGGCCCCACCTATTTGGAAATGGCATGTTTTCCAAAAGTCAGAACGAATTTGAGAATTTGGTATGATTTTTCCCTAAAATTTGGCCGGATGACTAAAAAAAAGGTCATCAACTTTTCGGCGGACAAAATGGTATGATTTCCCCGAAAATTTGTCCGGATGACTAAAAAAAGGTAGGCCTAATCAACTTTTTCGGCGGATACGAAAGAAAATTTTTCCACCCAAGGCCTAACATTTTTTCCGGACCTAAGACCAAGAATTTTTTGGCCCCCACGTCCAAAGTTTCTGTAGCCACCCTTGTACAGATGAGTGCGCAAATGCACGAATGCGCGAGTGAGTGAGCGAACGAGTCAAATAAATAATCCAAAGCCAGAAAGTCCCAGGTGAAAGCAATCCACAAAATATTGCACTGTTCATGTGACCTGGGGCTCTATAGTTTTCTATAGGTAGGCCTACATGTACATTACAATCCTAGGCCTAGAACAGTAAGGTCGATATCGTCGGCAGTGCGCGGCGCTACGGCAGGTCGCGGCAGGTCATTTGGCCTGCCTATTTTGCTCACGACCTGCCTAATGACCTGCCAATTTTTTTATAGAATTTTTAATATCTTCGTTGCATTTATTTAAGAGTTTTAAATGAAAAATCAATACGTTTCCTCGCCCACAAGATCACTGCAGTGGTGCAGTGCAATTATTAGGCTAGATCTAACTGTCTTTTACGTCTGATCTAATTTAGTAGGAGTCTGTAGGACAAAATAGGTCTATGTTGTAAAGTCTAAAATTATGTTTTCCGGATTGCCGCTGTTACCGTACGTCAGAGATTTGTAGAAATAAACAATATATGGTCGGTTGCTTTGAATCCATTCGATGCATCATTCCTGAAGTTTGACGTCGTGCTGCTCGTGCACCTTTCGCGCGGCACTATGAAGCAAAATAATATGAACGACCTAGATTCCTGGAAGTTGAAGTAAGGCAAATGGCCAGAATTATGGAAAGGAAAATAGCAGATGGTTCACTATCTACACTTCTCAGAGACTCTGCAACGTCTAGCTCTTCTTGAATTTCACAATTATTTCTGCACGTCGTATAAAGATGCAATCTATAAAATGCTCAAGATGTTGCACATAGGATGCACCTGTCGTAGTCTCGTCATCGGAAGCAGAAAGAAGCATGATCAGCTGCTTGACACTAATTGAAACCCATCTTCGCACAACAATCATGGCTTAACAATAACGCTTATCGGATCTAGCCATCATTTCATTCATTCAGAAGGATAGAGCAAAGAAGTGAGCTTTGATGCCGTTGCAGATAAATTTGTTAAGATAAACTTATATATCATTTTGCAGAATTATATATATATATATATATATATATATATACATAATATTATATATAGACTAGGCTAAATATAAATATAGTCTAAATTCGTTGGTTGCGTTTCATTTGTCAAAATCATGTATCAGAAATTGATTAAATTTCGCGAGTAGACCTTGTAAACCCTATACGGCCTGCGGTATTTCTCCTCAATTAAACTGGGGCGGATCCAGGGGGGCCAATCTGGCCATGCACCCCCCCCCCCATTCCAAAAGTGCATAGGACGTGGCTCCCAATTTGGTTTAAACAAGCTTTTAAATCAATGCAGCGGGGAAAATAGCATAGGCCTACGAGTAGAGAGATCATAGCATATTTTGAAGACATTACGATCAGACATACAGGGTGGGCCAAAAAAGTGAGAACACCTTGTAGAATACGAGTTATTTACAAATAAAATTCAATTAATTATATTGTTTTCATATATTTTTGTTTGCCATGTATTTAGCTAATCAGAAATCATGTTCAATGTGTCCTCCTTGCTTCTCGACGAGTTTTTCCAAGCGTCGACGCCACTCGTTTATTAAGCTACTGCGTGTCAATAAAACACGTCTGTTCCAGATTTCTCCATTCTTCGATTATTGCCAACTTGAGCTGCTCAACTGTGGTAAATTTTCGCCGAAGGTAGACTTTTCTTGCAAAGCATCCCATATGGCATATTCTACTGAGTTTAAATCACAACTGTTCGGTGGCCACATGTCTGGCTCGATGAAGTTAACCTTCTCCTGACGAAGAAAGTTGATTGTATTTCTCGCTGTGTGAGATGGAGCTCCATCTTGCTGCTGTAATGTCCACATATCGCTTGAATTACAGGCAGCAAGCCTTGTCTCAGAACATGTCCACAATAGTATTCACTGTTTACTTTGGCGCCTGGTTCAACGAACACAATATTAGTTTTACCCATTCGAGACACACCAACTGATATAAAAGATACCGCGCGGCTGAAATGGTCACGTTCTCGTATGAGTCGACTTTCCTGAACTTACATTTTTCTTTGTTTCAACGGAATAAACAATTAACTGGAGTGGCATAGGTGAATGTCTTTTCGTCTGTAAACCAGATGCTTCGATCGTACACTTCTCTCATTAGGAAACCGCTCAAGTTACTGCCGACTGCGTTGCAAGCGTTTCAAAGTGACATTTTCATTGAGCTTCTGCCCGATCACACGCTTGTACGTTTTGAGTTGTAAATTTTGCTTTAAAATGCGTCGAAATAAAGACATCATATAGCTAAATAGGTAAGTAAGTGAATGAGCAAATAATTTAAGCTATTATCGATATAGTGAAACAAGTTTTGATGCAATTATACTACTTTTACGCGATGTTCTCACTTTTATTGGCCCACCCTGTAGATTGAGTATTCGCATATTACGAATATTAAGATTTTCAAATATTCACGAATATTAACGAATAGCCTATTAAAACTGCCAACGAATATTATATTCGTAAAATTTTATGTTCGTTCAAGAAATTCTTTATTCTTACTTCTTATTTTATTATTCATGAAAATGTTTAACTTTTACTGAATCATTTGTGTAAAATTGAGTTAGCCTACGCATAGGGCTATGTCAGTAAATATTCGCAAATAAAAAAATTATTCGTTATCGAATTAAAGTGAACGATAGAAACCGCAATGTTACTCGCTATTAAGCTGTTAATGTTTCTGTAGGCTATGTAGGCTATCTGCGATATTCACTCGCATCCAGGGCAAAGCTGAATTAAAAATGTGCAAGACACTTAATTAGGCCTAATATGCTGAGATCGGGATAATTTTTGCTTTTAGTCTGGCACTATTATTTCCTGCGTTGGCATTTATGTTTACTCATCGTGCTACAATGATATAAAACTACCTTATCAATTTGCAGTTAGCCTACTTTTATAGGCAGTTAGGCCATGAAGTTTATTTCTAATTTACTATTGCTGCTACTTGCCATGGAGCTGAGACGTGGCCAATGACGGTGGCAAATGGAAAGCGATTGGAGGCAGCACATCATAAATGGCTGAGACGAATTCTGCACATCTCATGGAGAGACAAGATAACAAATAAAAGCATCAGAGAAAGAACTGGACAGGAAAAAATGGAGATTATCATCAGAAAGAAGCGACTAAAGTGGATGGGGCATGTAACAAGAATGGAGCAAGAGAGGAGAGCAAAACAAGCAACAATCTGGACACCGGAGGGAAGACGTGGCAGAGGGAGGCCAAGGAAGAACTGGATGGGGACTATACGAGAGGATTTACAAGATCTTGAGATGACATGGAACGATGCTGTCGAGGTGGCGATGGACAGAGTGGAGTGGAGAAGCTGCGTTGCCCGATGTGCAGAGCTGCACGGGAAGGACTAAGGTTCTAAGGTAAGGTTCTACTTGCCAACTGCCATCATTGGCTCTGCCCCTTTTAAATTGGGCAATATGGTCAGAAGTCAGACCGAGTGACTAACATCAAGCATCGAATGTGATATGAATGCCGCATGGCCACATTGGCCAGACCCAGCACTGCCAGCAGAGACCTTGAAGTTTTTAACAATAAAATCTATTAAAGTTATTGTCACTTACTGACATAGCCCTATGCGTAGGCTAACTCAATTTTACACAATTGATTCAGTAAAAGTTAAACATTTTCATGAATAATAAAATAAGAATTAAGAATAAAGAATTTCTTGAACGAACATAATATTTTACGAATATAATATTCGTTGGCAGTTTTAATATTCGCTAATATTCGTGAATATTTGAAAATCTTAATATTCGTAAAATGCGAATACTCAATCTATGGTTGTTGTTGTTGTTGTTGTTGTTGTTGTTGCTGCTGCTGCTGCTGCTGCTGCTGCTGCTGCTGCTGTTGTTGGGTGCATAAAAGTAGGCCGACCCCACCTGCCGAACAGCCGGAATAAGATCAGTGTTTCAATTCCTGGTTTGACCTTTGTCGGCTCAATAATAATAATTATTATTATAATGGCAACATTATTACTATCATTTATTATCTTCTGCTAATAATTATGTGCTAATGAAAAGGAAAATAAACATTATTAGGTCTACTATTAATTATTATGTCGCCAATTACAAGTAGCCTATTATTTAATTATGAATAACTATTGTTACTATCATTAGCTATATAGTAGGCTAGTGGTAGTGGTGATGGTAGTCGTAGAGGTGACGGTGGTGGCGGTAGCAGTAGTAGTTGTAGTAGTAGCAGCAGCAGCAGTAGTAGTAGTAGTAATACAAATACTAAAGCCAATTACAACAATAATAATGACAACAACAGCAACAGCAACAACAACAATAACAACACCGCTGACAACAAATCTGCATGAAGCAGAGCAATGCCTCGATGAGTTCAAAAATTGCCAGTCATCCTATAGCATAGCTCCACTGTTAGGCTGACAATAATCATCAAACCGTAGGCCTAGCCTACCATGTAAGAATCCCGATTTCACTGTAGCGAAATGAAGAAATCCAAACAACAGCGTGTAGGAAAAAATTAAGAATAGGCCACGCCAATGAAATAATTATTATGATTTCGACGATCGATCGTATAAGATCTATTATGCAAAAGACGAAAGTCAGAATCTGTGTAGACTGCGTTGTGTAAAATAATATATAGGCTATATATAGAATATATTTATATAGACTTAGACTTACCTATGGCTAATGCATGGTCACTTGTAGCCTACAAGCTGCCGCGACTTCCTGGCCTGTAATTATAGGCCATCGATCGAACTGATAATAATATTAGGCCTATGTAGCCTAGAATATCGGAACACACGAAGCATACTTATTTAATCACTGCGACAGAGATCGAATCAACAGTTGTAGACCTTGTACTCCTCGTGTAGGCGTGTTTGGGGGTGTGCGTGTGAGCGTACAACGTAGGCCTACATATTGATGATAGGCCTTTGTAGGTTTACACCCCTTTCAAGCTGGTTAATCCCGCTTTGGAAACAACGGCTCTTGAGTTGTCATAAGCCCCATAACATGCTACACACAGACCTAATGCCTATAATACCTACACAACGATGCGCTTTAGGAAAAGTCGGAAGAGTTTCAGTAGGGCCTAGTCTTCTGTTATCTACGTTTAGTAAGCCACAGTACATATTATATATATATAAATATATATAACCTTGTCACCTTGTGCCGTCGATTCTTGGAACCTTAGCGACCGCTGTGATAAACCTTCTCCACGTATTACGATCTTCCGTCGCGTCTCTCAATTCCTCCAGTTTCATCTTTGTTCTCTCGTGTATTTCTTCCATCCACCTTCTTCTTCACAGCTAAATTTATTTTCACAACCATATTTATATAAATTATAATTATTTTTATATATTATCGCGCCAATTCATGTGTGAACTAGTTATATTCGACATTACCGGTACATTTCATTTCGATGACTAAACATTAATTTAGGACTTGCTGATCGAAAAAGACTGAATTTATAGGAACTCAGCTGCATTGCAAGCATTCTCTATGCACGATTTCAATACAATAATAATAACGGAAGTCGTTTACTATGATTGTGTAGGCTATGTTTATGGTGTGAGGTCAAGACAGGTGTGCTGACCGACCGGCCGCATAGCTACCCAACCAGAAGCCCCATGGAATGACTATTATAACCTAGACCGTAGACGTAAAATTTTCCAAAGCTTGATCATCCGGTAAGAGAGGCTGTCATGCAGAGCCTCGATCCAGGTGTCCAGATTTACTCCAAGTCAACGTCACCACCTTCGATTAGGTAGCCTACTTGCAAATACTGAAAATGTGCAATCATTAATAATTTAATAATTTAAATTGCATATAATATCAATAAATTATATATAGGCCTATACATGTATATTGTATACTAGGCCTACCCTATAGGCTATAAATTATATTCCGTAACAATCAGTGTTCCTCTGTCAGGAACAGCCACAAATTGACTTACCATCAAATGTTGTTTGTTTCTTTGTATTGTTTGTATGTTTGTTGTAGCGCCCCTTCAAGCTCTCGATCACTACTCAGAGGCGCTTCCGAATGCAGTGTCCGCATTCGGACTATAGCTCGGCAGCATTACTAAGTACATTCTTACAAGAAGGAAAGCCTATAAGGGCCTACATGCACCAAGAATTCTTCTAGCCTAGACATGAGGCCTACCTGGTTCTTCGCTGGGTAGCCTAGCCTAATCGAGTCGGTCAAAAAGTATGAAGTCAAACTGCATTAACGCTAAGACATGTTGGTAATTTTACACAACTCAGACAGACAATCGGTTAAAGAGTGAGTAAGACTCGGATATCTAGGCATATAGAAAAGCAGACTTGAGATGACTAAAAGACAAGCAGACATGCAGGCAGGCAGACAGGCAGACAGACAGACGAAGACAACCACTCAGACAGACGGAGAGACAGTCGGACACACACTCACACTGTCACACACACACTCACACACAAACACGCGCACACACACACGCACACTGGCTGAAGTTACACGTAGATTTCTAATTAACCGATACTAAGACGAGCCCCGTCATGTCGCAACTTGGCCAGAGCACATCAGGCGGCAAGATCAGCTTCAGTATCATCAGCGAAGAATATAAAACCAGCTGTGCAGGATAGTTTGGAAAACGACGACCATTAACGCATACGCAGTAGCCATAACTTCCCATGGATGATTATGATGATGGTAACGATGATGATGATGGTGACGATGATGGTGATGATGACGACGACGATGAGGAGGAGGAGGAGGAGGAGGACTACGACGATGATGCATAATTTATCTTGGAAACGATCGAAGAACTGAACGCCACTTTGATCGATCTTCAATTATCTGAAAGTCTGCACAACAAAATCAAGACAGTAGGCTAAGTGTTGGATCACCTCAGTATATTCAGAGCCATTAGTTTTACTGTTTCACATTTTAAAAATTGATTTTAGAAAGCAGATCATTGAATAGGGCCTACAGCTACACAACTTTTTGAACCCCAATATAATTTGTTTGTGTGCTTGTGTGTGTGTTCCTTGGTATGGCGATGCAAGCTAGGTCTTGCTCCAACTTACCTGCTTGATGTTTGTCAGCCTGTGTCGAGTAGGCCTACTGTGAATAGGCCTAGTCGATCCCGACGTTCGGCTGGTATAGGGGAGTGGGGACACTGGGGAGTACCCTCAGTCCCGTTTGCACGCACCCCATCATGCAAAGCCGTGGTTTTTTGGCCAGACGGTATTGAATGGCCTCCCTCTTGAGCTGTGCCTGTTCCCTATAGACAACTCTTTGACACATTCTATAAGCATTTGAAAACTTCTTTTTGCGGTGTTGGAGTCGGGAGCACCTCCGAGTTTTTCAGTTCGTCCTGCATGAGCTAAGCATGGGAGGGGCTTGAATTGCAATTTGCATGCACAGATGCGCAATTATCTAGCATGCTAGATTGCAATCTATGACGTCAGAGGTTCGAATCCCTTCGGGAGCAGAAATATGCCCCCAAAACTTTTGGTGTAGGCTATACACTCAACTAAACACTGAATAGACTGACCGTATAGGCTACATTGTCGATGGAAAGAACTGACGGCAAGTGATTATCCAGCCTCGCCTTTACTGACGCTAAGAAAGTGACATATGCAATAAGACATCGTGTAGAATCGTGTAAAGGCTTACAGGTCTATTTTGTATGCACACAGGTAGACTTTTATGTGTAGATATTACACTCCCATGATCTCAGGTGATCTCAGTCCTAAAGGCTATGCATAATCACAAGGCCTGTCAACACATTAATTTTAATTGGTTTTAATCTACCTGTCAATTTTTCATTTCCACTCATCAGTTCCCTGTTTGATGAAGCAATATATAAAATATTGTGTAGGATTTGATGTTCTAGGTCCAATATTGTAGAGTGTAATCTCCAATCTTCTAAAGCGCTGTTCAAAAGCAAAGCGCAGGGCACCAGCTTATTTGCGAGCATTACTTCGCATCGGACGGTCGTCCAGAGATCAATAATTATGTCGTGTATATATTTGGCAAGACAATTTATAGAGCGACTGAGCACATGGTCAAGGCCGAAAACTGGCGCTAAATAGGTTGTGGTGTAGCCTACAAAACTGTGCATATAAATTCCAGGATTGCTATGACAATTGCTAATTGATATTATTGCTAGGACAGTTAGGGTTATGATGCATCAATATAATATTATCAACCCATTAAAAATGAAATACAAGTTTACCAGCTGAAACTGCTAAAAAGTCGGTTAATTTGGAGGCGCTGCTGAAAATTTATGCAAAATACAACACAGAAAAGAACAGCTTTATAGACAATAATATACGAAATCTGAACGCTTTCAAACTGCATAGATTGTACACACAAAGGAAGCAATCGAGAGACTGTGCATTGCATAATTTTTTTTAAAGTGAAGTCATATTCTACAGCTGATAAACAATTTCCAGTAAACATTTCGCAATTGGTGTTTCCTATATTAACCAGATTCCACAAGGGGGATATCCATATATTATGTACATAGGGAGGGGTCACCGAATTCATTTGATTTGCGTACGGGTGCCTTCAGCCAGGGGACTCAACAAAATGTTCGTATACAAAATAAATTTATAATTATTACGTCCACATTAGCCTATTATTTTATAACTTTGTATTATCCAATAGTCGTCCGATGGCATTTTATTGCATTATAATTAAATTCTGTTTAGAATTAAACAAACCATAACATAATAGTTTCAAAATTTTAGCTAGTAAATATTATGCTTACCAAATATAAATAGTAGCCTACGGTAAAAATAAATGCTTTTTAGATGGCTTTAGCTTGATTCACTTTTGTAAGATGGTTGGGGGGGGGGGGGGGGGGGCGTAGAAAAGCATATTTTGTACACACACATAGGGGCTCCACAAGTGGCAACGGGGGTCAAAAATGATTTTCAGCATACATAATATATGAATGGTTCTTTGTATAAATACCGAATTCAGCAAGAAATGCTAATATATTAAAGCAGTGAAAGCATATCTGAAGCTGGAACTGCTACCAAATAATCAGAACACATGTCACAATGATGAAATACACATTCTACTGCAATACAGCTGCCTCACTTCTCAGCATTCAGATTCTTTCACGAGGTGCTAGATAAATTCCTCGATTACATTACATCTACGACGGCATCGACTAAAAACACCAGACATTAAAAACAAAGATATAATTATTTACGTACACAATTCAATTTTTATTAAAATAATGTCCTGATTGTTAGTCATGCTCCCAGTTAAATTACTAAGTGATGATGGTCGGTGGTAACTTTAAACCCTACACACACACAACTGGCATATTGGTCTAGTTGCAAATGTACAAATGACACAAGAACTAGTAAACATCCAGTAATTGTAATTGTAATTGAACATTTATATAGCGCCACTTCAAGAGAACTCCTCAGAGGCGCTCCCGACCTGACACCAAACCATAATCAAAGAGAATGGTTTTCAAACGCTTGCGGAAAAGGGTAGTACTGTAGTAGGCCTACTATTACAGCTATACTAAGCACATAACAGCGTACAATGTTAAAAATGCAATCGTGCCTAGGGTATTATCAACAGTCGGCACGCAGGAACCTTAAATGGCATCAATCAATCACAAAATTTATATAGCGCCCCTCAGATATCTACTCAAAGGTGCTCCCAAGTCCCAACCCAGGCGTGGTCAGAAATAAAAGATTAAGAAGACAAATTTAGAAAGAGCCAGCAGAGTCACAGGTAGCTGGACTCACCATGGAGAATGCTTTTTGCAGCATAACACCCATTCACAAGGGCAGTGGTGGTGAAAGCTCCTATCCGATTAATTCCATTAAAATTAGAAGGGTCGACACCACAATTATTCCGTCGCTATAGAAACGATGCATATTTACATTTGCATAGAACGCAGCAAAGAACTTCATGCACTCGAACATCACTGAACGGCGGATGAACCTTTTACTATATTGTCAAAAAAATAACACGGTTAAGGCCAGTGAGAAGCAAGCATTTCTGAAAGATTGTTTAGCGGACACTATAACAATCATCTAGATACATACATATACCTACATTTATATTTCTTAAAGTAATGGCCACATAAAGCCACATATAATTCGTCAATAAAGCAACAGCAACATAACATTCTTTAAAGGAATCGGCTACAAAACATCCTGAGCAATGCACAGCAATATAAAAGCTGTCAAATGTCTTTCATGTACACAAAAGCAAACAGGAGAAGTCTTTACAAGTCAAAACATGGTTCAACATTGGTCAAATACAAAAGTTATTACAAACACACTTGAAAGGTGCTATATAACTGCTACATTATATATAACTGCTACATTACATATATAACTGCTAGATTACATCAAGCCTCCAGTAGAACAACTGTAATCGATAATGCCTTAGTGCCGTCATGTTTTCGTGGCTTGCCTGATTGGCGGCATATCAAAGTTTAGGGCATATATTAAAGTTTTATACGGAAGGAGCTGCACTGGCTGCCTATGCAACAACACCGTGAATTTAAGATTCTAATGCTTATGCCTAGTTGCTTCTCAGGCAAAGTCCTGACTTATCTTAGGGAGCTTTGTGCGCCAGTATTATCCGCTGCAGGTCGTAGATTCCTTCGCTCTGACATGTAAGATTGTCCCTATGGCTCAAACTTCCACAGTGCTGCATATAAAGTTTTGCAGTGGCCGGTCCATCTTTCTGGAATAAGAACATTACCTAGCAATCTCCATAATGAACTTCTTCGTCTTTCTTTGTCCCCACTTTCCGCAAGCATTTGAAAACCATTGTCTCTGGTCATGGTCTGGTGTCGTCAGGTCTGGAGTGCCTCTGATCCATGAGTCTCTTGTAGTGGTGGCGCTATATAAATTAAAGATTACAATCTGCGATGATCCATACATAGCTGGCATGCCAGCACACACACACACAATACAATGCTAAGAAACTTTTTAAAACATCATCTACATACACTTACATTCTTACAATACACAAACGCATAGCTGTTCCATCCATATGCAGCTAAAAACTTTGGTAATTCGTGCAAACGATGCTAATTAAACAAACGGAGCGACATTGCATACTGGCATGAATACACTTGATTCTCTTAACACGTTGACCGCCAGGTACGAGTTAACTCGTACTTCAACCAGTCATTTGACATGGCGTGTAGGCAGTCAATGTGTTAAAGATATCTAGTAATACCATAAAACGGCATACATCGTGATTTTACTTGATCAATCCAGTTTAGATACAACTCATGTTCTAGTTTTAAGTAAAGCAATTGCAGTGAAACGATCTCTACGGCCACACTAGCACATCGCATAATTATATTACTGGGAATCGACAAACATATGACATCATAATCCAGTGGATTAATTCTATTAAATCGTCAACCCAAGCGGTATCGAAGAGATTGTATAGAAACAAATTTATCTCTGATGAATATGTGCAACTCCAGAACTTTACGGCAAAACACAATTAACAATCCAAGCCCAGCCCATTTCTACTGTGTATTAACCCTTTACCCGTTTGCCCCGAGAATATCCGCAGAAAACACGGGCCTAACGGGAAAAATGAACGGGTAAAGGGTTAATAATATTGCTAACAAAAGGCAAAGTAGGAGGAACTTTCTGCCAAAAGAAGAAACAATAAATACAGTAACCAGGCAATTTAAAACATCTCAACAAAAACGTACAAAGTGACTTGTGCCTCCGAAACTCCTGGTCGCGATTCAAGAGTCAGCAATAAAGCATTTATAACCTTAATTAAAATCTATCTTGGGCAAAACAAATGGCAGAACTTTCATAATAGCCGATACACAAAAATGTTAAAGATGCAATTATAGAAAAAGAAAACGACCACTACCAAAGCACTGAAACACATCCACTACATCCTTGCATTAAGCAGAAGTTGGTCCCGTTAGCCAATCACTCAAAAGAACTTGCCGTATTTTACCAAACACAGATTAAGCAAAAAATGTCCGTCATTTACGTTCACATCTCTTAACCCTTTACCCACCATAGTGGAGTAAATGGTATGGTGAATCCTACACTCTTGGTCAGTAAAGGCTTAAACATAACAGCAATCAGCAGATAGTGGAACATATTTCGTCCTTCAAATGACCGCCAAGATAGCAAAACATCTTTCGTCCTTCAAATGACTGCCAAAATAGCAAAACATCTTTCATCCTTCAAATGACCGCCAAGATAGCAAAACATCTTTCGTCCTTCAAATGACCACCAAGAGCGCAAAACATCTTTCGTCCTTCAAATTACCGCCAATATAGCAAAACATCTCTCGTCCTTCAAATGACCGCCAACATAGCAAAACATCTTTCGTCCTTCAGATGACCACCAAGGTAAACAAACGATCACAGCGATGTCAGTTTAGCGTCGGACGAACGTTCGAACGAAGAATTCGTTCCTCTGCTGCCATCTGGTGTCGAAACAATCTCCGACGCTGGCAATCCCGTTATCGGGGTCAGACCGGTGTGTTCGTTGACCATAGACTGAAGCCCCAACACGAAGAAACCTGACGTCGGCACATTGGTCAGTTCGTTCATTGCCGACGATGTCAAAGGCGTGGCAATAGGAATCATGTTTGGCCGTCTTAACCCGGCAGCCTGGACCAGCTGCGATGAAGCCATCTGCATTTCGTACGGACTTTCCGACTTTATGGAAAGAGTTGTGGTGCTCTGCGCTGTTGTTGTGACCCCCGGCTGGATTGCAGCGCCACAGTGGACCCGGTGAGCCTCCAGAAGGAATTCCAGTTCTTCCTTCTGCTGCTGAAAGGTCTTTATTTCCTCCTGGAGTCGGGACTGTTCGTCTTCTAGCACCTTTGTTTCCTGGAGAGAGAAAAATAGAAGTGAGGTCATGTAAGGAAAATGTCTTTTATTACCTGTATATATAGTAATAAGAACTTCTCAGATTGCAATGCTGAATAAGTGCCACTGACAAGCCTCAAAGTGGAGCTGAAACAAGGTATTTAACAGACCTATAACATGTATGCGAATGCAGGAAACTTAATATGCTTTCTGAACTGTTTATTGAGCAACAGCATATTTATTTGAGTGGCCTAAATCCGACCCTGCCCATATGGCAACGCACATCTGCCACAATTCACTTGACATGAACACTCACAGAAGCTTTGATAACAGAGATCAAGAAGTCATTAATTCTCTAGTTACTACTTGAGTGAGTTTGCCTGCACAGTGTACAACATAGCCAACACTGCTTGATTTACCTATCTTTTTAGCCGTGGCTGGGCTGGGAGCCCCTCTGAGTAGACTTCTTGAAGGGGCGCTATATAAGTTTTCGGACTGGATGAATGAATAAATGAATGAATGTCAGTAGCAGATAAAAATGACTTCAGCTAGCAGCCACTTGCAGATCAGAACAGCGCAAAGATTAGTCAACCAGCCAATCTCGCATGCTTTCGGTTTTTTATATAATTATGTAATGGCACAACGTGAAAGACAAAACAAAAGATATAAGCAATCATACCTCAAGCAGATCATTCGTCTGATTAACTCGTTTCTGGCGACATTTCGCGGCAGCCACTTTGTTGCGTTCACGTCGCACTCGCCTTCGTTCCTCATCCTCTGGATTCAACTACAACGTCAGCAGATGCAAAAGTAAATGTAATAAATAAATAAATAAATAATCTTTTCTTTAATAAAACGCCTGCAAGACGCACCGCGCTTTACATTTACAAGTTATGCAGTAATCTTAATTAAACTTAACTACCAACTGAGCAGACAGCTTTGCAATTACACGGCGCTAATAGCAGCCTACAAATCAAATCCGCCCCATGGGGACTCGAACTCACTACCTCTCGCACTCTACGCCAGCGTGTTATCCATTGCGCTACTGGGCCCCTCAAATGTACACGTGTTTCCAAAAAGAACATAATTTTATGTGACCCTTCAGCATAAAACCAGTCTTAAGTTCAATTTTTCACTTTTTGCGCATAACATCTAATTGAAAGAATTGAAAGAGAAAAACGTACCTTTTACAATGACACCAAACTCATATATCTCAGTCATAACTAAATCTATATAAACCACTCGCATTATGGAAACTTTATCGACAAAAATGAATCTAAGTTGAAATGATAACTTGTACGAAACCATTCAAATAATACCCTTCGATGTTACTTTTACTCGAACATTTCGGTTATTTGTATGAATTAAATGTACCTAAACAGGATGTTTCAGCAGAAGCCAAGATGATCGCTGCCAACATATATTTGATTCATTAGGCGTAAAAAAAATGTTGTGTTTCCGGTAACCCGACCGACCCATTTTTACGGCCGCGACCCAAATATTTTTTTCAAAAATTTTTATTAAAAAAAAAATTTCCCCAAAATTTTTTTCACAAATTTTTTTTTTTACATTTGTATTGACATAACATAATAGACGTCAACAAAATTAAATTGATAGGACTGTTTCTACAGCAGTTTTAGATGCAGACAGTTGGGGAAATAGGCAGTTTATACTTGCTTAGAACATGTACTTTGTTTCAGCGTGCAAAAAAGACTAGTGGGGTATACTTTTTCGGATAGTCACTGCATAAAAATATTTTACCAAAATAAAAATATTTTCCGACCTACCTACCCAATTTTTTTTAGCTCTGTTACCGGAAACACAACATTCTTTTTTTAGGCCTTAATAAAGTATTTTTCTGACAGATCATTCGTGCAAGACAGCTCAATTCAGAAGCACAACATGCTTAACCATTTAATGCCAGAGGGTATAGGATTTCCCATACCATTTATTACCATCTCGGCATTAAAGGGTTAAATCATTGTGCAAGAATACTAGACTGGTCAGTCACTATAGGATGCAGCAAGAACTTGGCTCTGATGTACGGTATTCAGAGGATGCATAAACTTCAGAGTCCTACTCCATGAATGTAATCCTATGTCAGTAAGTAAATACTTCAGTACGTCTCTAGCATAGCAGAAGATTTTCAATTATCATAAACAACAAACACAAGATTAAACAGAATAAAAACATATTTAAATTTAAGAGAGTAGAAAAAAATCAAAATGCCTTATCATCTCGGCCATTTCTTCTCGATCCTCCCGATCTTCTTGATCCGCTGTGAATCCCCG
Source organism: Lumbricus rubellus (assembly GCA_945859605.1). Lineage (NCBI taxonomy): Eukaryota > Metazoa > Annelida > Clitellata > Crassiclitellata > Lumbricidae > Lumbricus > Lumbricus rubellus. The sequence goes on from OX243818.1 coordinate 13,158,949, forward strand.
ATGAGTTAGCGTTGCTGGAGTCCGTGCTACTGTAGCTCGGTGACGTCATCGAATAATCGACAGCGCCATCGTTGATCCTCAACTTCTTTGCATTATCTTTCCAGTCAAGGCCACTTGTAGAATCGTCGTCTGTACAACTACTATCACTGTCCTGGGATTCGGTTTTCACGATCATGTTTGACGGTGCGAGAGCTCCACTAACGAACGTACCGAGTGAAACGTCTCCAACAGAATACACCCTGTTCTGAAAAGAAAATTTTCAGGGTAAATGGCCATGACAAAGCTTGTAATCAATCAATCAATTTTCATTTATTAACTGGATCAAGCTGAAAAATGTAGATTGTTTCACTGGTCAGTACTATGACTGGTTTGTGAGGATCTAGTTTTGGTAGGTTGAGCTGTGATTTCTATTCATAGTTATGTGAACAAATTAAACGACAAGTATGTCTACTGCCAAATAACCCTTTTAATGACAACACGTCACTTCTCTTCACACTTACTTTTTTAATATCTCAAAATAAATATCAGTATAGCAATATTTCAACGAGATGGCCCATTCTGGCTTGATTTTTACTAAAACACTACACAATTGGCCGATTTACGAATATGTCACAAAATTTGACAAATTAATTTTGATTATCCGACACTTTAATATGTCACAGAGTGGGCGAACGCAAACCGGATTTCAAATCGAAGCCAAACTATACTGTAAAAGGTAATTAGCGCCACTGTCATTTACTAAAAGAACGCGGAAAATCAAACTCGATTGTGATTTCCACAAAACTATTAATAACACGTACATTAATTAAGGCAGAGGATAGACTCGGCGTGTTAATAGACTGCGCTATCCCGTTATTAGCGGAGGAGGCACTAGTCAAGCTTCCAACTCTCGTTTCAGCAGCAGAATAATTGGTGTCAATACTCTGTTCCGAACGAATTAAAGAACTCATTACTCATCTAATCCACGACAATAAATCACCCGATGATTAACGATTACGAATAATGGATAACTTCGAAGTTATATTATTTTATAAGTTCAATAACACTTTAGATTAAAAGTATATATGTATGCAGAGGTAGCACGATATAGTATTACGTCATTTGGCTTGCGTGACATCTCGTGTTTAAAGATCCAGCAAAAAATAGTTGTTAGACAAGATCAAGACAATAATAGGTTTAAAACACAGCAGCAAAAATCATTTGTCTTATTAATACCCTCAATCACCGTCGCTCATTATCATTTATAGACAGAATCACATTTACTGCTGACTCCAGCGATATTTGCAGCAGCATATCTGGACCAAAGTCACTCCAGCGCCAGCTGGTTCCCTAGCCACGCGCTCCGTTGAGTTTTGATTGGGTTGAAAGAATTAAGCCTGCCGAAAATTATTATGTCTCAAACCTTTTTAATGACCGGCTATTAACAATATTTTCCAGTCAGCTAATAGCTAGGAGGTTGCTTAAGGCGATCGAATAAGCAAAATATGGTAGGCATTTGAGAGGGGCTCAGTAACAATTTTGCGAAACCGAGTCTTTGGGTACATAGCCTACATAACACACAGCCAAATTTGGCTTATAATTAACTCTGACCTTCATCACCAGTGGCGAACATTGCACAATAATATTATAACTCGTTATATATAAGCCTTATAAGAATGAATGGTAGCGCAATGGATAGGGCCTAACACGCTGGTGTAGAAAGAAAGAGGCAACGAATTCGAGCCATTAGGCTACAGAGCGGACGTGCTTTTTAGGCTGCTAGGTCTATTAACGCCAATTATTGCAGGCTGTCTGTTCGGTTATAGACTTATAGTGGGCATATTTAAGATTTATGTGTGCTGTAATATGAGTTCATGTAAATTGTTTCAGCTTCATATAGTTGTAAACTGGAGCCGTGTTCTGTCAACCAGATTATTCTCTGTCGTTTATTTAATTAAACGAAGATACATTAATTTTCATATACATGTACATGGTTTAATTATAATTTTACTCTAGGGTCGTTAATTGTTGCATGTCGTCAGTTAATAGATGGCTCTACTCGAGTAATAAGAATGTGATTTTTGGTTTTCAGCGTTGCTATCTTTAATATTTACAATCTTTTCGTCGCAGTGCTAAAATTAGCTCGGTTATCATCACTGTTTACGGATACCTTTCAAAGAGTGAACAGGGAATAGTTTTAAAATACGACTGTTTTCTCTTCATTTTTTATCACTGCAGCTTAATTTTTTACTATAATATCGAGACAGAATGAACTTCAAGTTCAAGGAAGAGAATACATTCGGTAATTATGTTTTTATTTGCATGTTTTGGGTGTTGTTTATACTGGACTTTTATGCGCCATTATGACACTGTTCTGGGGAAAGGATGTCAATCTAAAGGAAGGGTAATATTTAAATTCTTGTTATCTGGCTTGATGGTTGAATCATATGACTCAGCCTTAGACACAGGAAATTTGCTTATAATCAAGTGACTATTGCGAAATTGAACGTGGATCATAAATATTGATGATATAATATGCGTGTTTGTGCTTTCGTTCTTTCTGGGCTGTTAAAGGCAGCTACATGGTAACACACGAGATTATTACTCATCCGACGTGTGCAAAATTGACACATTTATAGCTTAAAGTTAATTGTAATTAATGAAGGCTGATTTGTCATTGTAAAGTTGATCCAGATTTTCTGTTAGCTTTTATTATTGGTCAGATAAAAATGTAATAATTGTTATCCTTCTCCATTTCTGCCAAACACTTGGGTAACACTGAGATGTTTTGCATGAAAGTCCAAAAGTGGTGCAAACCATATGTCATTTTATTTCGTTTCAGTTGATTTGTTTGAGTTATTTTGTACAACCAATGTTTATTGTCATTGCAATTTGATCAATCAACAATTGGAACAGATATCTCCAATGAGACAGTGTTAGTACTGTCTTGGACACGTAGCACTTGATTAAAGGGTGGCTAACACTAACCCTAACCGACCCTCACGATGCCTAACCTGAGCCCTAACCGACCCTCACGAAAAAGACGTGCAATGACAACGCTGACGGCACTGCAAAAATAAGTAAAATTTTCGCCCCCTGATTGTACATGTATACCCTATTCTATTCAGAAGTCTGCAGTTGTTGTACTTGGTACTTACTCAGTGATACAATGCAATGATGGCCTGTGAACATTTCTCGGCGATCATGTACTATCAGGGGGCGAAAAATACACAGTGTCTTTTGCCATCAATCCACCAGAGTTTATAATGGCTAAACTAACCCTAACACTAACCCTAACCGACCCTCACGATGCCTAACCTGAGCCCTAACCGACCCTCACGAAAAAGACGTGCAATGACAACGCTGACGGCACTGCAAAAATAAGTAAAATTTTCGCCCCCTGATTGTACATGTATACCCATTTCTCATCAAGAGGATTTCTGATTCTTGAATTAAGCACATTAGTCAATAGAATTGTCTAACCATATCAAGCATGACAAGCTTTGTGCTGTGGTAATTGCTAACAGACCTGTGGAAGAGCTGAGGACATTTCACGTTATACTATGAGTTTTTTAACTAAATGGCAGATCACTAATGCAAAGTTCTGCCATTCATTCACATCTACTCTGAAGTTCAGCCCATTGTTGTTACTGAAACAGATATATTGTTATCAAGCTTTACAATGCATAAGAACAGGCCCGCAAACCGGTTGCAGCTTTCTCACAATTTATGTTGCATTGTTGAAAAGCAGTAACATACCTCGACTCCATTATTATTCAAGTGAGCCCATTGTTTTAAAAATCAATCATGTATTAAAATTCATATGCTTAGTGGCTTTGTTTTCCATCCGCAGAGCAACGAAAAGATGAGGCTACCAAAATCCGAGCCAAATATCCTGATCGCATACCCGTAAGTAGTAACATTTTCCAAGAAGTAGGCTATCCAGTACGAAATGTATTTGTAGTGGAGCATTTGTTTATGACCTCTTGAAAATCTGTCACATGCAGTCTTTGCATGAATATAGCTCATAAATTGAAAACTGCGTCTTTTTAAGTAGTAGATATTGTGATGCTATCCTTATTGATCGAACAGCAAACAGGTGGTCGGTTATATAATTTCCAATACAACGAGAACTCCATCGTGCATCGGTAGATATATGGTAGCATTGAGCAATCGAGGCGACTATTGTCTGGAATTGCATTAATCTTATTATTACCACCATTTTTGTAAATCATTGTTGTTATTAATGTCGAGCTTCCATACATTGATACAGTGCACCAGTGTCTGACAAGACATGTCATTTTAGCAACTGTGCATTAAGGTTGTGCTCACTGCTCAGGGTCCCCTACGGTGTTTATGTCTTAATCTAGACTCTGTGCATTGTATAATATATGACACATGCTCCACTATAATTTTGTGTAAGCACCTGCAGGTCTACAAACTTGTAATGGTAATCAAAATTTTCTACTTCTTCTCTGTCGGTAATAAGACTTACTGTTTATTTATTTATGGGCATTTGATATATTGTATTGGGATTTGATATATTTTATTACAACTGTAAATGTCATATAAAATTTCCCTTATTCTAAAGTTCATTAAGTGGATATGACACTGAGTGAAGGATAGTATAGTTCTTCCTGAACATGCTAACTAGGTAATCAGCGAGTGGTATAATTTCTTTAATAATTAATATTAATAATAGCTCTGCTGTGAAAAGCACTTTACACGCATTCATATTAGATTAGATATTTCAGTATATTATTTTTGACGTCTGTTATCTTCAGGTCATCGTGGAAAAGTTGCCTGGTTCACCCATTCCAAACATCGATAAACGCAAGTTTCTAGTTCCATGCGACATATCCGTAGCTCAGTTCATCTGGATCATCCGGAAACGGATACAGCTGCCGCCAGCGAAGGCACTTTTTCTCTTTGTTGGAAAAATGCTCCCACAAACCAGGTACCAATTATTTACATCACACATCTAATCTGTATGCTTCCATAGCATCACTGTTGTAGCACTAGGTGTCAAATGAAGGTCATGACAGGGATTGTAATAAATATTGGTGATCCATTACCGGTGTTATGCATGTTAGGGCCCATCATATGTTTGTGGGCATGTTGATGGTGATCTGATAAGGACTGACTTACTTCTCTGTCAACTGTAATTCGTTTTTTAAGCAGTGCACAATAAAAAAAATAGCTTTATGTATAAAATCTAATTAAAATTGCAAAGTATTGGAGATACATAATGTGGTCTGAAGCTTTGCTTACTGATAAGCTTATTGTTTGTAATAACTGTAACATTATCTAAAGCTAGTCTATCTAAAGCTAGTGTATAGAAATACTTTAAATTAAATACTTTTAAGTTAAGAGACATGATATAAAGTCTAGATAATAGAATACACCTGCATTTGATATCATTCTCCATACAACATCCTCCATCCAAAGTTCAGAAGTGCACACACGGTCATAGGACTGATCATGCTGAGCAACTGCGAATTAAGGACATGCTCAAGGTCTCTACACAGTGATAGTCTAAGTGGAGACTTGAACCTGTACTTGCTGTGACACATGTTGGGAGCTGTAACATGTCTGCTACATGTACACGTCTATCGAACATGATTTGTCTGTGCTGTACTTAAATAAGGATTCTTGATGTGTTCCTTAAAGAACTTTTACTAAAGGCGACCCTTTATGAGAACTTAATTCCTTTTTCATGAAGCAACGCACTTTAAAAAATAGCTAATTAAAGTTGCAAAATCATTGTGTAGACTGTGGAGGATATATGATTCTGTCTAGAGCTGAAGAATGCTTTGGCGTTCATTTTATGACCTGCCATAATTGATTAATTATTATCACAGGTAGGGACAAACAGTCCCTCCATCTGCTACCTAGAACTGCTGTTCCATATTAAAAAAGTTTCATCCTAAAAGTTTCTAGAAACATCTTCCTCAATGTGAAAGGGAATGTAAAAAAGCAGAATAAATGTGAATATACTGGTTTGAAAGTGGATAAATGTATAAAAATGGTTGTTTTTACGGGGTGCTGTCTATTTGTAGTTCAAGCATGGGACAGATATACACAGAGCACAAGGACGAGGACAATTTCCTGTACGTTGCCTACAGTGGAGAAAACACATTTGGATTTTAGTCGCACGTTCAAACATTTTTTGACTGATTTGTTGTTCTATATTCCAGAACACGACTGCTTTGTAAATTTTATCGCATCTTCTGCATACATGTCTCAACGATTTTGTCCGTGAATCATGTAACCGTGATTTAATGTTTTAAGGATTTTTAAAAGAAATTTTGTTTTGTCAAGTCTGAACTGAAGATGCTTTATAGTGTCTTTATCGACAATGTTTCTGCTTTCTCGATGTTGCAGAAGTCTGCCATTGTTAAGCTGTTGCTTGGTATATCTGATCTTTAGTCTAGTGAAACTAAATGTTAAAGTGGTTTTTTGAAGTTGTCAGTAAGATACTTTCTGTAGTGTATATATGCAAGTCTGAACCATAAGCTGAATTGTAAGGTAAAATATTGCAATGTTGGCCGATGCAAATTCCATTCCAGTTATCTAAATAATGTTGTAGTATGACATCTAGTTAAACTGTAGGACAAACGTCGGGCTTGCACGAGTGATAATAAAGTTTAGCACAGCACTCTGTTCTGCAGTGCAGAGAAATGAATAACATGGAAATGCTAAAACTGTTTATTACTTATTAAAAATATATGTAAACACTTGTAAAAATCTGTGTGCCATACAACTGCTTTTTAGTTCTGTATATTTAATCAAACAGGATAATCTTTAAGTGGACATTGAGCTTCAGTTCGTTTATTACAAATCCCTATGTACAACAGTTTTCAGAAGGTTGAACGGTAATTTTCTAAAAGCACTGACGTAACACCACTTCCTTAATCTTTAAGTTGACATTGACCTTAAGTTCATTTATTACAAGTCCATACAACAGTTTCATAGGGTTGAAAGATCACTTGCTAAAAGCACAGATGTAACACCATTTACTTATATAAACGTAAATGTTGCTTTTTCAAAGTTACTATTATGTCCTCAACTCTGCTGCCTATTTGAAAGTTATCACACCATATAAAGTCTCTTGTTTGGTTTAAATCTCTGAATCAAGACACGTTGGGTATGCAAACCACAATCCACGTGCACAGGTACCGCATGCAGTGTGCGCTCCTACCAATGTAGCTATTGTCTGGTCACTTGAGGTCAACAGCTTCTATGCCCATTCCATTTGAAGCACATGGATATAAACTGTATGCCAAAACTGTCGGTTACTTACATGTGTTTGATACAATACTTGGACATCTATACGCGAAAAGTCTTATGAACTGGCCAGTTATGAGCCAAGGAGTAAAAACAAAATAGTTGAAATATACTAACATATAAAATGCTGTTTTGATAGCAAAACATACATTACTACTGAATATAATGCATGCCCAATCTACCCGACATAAAAAGTAAAACATCCTAAGATACTTGATAAAAAAACAACATTTTGAGCAAACCACAACAAGACTTTAAAAAAATGCTTGAAATGCAGAAGTCGATATAATCATGCTGATTTTCACTTCGTAAGCAGAAATTCATCTTTAACTACTGCTTCAATGTAACAGTACTTTTGATGTTGTTACAAGAAGATGTTCTATAGAGACATTGTCAGAGGCGCTATAACATGAGCCTAACTTCTTAAGCTAACTTGTCCATTCTCTGACAGCTTAAAAAAATTACAACCAAAAGACACAAGGAAGACAATGGCACCCGCGGCAAAGGAAGACTAAATGAAAATGAAGTTTACTAGCTTACTTGTTGGCCCTTAACTTTTGGCTTAGGTGTATTAAGTGTCTGCAAAGAAGTTTCGCCCAAATGCAAACAATGGTTGCAGTTGCCAACTTCAAAACGTAATGCACAGTTCTTTCACTGCAGCCTTTTCTTCAAACACCAACTTCAGACAGCATCAATGAGCATCAATGTACCAAGTACTCAACTCAACAGCATGGCCAGCGTTGTAGGTAGGTAGTTTCAGTTTAATGTCACTGTGTGATAAGAAAGACCATTAGCGATGCCCTCCTCCTTTATCCAGGCTTGGGACTGGCACAGTGCAACCAGTGGCAGAGTTTCAGTATTGTAACAGCTGCAGTCTAGGTCATAGTACTCCTGGGGGAATTATGATGCCAAATGTAGTCAATAGGTCGAAAGTCCAAACCAGGTAATCTGTGGACTATCCAAAGAATGGCCATGTTTGTGATTGTACATCCACTTTACAGAATATTTTGCCGATACTTTTACAAAAGGCAAGGACGGCAGAAATATATTAAAATACAGTAACAGTATTCCACAATAGTGTTACAACACATGACAGTTATGAAACTTCAACAAGGCACGCATTGGCTGAAAAACCATTGGCTGATTAGAATTCGGAGCATAGTTTCTACAACAAGAACTTCATACATGTAGCTGGTTGACTTCTGTTTCAATTAACCTAAACAGACAATAACTTCGTTCCTGTGGTTGTCCATTATCTCTGCCAACTGTTGTATGTTGTCATTTCTTTCCATTAACAGGAAGGTATAACTTAAACTCAGTTGGTAATTCGTCACTGGTGTACGGTCGATCACAGAAATAGATCCTTCGCACGCGACAGTTGGCATGAATCTGACACGGGAAAAAATAACGCTACAAATTTTTGTATTGGACAAATATGCTGAACCTTCCTTTGAAAACTTCTATACACATGATATTCAAACCCCATGCACAAAAAACTGCGTACGGTTAATCAGACAGTTACTTAAACGTAGCACAAATTTGAAAAGCGGTATTAAAATTCTGACTAAATGCATAAAAACCACAATCTTGCTGTTTTAGTACGGTAGTTTCCCAGTGACTTCGTGCACGCTCATTGTCAAAGTGCCTAGCTGAAGTATAAATCAAAGTGGTTTGGGTGAGCAGTGGGAACGCTAAATGTGGATGGTCTTCCTACTATTATTCGTGCTCAGATTTTATCTGGAGGCTTTATTTTTTCTGCCAGGTGTCTTAAAACTTTTCTTTTCCAGGAGTTCTTTGCACTGGGAGCGCCTCTGATTAGGTTGTACTGTGAGAGGCACTTTATAAATCCAAGAATAGAATAAATAGGTGAGAAGTGGAATGCTGAAGAAGAGCTTCATTGGAACCTACCTGCATTCGAAGTGTTTCAACGTAGTTGGTACCATAAGCCCTGCGCGTAAAGTCCTGCAGATTAAACTGAATTTGATTCCATCCGTCTTCCAATCGCATTGGCATTGTGCAGACAAATGGCTGAACACGACTAGCAGTCTGAAAATTACTCGCTCGAAAACGTCGTCGTACGTTTTTATCATCCAACACCTAAACACAACAGTAGACAAAAGTAAGGAACAACTGGCGGCAACATGGAAGAAAATAATCAGTGAAAAATAGACTACATGACATTAAGCAAAATTAGTTTACAGATCAGCTAAAATAAACTTATTTACTTGGTTTATGATGTGCTTAGCGACAAAATCCAGAAATGGAAGTAAACTTGTAAAATTGGAGAAGGTACTGTGTGTTGTCCTGTTAAGAGTCACCAAAAAACAGCATTCTTATCATCATCGTCCCTTCCCCCTGGATTTCCCTGCTAGTCAGTATTTCCACTGACACTAGATTGAATTCATAAGAGCTCTATATGGATTGCATAAATTGAATATAGTAAATATGAATTCCAGGCAGGCATGATATCAGTGGCCTACATTATGGCACATTGCAGCTTTCATATACTTATTAGTAAATGTACTCAGAAAAGGATTCACAGAAACCAGTAAAATACAAACATTTGGATGCTACCAAAACAGTTCTCTTCCCATCCCTTGTTATTTCTTAGGAATTTTCACACTCTCAGGGTGCCTCTAACTGTGAGAGGCATCTTAAAATTTTTAAATATGATATCATTTCTCGGTTCAGAAATTACAATCTAAATGCATCCAATGTCCTTATGTTGAATTCTGCTTACCTGAACCTCAAAGGTAAAATATTTCTTGAGGTTTTTGATGATCAACACAAGAAAAGATAGCTTAATGCCAAGCGTCTTTTTTGGATCAGCAGGACTGGTGATAAATGTCGTGCTGAAAGAAAATCAGAGCACATCGGTTAAACTATTTCTGTTCAATCAACTAATCTACCTAATAAAAATCACCAATCCATGCATCAGCCAGTTCATACGTTATATCTAGGGCTTCATTTCTGATTAACAAAATACTAATTTCATTGATGCAATCCCTCGGCCATTCCAGTCACAGAACAATTGTTTAGCTAATGAATTCACCACTTAAGAAAGTAAACTGAGTGCTTAACAGATTAATCAATTCAGAAATAGATCAGCTGGTGACCTGAGTCACCTAATCCTTTTGGCATTTGATAGCAACGTGCAAACCAATCTAAGAAATCTACATCTCATCATACTCACAAGACACCACCTAGTCATATCCAGTAATCAATTGTCTACTAACTTAATGGTTGTAATTTATCACAGCACCGCATCTAACATTGCCAAATTGACCTTAAATAACAGCACTTAACATGGGCGTCCACAACGGGGCGCAAGTGCGCCCCCCCCCCCCTGGATTTTTCGCATAGTTGCACATAAATTTAGATTATTTGGTTGTGGTTGTTACAAAGTGATATTCAATGTGATTATCGATTCCTTCTACAAGTTGAACCTATTATATCTTTCTTTGGGCGCATAACGTATAGGTAGGCTACAGGATTCTCTCGTGGTGATATGGAAATTCAAACTGTCACCCATTAAATTTAGACCATGTGACAATTATTTAAAAGTTTGCGCCCCCTAGAAAATTCCTGCGGACGCCCATGGCACTTAACATTGCAGCTTGAAAGTTCGTATACCAGCTGATCACAAAGCATAATTCTCTCCTGCCAGCACACGCATCAATCTTGAACTGTCGGACTACAGACCACGAACATAAAACAATTATTATTATGATTAAATTTGTAATGCTTGCATGGTCACATCAACATGCGAATCTGAAGATCACCAGAAGCCACATATGTATAGTAAAGTTCTTAAGAGATTCCACTGAGTGTTAGACAAACCTCACATTGGTCGCAACAATTTCCAATATCAACGACTGGATGTCTTTGTCTGTCAATCGCTTAATGCTTCCATTTCGAACCTAGAACACAGAAAATTATTCAAACTGAAGCCTCGTTCATTAGAAATAACTACCTAAGTCAAATAAGGAAGAGTCATATCCATAGTACAATAGTAAAACAAGTGTTTAACAAGGTTAACAGCAGTTAATCAGCAAACTTAAATTTTTTAAATAATGACAATATACGAATGTTTTGAATGACACATAAAAATGAGATAAATAATTCGTACAGGCATTTAAATATCTACAATTTTCCATCATACATTTTAGACAAAGGTCACACACAAATGATAATCAAACCTTTTTGTCCCAGTTCACTAGTGGCTTGGTATCAACGCTGTACAGTATCGAGCTAAAATTATGTTGGGTGTTGATTTTCCCTGGCAATCTGCTAGTCATTTCAGTAAATATCCTTCAGTGAACCCCCAAAATTATGCTGTTTCCTGTTAACGTTAAACCTTCATTTTTCAGCAACCTGTAAGAACAGAAAATAGAGGCAAATATTGCATTATAGCAAGTTTACATAGTTTGACGGATTAAATCTGCTTTTCAACAAAGTAGCATAGGGCTGTCAATTTACAGTATGTAGTGATGTCTCATATCCTCGTTACTGGTCCAATTCACCACTGTTGCTCCTTGCCTGGGGTCATTCTCTGTAGACTGCTTTTGTGTTTCGGTGGTTTCCCTCCTTTCTTTCGACTGGACTTTATCTGGAATTGGCTAGCACACCCACCCTGCATAACAGAGAGATCATCTATACTGGCAACAGTTCATCGCCCTATTTTGCCCCATCTAGCCGTATCCGCCAGAATAATGTTATGTCACACCACTATGTTTCTTTCTCACTTAAAAACCGTTTTATTTAGCCGTTGTTGGACTGGGAGCGCTTCTGAGTATATTACCCTGAAGGTGCGCTATATAAAAGGTCAATAATAATAATAATGTAGTTCAGGGTAGCTATTCTGAAATTGCGATTATCGTCAGGGTCTCATCCCAATTTACCTCCGACAATCATGTTGATTTTATGATAATTATTTTTCAACTTTGAGCAAATCAACAAGTCTCATTAGATTCGAATAATAGCGGCGTTTGTTGAAGATCCTATCATCGCTCACTCACGGAAGGTGCACTTGACTATCGAAAAATTGCTCTTGCCAATCAAATTCAGAAAACAGAATTTAAAAAATAACCTTGATACTGTATTCTGACTGATCTAACCGACAAACAAACATTTAACACATTAACTCAACAGCTTTGCCACGTGTGCAGAGCGTCTTCTGGTCTAAGCCGCTTTTGTTTACATTCGTTGCCGTGTTTTCTGTGACTACAGTAGGCCTCAAAATATTATCCAGGCCTAACTTGCTGTATGCCTACAAGCTACAATGTAGCATTGTAACTTATAATCAGTCACTCTGTTATGTGATAACGTTGTCAAACACCAAACACGTTTCAATTTTGAAAGATAAAAGTGACAGCAACCAAAGGAATAATAACATTAATTAGTAGTTTCCTCGAAGAGGCGCTAAAATTATAAATACTTGAATTAATTAATAATAATAATAACATTAATTAATTATTAACATTCCCGTTTAACAAGCCTTCAATCACCTCTCTCTAAATCTGCGTCTATCTTCGCACTTAGAGCACTCAAAACCTATGGTTCATTCACAGATTTTTACAGCTGATCACTCGCGCAACCATCCTACAAGAGCAGTGTAGGCCTACACTAAAGTGTATATTATACACTCTGGGCCTACACGTGTGCCTAAACTGCCTGTGCCTCCTCTGCCTGGTGGGGATTGGCGTACGAAAAGGACAAAGACGGTCTTCAATGCCTGGATGAACAGACTAAAACGTTCTGGATTTATAATATTTCAGTCAAATATATTGTCTACGGGTTGACGTCGATTCTTATGTCTTAGTATGTATACAACTCACCCTCAAAACTAAGAATATAACCTGGGACTAATATCCCTAATATGGTGAATATAATATTATTATATTCATCCTATTTATAGATGCATAATTTGTATCAGTTAACCCCTCAACATAATAGCTCAGCTGATAAATATTCAGCTGTGTAATTTTTATTATTGTAGCTACGTTTAGGCCTATCGCAGCTAGATTTTTTGCATGAGATGATGCAGTGAGAATTGCAGAGGTTTGAGAGGTCAGAGGTTCAACCACCTACTCTTTCTTAATTAGGACTACATCAAGTCTTCTTGCGAACGCCAACTCCACACAGATCAAAGTCAAACCAGTGATATTTTTTAATAATTCTTTTTTTAAATTCTCGTTTATTTAATACTGAGACAATGATAGCTCTCATGATCCGGCCGGTGCTCACTGCCAGTGATCAAGTAAATTATGTAGCACCACAGTATGTTATCTATACTGTGGTAGCACTTCCACATGTTGGATTTTACAATTCACTAGAATTCTTACGTTTCTCAAAATCCAGCACATAGCATGCAGTGATACCGCTCCTTGGCTTTTTTCCCAAGATCTTGGCTTTTTTAATCGTATCTTGGGATATTGGTTTTTCAAAGGACCTTGGCTTTTTTACTTGGCTTTTTTTCTGCCCACTAAATGACAATAATCTTAGCAATAATCCACTAAATAGCAATAATTTAAGCAATAATCCACTAAACAACAATAATCTTAGCTGTAATAATACAACTATGGCAGCGGCTACATCTACTGACTAGGATTTATCCGACTTATTATTATTCTCTGAACGTTTATTTCTCAAAACTAGCGCACTATGTTCCAAAATGTCGTTAGTATGTTAGAAAATCAGCGAACGGAACCAATTATTAATAGTTTAACATACATTAATTTCAGGATTAATTATAGATAATTTCATAACCATCACAATTTATCGGATAAAATAGCTTCTGTTGAAAGAAAATAAGCGACATATAATCCATAATTATTAACTTGGCTTTTCTTGGCTTTTTTAAGACCCCATCTTGGCTTTTCTTAAATTTTGGAGCGGTATCACTGATAGCATGACACCACATTTTAAACACAGGAATATATCATATATGATGGATCTGGTCATTTTCCATTTATTTTGGAAAAGTGCAAAACATAAAAATTAATGTCTGAATTTCATATATTTTAAACCAGACAAAACAGGGTAAAAGTCTTTGTTTTTACCCGATTGTGCTGAAAAGTGTACACTCCTGGGTGAGAATTGCCAGGGGCGGGTTCAACCCGTCTTTCTTAGCACCCCATAAATGTTTTTCACACCCCAATTCCAAGTGAATCATAGTCCAACCCCAACCATTATGTTTCCACAATTCTTACACGGAGATACTCAACACATGATGTTCCTGACCTTCAGGCTGGGGTGCTAAGCTTACACATACTATTAAACCACTAACTTTGTACATGTATATTGAAAGTTCCCATAAAGTAAGAGCAAGACTAAGCAACAACTCCCAAGCTGTTAGCAATTTCAGTTTGTTGACTTTTTCTCACTTCATCTTGGTCGGGAGCGCCTCTGAGTAGATACCTTGAATGGGTGCTATATAAATTATGATTGATTAAGGACAAGTTCTCAAATCGTAAATACACAAATCAAGGGGCTTGGAAGATTAATGCAGCTGAAAAGCATTTTAACCTTGTATTGCCAACAAAGCTGACTGACAACCACTACATCTCACTCATTTTGTACAGAAAGCAACCGACAAATTTGTTAAAACCATCCCAAAAGCCAGCACTTGCAAATCCATTACACCCCTGTACTTGATTTTTTGCCTGATTCAGAAGAACACAAAAGATACTTCGCACGACTACCAAGTCATTTATTTTTATTCTGAAATGCCAGTTCTGTCACTTCTGTCTAAAAAAATTTATCATTCAGACAAAAAGAAAGCCATCGCCAGAACAGATCAAAGTTTTTGTGCTTAATCTTCTTCCTCGGCATCACCGCCTCCAGTTGCCTTTCGCTGGTTCTTTCGCTTGACACGTCCTGAAAGAAGACAATGCCTTTGTTATAACGTTGACAATGCCTGTGTTATAATGTTAACAATCTCTACACTAGAAAATTTAAATTCAACAATCAAAGAATATGTAGACAATACCAACATTCAATTAATCACATAAATTTATTTAGGGCCCTTCAAGATCGCTACTCAGAGGCGCTCCCAACCCAGGCCTGGTCATGGGTTTTATAGGTACCGTGCAAAGTGAAAAGAGTGTGAATAAATAGATGCATTTTTAGACATGTCGAAGCCAGTTGACATCAAGATCTTACTTACACACCTGCAAAAACCAAGTCGCCATAATATAATTAAGGCGAGAGCACACAAGAGAGCAGGTATCATGTGATGTAGTGTTCTGATATTTATGGTTTGTAATGTGGGGTAGGAATGCGAGTTGTCCAGAGTCACTCCAAGTGTTGCGACATATCCACCCTCGTTAATATTTCAATTACCCATAGCACTAGGGATGCTATTGCGCTTAACACATTCAGCGCCTGGGACGTATATATACGTCCCAAATCCAGTCATTTAACATGGCGGGTAGGCGCTGAATGTGTTAAATGCTTGTTGGGAATGAAAGTCCATTAACTAAAACAAAAGTCAGCAAAAACTTCAAAAATTCAAAACGTGTCGAGTGTAACTGAAGGCGCTTACCGGCACGGCCACCTCCGTATGGCGACTTCAGGGAGAAGTCAATGTGCTTCTGGGAATCAAGTCGCACAATGAAGGATGGCAGGTTCACGACTTGCTTACGCACTCTGAAAACATTTTATAACACACTTTATAAGACACTTGCTTGAAATAACAATAATCGCAAAATTTCCTTTGATTTGTGATGACAAATTGTTAAATGTTAAAAAATGTACTCAAATGCACTTTTCCTGCATTTTGGTAAAAATCTGTGCAATAGTATATTGGTAAAAATCTGTGCAATAGATCTCTAAATTTAGCTGTCACGTGTAATCAAACCAACTCTTTGACTGTAAGCTGCCTCACTTGCATTTGTACATGAATTATTACTCATGTACAGAAGGGATCGGGCCACTGTTTATTCTGTGCACAAAATGAGTCGATACATCAAATAATTCTAGATGTTTTCGTCATCAGTGCAAATGGCATAAGGCAGCATATTGACAAACAAGATTGATCTGCAGAAATACATTACTCACTGTGAGCATTACAAATCAAGCAGTTATGCAAAAATTCAAGAATTCACCGTAAAAGCTCGGCCAGCTTGAACAATGACACAACAGATATAATTTGTTAGATGAGACAAGAGATGGGCTACAAAAAACGGTAAACACGAATACTGGCTGCCCGTACTCCAAACAATATGGCTGCCGACGAATGCAATAAAATTAGAGCGTGACCTATTGACAACATCGCAACGTGCATCTCAACACATGCAAAGCGTGAGGGTCGGTTAGGGCTCAGGTTAGGCGTCGTGAGGGTCGGTTAGGATTAGTTTTAGGGTTAGTGCAGTCATTCTGCTGAAATTGAAGCTGAATTGATGAACAATGTCGTTGATAGGTCGCGCTCTAATTTTATTGCATTCGTTGGCAGCCATATTGTTTGGAGTACGGGCAGCCAGTATTCGTGTATACCCAAAAAAAACAGTACACGGCAAAGTCAAACCATCTCACACTCGATGGTCTAAAAAAAATATAGCGGCAAAAGATTATTACAATTAGTTAAGCGCAACCAAATTAATAAACAATTAGGTCAACATTTTTACCTGATGTGCCTCTGACGAATCAGAACACGAGCATGGTGAATGCTCTTCGCCAATCCCAGCTTGAGGACCTGCGTCTGAAGACGACGCTCCAGAAAGTCCTCCAGACGAAGACCGAGCACGTAATCGAGCTTCATCTTCTGCTCGTCCAGCACTCCGATACGGACCAGGCGACGCAGCAGAGCATTACCTGTTTTTCAGTTATAAACAATTAATTAATATGTTTATAATTATTAAAATGTATCTATTTGGTCAGATTTTATGTATTTGCTATAAATCAAATTTTCTAACAATTGAATGACTCGACCATCATTTCATATTCCTCAACTTTGTGATCTGTCAATGGAAGTGGTCGATACACTGCAGTTCTTGTTCCTAGCTACACAGATCATTTCTATCTATATATTAATATTTATTCCACAAAGACGTTCAACAGCCATCTCAATTTCTGATTAAATTGATTACCAGTTAACTTTTTCTGAAATGCTGACATTCATTTAAAAACTTTTACTTCAGCCAATTTGTGTGTGCATCTAGCAGCACACATGCACAAACCGAAACTCACAGAACCTCCATAATCTTAGCAGTTAGTCAGTATCAACAAATTATATTTCGTGTGGCCAAATGCTGAGCACAAAATTTGAAATTAATAATAATACATCCTTATGACAAAAAACTACAATCAAAACAACCACAACTTACCATAAATTTTACTTAAATGCACCGATCAGTGCTGGTGGTTACGTAATTGTTTCAGAAATATTAATCCTTCTCTTCTTTGAATCTGCCGAGCATAAATTTTTTCTGTGACCTGGTGGAATATGGCACAGCAACTCCAAGGCATATTTCTTAATAACAATTTGACATTGATGCCCTTGTAAAAATAATTATATTGGTGGTAATAGGATGTAGATTAAATCTACCTTCAAACAGACGTCTTGGATCTTTCTCATCGAGGGTAAGCAGCTCACGAGCAGCGGTACGGATCTTGGTCAAGGTGTACTTGACTCGCCATACCTCTCTCTTGTTGCGCAGACCAAATTCACCAATAAGCTTAGACTCCTGGTCCAATCGCTCCTTTTCGAAGGGACGACGGGGAGTCGAGTAGGTCTTACTCCTAACAAGGGCTATGCGTGGCATCTTGATTCATTGACTGAAAACACAAACACATTAGGTATTAGGTACAATGGAAGAGCTTTGCAACTGGATTATTGTCATTGTCTGTGGTTAATGAGAGCAGCATAAAATTTATTGTATTTTACTTCCTGACGTTTCTGCAAATTACCTTCAACTTACAAAATTTGTATTGTTCCGTCACTCATTTTTATGTTTGCAAATATTGTCGAAATTCTGCTGGCAAACGGCTCTGTTGCTTCTAAAACAGAGTACACAATCCCTAGCGTTTCCTACGTACAGCGACTAGTTTTAATTGTTGCAGTATGAATTCATTTATCTGAAGAAAACTTAAGTAGCAATGGGTCACATAAAAACGAGCAATTTGAAAGAGCAAAACGTCTGCCACAAAATCAAAAGCAACTCAATGCAATTAACTATGTAAATATCTCAAGGGGACTTCAAATGTTCGGGTAGCAATAACTATTGCATTCAACTGTACAGTCTCCTTTATGCACGTGCCATAGCTAGATATAATCAAACTCATTTTGTGCCTTCTTTTATCACACTAAACAGTTTCATACATTAAAAATTATTCACATAGCACGAGAAGTACCAAATATATCCGAAGAATAAAAAGGTTTGAAGTTTCGAAAGGCAGTAAAATTAGGCAGAAATATAACAAATTGACAGATCGCCCAACCTTATCAGACACGCACCGGAAAAGGAAGTCTCTATTTCGACTGACGAGAAAGAACTGACAGCAGCGCAAAAATTACTTAGCGCTGACCATAGAGATGTATTAAAATATAAGGCTAGAGGGAATATCACGCCGTCATATTGATGTCGCTTCTGTAATCGTGCCGGCCAATCAAATCACGTCTAATCGACAGTAATCCAATCACAGTCTTACACCTTCCAACAGCTGGAAAAGTAAATAATTTTAAAACTAACATGGCTTGTGACGTCACTGGCGTGATTACCGTTAAATATATATTAAGGTCGTTGATGACTTCACTTTTTTATGCAGAGGAGATAGGCCATATTCTCTCTAGCCTATATATTTTATATATATAGCGTACATCTCTATGGCGCTGACTTAACTCACTGGCCTATAGAAAATTTATGCTTTGGGGACAAAGTTGCTTTTTAAAAATATTAATCATGTGTTTTTACAAAGCACTTCTTGGTTTTTAACTTTGCATTATTATAATTGTGTCTTAGCAAAATAACTTTAAATACACACTTTAAATGATGCTGTAGGCCTATGTGCTCAAGTCTTCAAGGGCGCATCCTGGATCAATTATGTCATCATTCTGTCATCGCTCGGTGGCGCAATGGATAACAATCTGGCATGGAGATCAGCGGACTCGAGTTCGATCCAGACTGTAATGGTCTCGTAAGCAGGTGCAGACAAAACGAAGTTAGGCCTATGTGGCCTATGGACCGTAGGCCTATACGGTTTGTTGACCCTGTTTGAGATTGGGAACACGGAAATAGGATTCTAGGTCTAGTCCATCAATTTCGTGGAGCTGATGGGCTGCGACGGAATGATCGCAGTTTCGGTGGTGGGGGAGGCGAGGAGATAGATCAATATTCTGTTTAATGAACAGGTAATAAAAAAATAGAATGGTTATAGCTGGGTTGCTTCGTAGCCTCGTAGGCCTAGGCTAATGTAATGCTAAAATTAATGTCAATCAATTCCTCGAGGAACCTTTTCCCACCTCTAGCAAAAAAACCCGCCTATAACTTATTTAGCCTACGATGACTAAAAAAGTCGTCAGAAATTTTGGCGGATGAAAATAGAAAATGTTCATGAGATTTCGACCTGATGACTAAAAACGTCACTGTTTGGTAACAAGGACCATTGGCGACGCCCTCCTCCTTTATCCAGGCTTGGGACTGGCACTGGCAGAGTGCGCTTTCTATCGTAGGCTACAATAATAATTAATCGTACGCCCATCTAAGTAGGGTAGGCTACTGTTGGTAGGTCGGATATGGAAAGCGACAGACAATCTACACAGGTATTCGCTAGGTGGCTAACCAAGTCCACTGGCGTTTAATACGTAGGCTAAAAAGGTGGTAGCTAGCTGAAAAGCAGCATGTGTTCTCTGGTAGCCTACTGTAACATGGATCATGCATTCACTGATGCAGTTATCATACGCCAGCTGATGCGCTACAGTTGCTGACGCTTTCGTTGCGGTTGTTGGTTGATCAGCGTGTTATGCTTTTTAGATCCGTTTAAATTATACTTTTCGTCGTTTTTATGTTTGGATTTTTGTACTAGTATACGAGCGAGAAACGTTAATCGTGCTGACTTCGTTGTAAGGTGAGTTTGGAGCTTTTATTTGGGACACCATGATAGGCCTAGTAGGTTACTTATCGATTTTTAAAGAATGCGCCATGCGCTGTTCGGTGGCCTATTTTGCTGTTATTTCATTTAATCATTCAAGTTTTTATATAGCACCTCTTCAAGGAAACTATTAAGAGATGTAGTGCTCCCGACTCCAGCACAGCCAAAAGAACAGTTTTCATGTGCTTATAGAATGTTTTACTGAGTGACCCATAGGAACAGCAGAACTACAGAGGGAGGCCGTTGCATACCGCCGTGCCAACCACAGAGAAATCACGGCTTTGTAGGCTATATCGCAGCGCTCGTGAATAAGCCGGTGCCCCACGCTTGGCTTTCTAGAGGCGCTTTAGAAATCAGGAGTTTACGATGGTTGAGGTAGAAGAAAAGGAAAAGGGACGGAGAACACTTCCCTTCCCCCAGTGTTTAATCTATAGTCTCCTTCTTCTGGGGGGGGGGGGGGGGGTGGTGAATCCAGGTTTCTACCTGGGAGACAATCGGCCCTTCCCACTTTAGTTGTTGTTGCCAACGTTATCATTGGTCGTTGCAGGATGCGTTAGACCGGAAATCTGAGAATGTTTGACTTTTTGAAATATCCTCAGCCTTTTTATCTTAAGGTCAGGGCAAATTGTAATATTCCTAAGCGCCTATACTTAAATACTTGTACAATGCACCCATATCGCCATCAGTCACCCCGCACTTCAAGTCACCCGCAGGGTTTAAAGTGAGTGGGAACACATTGGAATGGCGTTCCCACTGCTATTGACATTATTTGCCTGAATTTCCACTGTTCATCTTGCATAACGGTTCCAGTAAAACTCTTAGTGCTTTAGACATTTACAAATGTATGATGAGTAAAGTCCTTGGTACCATGAAGGATGCCACTGGACTGGATAATGACAAAGGATGGCTACAGAGTAACAGAGGACGGAAGAGAGAGGCACATAACAGAGATGAGTGGCGTCATTGGACATACAAACCTGCCTGAGGACAGAGAACGAAGGAAGAATAGAAAGAAGATGAGTAATGTGGGTTGAAGTTCAGCTCAGGTGAGACCAGACACTGCTGCAGATGACAGAAGACTTAGAGAGAAACTGACAGATTGACCAACTGTTCAAATCCAGAGACAGGACACAGTTGCAGTGAATAAGCTGATGCCCTATCATGTGTACATGTAGCTTTTAAGTAGCGCTTTCTTTTAAGATGTAGAATTTACAAGTATTACGGTTCCGTGCTATTTGCGCATTAGCTTTTCTGCCAACCAAAATAGCCAGAAATGTTATAGATAGGCCTAATGCGGTAAATCTTTGTTACTGCTTTATATATACACATGTATAATTGTAGGCCTATGTACAAGTATAAATATATACACATATAATATTATATTCTTATAGGCCTACATGTATGTACATGTTCAGGCCATTAGAGAATGCCGTTTCTGAGTGTGCATGCATTATCTTTGTCAGAGAACGTGCAAATAGCACAATCGAAGTTATATCCAATATTTTTAAGTCACATTGTTCGAAAAGTCCTGCCATACATAGTCAGCTCCCCTTGCTACATGCAGTGCAGAATTCTGCCTCTTTAAGATACGGGCATAAAGCAGGGCTTTTTGTTCTCACTGAAAACCTATCGATCGACGTAGTTTCTGAAAGAAGTGCATTATCGTTGCTTAGTGCCGTGTGTGCCTTTCTGCACTTCAACTAACGATCATCAGCCAACGCTACAGACTTTGCACTTACTATACTTTGCACCAGACAAGTCAGTGGTGCTTCAAGTGGTGTCTTAGTGGTTGGTTTCAGAATTCAAGGTCCACTTCTCTCTACTCAGCCAGTACTCTGCTCTCTTTTAGGTTCGCATATCTCCATTTTCAAAGTATTGTTTTTAATGTTGGCAAATGTAATGGTGCACTCTTTATATTAAGTTCCTTTTACATCTTAGATTTTGCAGTCACAGTTTTTAAATGAATGATAGTAATTTTTGTCTGTGTCTAGCCCTACATAAAATAGTTCAATACATTACTTGACATTACACGATGTTACACAGCTCAACACAAGACTGCATGACATGAGTATGAGAATTGTAGAACAATAAGTGGAGTTTGGACTATGATCCACGTGGAGTTGGGGTGGGCAAAAAAGACTTAACTATGGGGCCTTCAGAAAGATGGGGGGCTTGAAACCCCAGCCCCTTCGGCAATTCTCACCCCAGCATGATACTTGACAAATCACCAGTCCACATCACAGGACACCACACTATGAGCTACTTAATACATTCCTTTAGAATTACTGGTCTCAGTGGCATAGCTAGCTTTTTGTGGGCCCGTGTGCAGGGGTCCCGCATCGGCCCCTGTTTGGCTCTGGATGGCTGGTATCTTTTCGTTCTTGCAATCAACATCACAAACTTATCTATTGCATTAAATTTTGCTATTAGGCTCAACACAATCAATACAACTCACTCAGTGAAAAAAAAACATGAATGCTTTACATGTAGCTGCATGAATGAGACATATAAATTAAAGTGTTATAACTGCAAAAACGATACAATCATCAATTTTTCATAGTAGGTCCTACCTAAAAATAAGTTAGCAATATTCTTTACAAGGGCAAAAATTGGAGCAAATACTTGATTCTTTATAACCCTGATACACAGTTGCTCAATTCGGTGTTTCCCTGATTTTGGGGTAAGAGCTGAGAAAATTTGAGAGCAATGTAAGAATTGTTGGAAAATAACTGTGGGGTCAGACTATGATTCACGTGGGGTTGGATTGTGAAAAGGTGAAAAGACTTAACAATGTGACCCTAAGTAAGACTAGCGAGGGTTGAACCACCTTAAACTCCCGGGAAATTCTCACTCTGGTTGAGGGAGATGTCAGTTTACTGATTGTAGGACATTATCCCCCCCGGACATTATCCCCCCCGGACATTATCCCCCCGGACAAAAGCCCCCCCGGACATTATCCCCCCCGATTTTGACTAGGACATTATCCCCCCTCTGTGCAGTTTTTCTGTTTCTTCATTTAATTGATAAAGATTAATCGTTATGGTATTGTCCGCTGTGTGAACTTGTTAATGCCGTCACCGAAACATACATACATACATACATACATGCATGCATGCATACATACATACATGCATACATACATACATGCATACATGTATGCATACATGCATACATACATACATACATACATACATACATACATACATACATACATACATACATACATAAATACATACATGCATGCATGCATACATGCATACATACATGCATACATGCATACATACATACATACATACATACATACATACATACATACATACATACATACATACATACATACATACATACATACATACATACATACATACATACATACATACATACATACATACATACATACATGCATACATACATACATGCATACATGCATGCATGCATACATACATGCATACATGTATGCATACATGCATACATGCATACATGTATGCATACATGCATACATACATACATACATACATACATACATACATACATACATACATACATACATAAATACATACATGCATGCATGCATACATGCATACATACATGCATACATGCATACATACATACATACATACATACATACATACATACATACATACATACATACATACATACATACATACATACATACATACATACATACATACATACATACATGCATACATACATACATGCATACATGCATGCATGCATACATACATGCATACATGTATGCATACATGCATACATGCATACATGTATGCATACATACATGCATACATGCATACATGCATGCATACATGCATACATACATGCATACATGTATGCATACATACATACATGCATACATACATATTCAATTGTAGGCCTAATGTCTAATGTATGGGTGCTTAACATAGGCCTATTCTTATATTTTTTGCATCATTTTTAGGTAATGTTATCATTGACCGGGGGGGGGGATAATGTCCTACCCCGGGGGGGATAATGTCCGGGGGGCTTTTGTCCGGGGGGGGATAATGTCCGGGGGTTATAATGTCCGGGGGGGATAATGTCCGTTTCCCCAGTTGACTACGTTACTATAATTATATCTATATATATAAAAATGTAACCGCGTTTGGCACCTGACGCAAGATCTCCGAACTTTCTTCATTGATTGCTTTGGAAACTTCACCAAAACGTTTAGTTCCAACACGGCCGGGTTGTGAGAATGATTTTTGGGAAAAAGCGCAATCTTTTAAGCTAAAAAAGCAACTTTGCAAATTCCGCCGTTTTCAACACACAGCCTACGTCCGTCAATAAGCCTTGCATACCAATTCAGGCATGTTTGTTCCGTAAATTTCTTTAGCGCATTTCATTACGGCCTTCGCATTTACGGCCTTCTTGCTCAAGCGTTTTATGGCGTGATCCGCGTGTCCATCGCGGAGGGGGAGGGGGGGGGAGAGAGAGGGGGAGGGGGGTGGGGAGGGGGAGAGGGGGGGGGGGGGGGCGGGGGAGGGGGAGGGGGAGGGGTAGGGGAGGGAAGTCTTTTTGCCACAGCAAAGCGTGGCTGGGTACAGCTAGTATATATGTCAAATCAAATCAAATCAAATCAAATTTTTTTATTGAGCCAGAGAAAAGCACACAAGGTACATATCATCACATAAAAATAAAACATGAATGTTATTGGCAACAAAAGGAAACCCAGAAGGGACTGCAGAGTCCCGCTGGTTAGGGCCACCTAAGCACATTTTCTGGTTCTAGGCGTTAACAAATTCAGCACAATAAAATTATATTCTATTTTCCATCATATATGCAATAAATCAAAAATAAATCAAAACTTAACTACGAAAATTAAACGTTCCAAATTTTAACATCACGATATTACAAAATATGAATATCTAAACATGATGTTAAGCAAACACGTCTTAATTTTAAAAAATAAATCAATACCAAACTGAAAAAAGTAAGAAAACCTTAAGTAAAAAACATAAAGCCTTAACTAAGTAGGGAGAAGGAAGTTTAAAGTATGAACCCGACTAACAGTTCTGGTTAATCAACCATAAACCCAAGCAATGCTTAAATGACTTAAGAATTGGGATACTGCGAAGGTTTAGAGGTATTCTATTCCATTCAATAGGACCTGCATACTTAATGGAGAATTTTCTTGAGTTTGTTCGGGCGCGCACAGTTCTATATGAGGCTAAGTTTCTCGTGTTGTATGAGTGTATATCTGAGGCTAGAGTAAAGAGATTGGCATGGGAGATAGGCAATGTGTTATATGTATATCGATGCATGAACTCACACATCTGCAGTTGCTTAATTTGTAAAACTTTTAGAATCCCGAGCTGCGTGAATAGCTTTTCTGAGTGTGAGTTGTAAGGAGAACCGGCTATTAATCTGACAATTCTTTTCTGCAAGACAATAATTCTGTAAAATCGAGAGTTGTAGTTAGATGCCCAAATCATGTTACAATAGGATATGTACGGGTATATCATAGAGTAGTACAAAGTGAGCAAAATGTTTCTAGGCAGTAAGTAAGATATTCGCTTAAGTATACCTATGTTTTTAGCCAGTTTTAATGCAATGTGTTCAATGTGTACACTCCAAGTGAGATGTTGGTCCACATAGACTCCAAGGAATTTTACAGATTCTACTTGTGGAATATCAATATTGTCTATGTGGACTTTTCCCTTCAGTTGTGGTGTTGCTTTCCTATGAGAGCAGAAAAGAATGTAGTTGGTTTTTGTCAAGTTAAGAGATAGCTTGCTTGCTTTAAACCAGTCAGACACTAGTACAAGTTCTTCATTAAGGATTCGGAATAATTCCTCATAGGATTTGTGAGAGAGGAAAATATTAGAATCGTCAGCGAATAGTACAAAGTGTAGGATGGGGGATACATTCGGAAGGTCGTTAATGTAAATCAGGAATAATAGAGGACCCAATATTGACCCTTGGGGTACTCCAAATTTAATCGATTTCCAACTTGATGTTATGCCATTACATTTAACTTGTTGCTGTCTACCACTAAGGTAATCCTTAAACCAAGAAAGAGGGATTCCTCTTATGCCGTAGCTTTCAAGTTTCTTAATTAATATATTATGATTTACAGTATCGAAAGCTTTGGTTAAATCTAAAAATAGTCATATATATATATATATATATATATATCTACTGTTTTTATCCAGCATATGACCGGAATACACGAGCAATGCCTGTGACATGTAGGAGGTTTCTGTGGCGCAAAACTTAATTGCGTTACAAGAGTGTGACAGATAGACGGATGTGATCACACCCATCCTAAACGATAGCATAGACCCGCCTTTGACCTTTGCATAGGAAAGCGTGTGAACGAAAATCATATGCGGGCATGATTCGTTTACTGCTCTCAACTTAAAACTGAATTAGACCTATTATTTATTGTGGTCGCACACATTAGCTTAGTCTTGCAATCAAATTTTGACCTTCCTGACTCGCGACGAAAAACAAGTTAAAGGAAGTTCAGTATATAGTCCTGCTTGCCTGCCTGTCTGCCTGCCTGCCTGCCTGCCTGCCTGCCTAGCGGTTGACAGGCGTCAGTAAAAATAGCGAAGTAACCTAATTCAAGTATTTTCAAAAAATACATCTGTCATAAAACAATGTGAATTACTAACTAGGTTAGATTATAGGCTAATAACTCAACAATCTTGTGGGCCCCTGGAGGTCGTGGGCCCGTGTGCTTTGCACACATTTCACACATGATAGCTAACGCCACTGACTGGACTTCATATATTTATTTATTCATCACTATTTATTTATCACATTTTGCTATAGCACTCCTTCAAACTCTCTGCTCAGAGGCGCTCCTGACTACAGCGCAGTCACTGCATCGGAGTTTCACGCCGAAGTGCACGAGCAATAATATTGCAAGTGAAGGACTTGCTCAAGGTCCCTATGCCGTGGCTTGATGTGGATTCGAACCTGGCTCCAAGGCACCAAACCCACCAAACCCACCCCTACACCACTGCGCCCCGCAATATAGTATGGTGTGTATATGGTTGAGTTCTTCTCGATTGCTTAAGCTGTATTAATTTTTTGGCTGGCTATTGTCTCTGTCATATAAAATGTCTTTGCTGCATGCCTACCTCATTGTTATCGTTTTAATTGCTGTTTAGTGATTGTTGGTGTATTATATTCTGAGGGATCAATATCCTACATCTGTCTCACTATGGGAGGGATAAGATCTACGTAGATGGAACCAGGTGTGTGACACTGTGTGCATGTGTGTGCGTGCATGTGGGTGTGTGTGTGTGTGTGCATGTGTGTGCGCGCGAGTGTGTGTGCGTGCGTGCGTGTGTGTGTGTGTGCGTGTGTGTGTGTGTGTGTGTGTGTGTGTGTGTGTGTGTGTGTGTGTGTGTGTGTGTGTGTGTGTGTGTGTGTGTGTGTATCTGTGAACTGCATATGATTAACTGACCTCATAAAGTGCATTTGGTTGTAAGCGATGATGGTTGTTCTGAGTTTTTTGCTCACCACAGATCGTTACAGGATGTGAGTCATCATCTCTTTTGGTGATCCTTCTTCTGTTTGTTGTTTAGCCATCGTGAGACTGATGTTTTTTTGCCCACCCTGGGGTGGGATGGATGATGTGGTCACGGATGACTGACTTGCATAATTACTGATTCTCTTTTAAACTCACTGCAGGCTGCAAGCTGTGTTTGTACATGCATAGGAAGTAAAGACTATGACATTATTCGTTCCTAAAGACATGGTTGGATGGTAGGTTAGGGGGGGTTGACAGTCAATCCAGAGGGGGGGGGGGATCAGGATGAGAAGATGTTTTGCGATGTCTGCCAAACTTGCAACACATGGCGAACTCGAATAATATATCAGATGAGTGTTCAATGGCCTTAGTACACTGTCAAAAAGCAGACAGTGTGATTGTAGTTTAAAATTGAACGTCATATCAGGGCTGTTTAACTCTCCAGCTTAGCTCTAGAAACTGCTGCTTTTTTCTAAAACAAGACTTAGATGGTGCGGTCATGGCGACAAGTGGCCGGACCTGCATTAAAGACTTGACCTCATCATTCTGTATAAATGCTTTAATCTGGTTTGACTTATGAACGAACTCCTCCACTGCCTGTACTTTGGTAGTGCCAGTCCCAAGCCTGGAAAAGGAGGAGGGCGACACTAGTCAACAATGGTATGACAAGGTGTCTATAGACAGCAACAAACCTGCATTAATAGGAACTTTGACCGTGCCTATTGGACTATGGTAATGTAAATAAGAAACTCTGTCGGACTAGCAGTTTGTCTGCACTGTGGTTTCTCAGAGCTGTATTCTGCACATCGGCCTTTTTAGGTGATTGAACTGTTTCAAAATAAATATTACTGATTTTACATTACATTGCATTACTTCATGTAACGTCACATTGCCATATAGTAGCTTGAAATTTTTGTAATAGTAGTTGTTATAAAAAAATGAAGAATAAATGAGCACATCTTCAATTTGCAGATATTAAGTAATCGTAGGCCGATATGGAGTTTTTTATGTCAAGAATATTTATGAAGAATTTTTAGTTTGCAATTTATTGTTTAAGAAAGGTCCTTTCTACCAGTGACAAACTCTGACAAGTGTGATGAAGAAATGTCCTTTCACCCAGTGACAAACACTGACAAGTGTGATGAAGAAATGTCCTTTCACCCAGTGACAAACACTGACAAGTGTGATGAAGAAATGTCCTTTCACCCAGTGACAAACACTGACAAGTGTGATGAAGAAATGTCCTTTCACCCAGTGACAAACACTGACAAGTGTGATGAAGAAATGTCCTTTCACTCAGTGACAAACACTGACAAGTGTGATGAAGAAATGTCCTTTCACCCAGTGACAAACACTGACAAGTGTGATGAAGAAATGTCCTTTCACCCAGTGACAAACACTGACAAGTGTGATGAAGAAATGTCCTTTCACCCAGTGACAAGTGTGATGAAGAAATGTCCTTTCACCCAGTGACAAGTGTGATGAAGAAATGTCCTTTCATCCAGTAACAAATGTGATGAAGATATAATTATCCTTTCACTCAATGGGATTGGGATGTTGACTTTCTTCTAATAATCATTCTAAATCTTATGTTATATTTATAAACGCATTGCTGAATAGACATTTAAAATCAGTGCAGAGGAAATGTCTATATGACGTGTGACAAGAAACCGAGGCTAAAATAAACTGTTTAAGACACTTTGTCAACTCATATGCCATTGTTCGGCGTCACAGCATTGTAAATATTTGCGTGCCAAACGACGTTCAGTGGAATTTGAAATAGTGGGAAATGGTTGCCAGTGTGCATTTGGCGCAAAAGCCCTCTACTGGTTGTTGACATTTTTACTGAACATTCACAGAGTCTACTGAAGGGTGGGTTGGTGCAGGAAGACATTATTTTTAAATCTGTGCAGCTTTGGGTTGTTAAAATTTTAAATGCCAAGTGGCAATGATGAAGCTGGGAATTAATGTGTGGGAAAGTTTTGGGCTGTGTGACCATGCACATCGCAAGTGAACCATGTCAACTGAGATTATGAGAAATTGACTTTGTTCATTGTGGGTGACTGCTTGCGATCATGGATTTCAAATTCCCTTCCAGTGTATATGTAACATACACCTCCCAATAATTATCCATGAGAAGTTTAATCGAGCATGGCCGGATTGGTGTTTGTCTAGAAATGTACTTTGTAGCTGAGATTGAGTTTGAAATTGACACCAGATTTGTAAAGGAAACTAATTACAACCTTATAATTATTATTGTAGCTCTATTAGGGTGGCGGAAGCAAGACCTCACAGCTTGTCACTGATAAAGCATTTGGAATTTAATCTACCCCCTAATAGAGTTATCTGGTACACAGTTACTAAGGTTCATTCTAAGCCCCATAAGTTGCCAGCACTATAATCCAATCTACCAGGCCACAATATTGCAGTCTCTATAGCCATAACAGTTAAATCTCTATCCATTTTTAATTGCTGTACATGTAATACCATATTCAAGATCATTGTGCTATGGTCGAGTCTGTATTTCCTCTAAATTGTCTAGGTGCATGCCACCCAGCAGTTTTATGGAAAAGTAGGTAAAGTAATTAAGTATAGCCTTTAATGCTCTATAGATACTTATTTACTTTACTTGCTTATCCAAAAACTGCTCTGCACACCTAAAAAAAATTGCCAGACAACTTAAACTCATCCGAAAATCTATTTATGTGTGTTAACCATAGAGACCAGTCTACTTCAGCTCTAGGGGACGTTGGTTGCTGCATAGGGCAAATATTGGGGTTGTGTGTGAGAAAGGCTTCAGCTTTGGCACATTTTGAAGCCCCTCCACTGCCTCCAGTTGAGCTGTAATTAGACATGAGTTCTTGTCCGTGTAAGGACTGATACTGTTGTCTCTGCGTCTGTCTCTGCGTCTGTGTGCCTATCTCTGTGTCCGTCTGTCTGTCTATATGTAAGGCTGCTTGTGTCTGTCTCTGTATTGCCGCTGGTCTCACTACAGGCAAAGGTGCAAATTGCAAACCAGCAGCCGTGCCAAGTGAGTGGAATGGCTGGTCAGCCAAGCACGTTGAGCAATTATCTACATCTGTGTGAAATTTATTAGGATGTATGTTCTTGGTGTTTCCTTTCCTTCCAGCAGTGTGTGTGTGTGATTGAACCACCGCCGCCGCTGGTTGCCTATTGTTGCATTTCAGTTCTCAGGGTATTGTTTGTTCCCTTCACAGTGTGTGTGTGTGCAATCTGTGTCAACCGCTCAAACTGGTAGTTTTTTTTGTGTCACAGGATCTGAGTCAATGCAATCTTCCCACCCATTGTCCCATTGTTAACAGTGAATGGTTGTTGCCACCCCTCGTTAACCCATCGGCGATGAAGCCAGTGGTGACATATAATTATCATCTGTACATTAGGAAGGCAATCTCTGATAAAAATTCATATGCATAGCCTATCTTAGATGCAGTCACACTGCTTGAATAGATTCTGTTTTAGGCGTTTCCGTGGAATGATTGCAATGCGGTGTGGCAAGTAGTATCGATTAAAATTTCCGGAAAGAGTTTGATCTGCTCTGACTAAGAATTCGCCAGGCTGGCGTAAAATTAAACACAATGCAGTTTTTATGTGCATAATGCGGAAACAGCCGGTGCTTTGTCATTCGTCACAGGTTATACCAAAAAATCAGTAGCACATTTTTTGATAAAAAAATCACATTTTGTTTGGGATCAGTTTTTCAGTATAAAATCATATTTTGTTTAGGATCATGCATATTTTGCGGTCAGTAATTTGATCTGAAGTTGCGATAGTAAGTGAATTAAAGACATAACTGAAAAGTAATATTTAATGAATATTTAGAAAAATTTGACTATAAACAGCTGAAAGATCTATTTTATATGTATCTTTGAAATGCCTAATTTATTGAGTAAAACTTAATCTGAACATTGTTGTGTGAATAACTCTTCAGATTTTGGAGCAGAAGTTAAGCAGATACATTGTATATATTCATTCATTTCAAGAATTTATATAGCGCCCTTCAAGATATCCACTCAGAGGCGCTCCCAGTCCAACCACGGTGAAAAAAAAGTTATATGATTTAAGGTTTTGTTGAAAGTGATGAAACATTAAGTTAATTGAAAATCGTAACGCTTTTATGACTGTGAAGCAGTCAGTTTTGAGAAGTTTCAGTCGTTTGAAAATGAATTCTGCACATGAACTGTTTTACGAACGAATCTACAGAATTTTAAACGAACACTTGAGATTACTACCTTGGATTGGACGACCAGGTTTGTAGTTAAAGTTAAGTCGGCCATTTATTTAGCAGAAGCTTTAAGAGAGCATTCAAACGCAGGTGGTGAGGGAGATGATTGACTACCCAACCTCATTTAAGGAAAAATGAAGTTAGTTAATGCTTCACTTCCATAGCGCTGCCTTTTGGAATTAGCTTAAAGCAATGTCTTTTCTATTTTGCTATACCAAAGTGTATTTTATGTTAGACTGGGGAGTTAAATTTCTTATCATCTGTTGCTACTAGGTCTATATCATGTAATCTTACTATGTACTTGTCAGTTTCAAATACTAAATTATCATTTTTATTGTTACTACTACAGCTGCTACTACTACTGTTACTGCTGCTGCTGCTGCTGCTGCTGCTGTCATTATCATTATCATATGCACATTGTGCTGCATACACTGATGGAGTTTTATTGATATACGATCCCGCTTGCCATTCAGCACATCGTTGTCTCAGTGTCTGCTGATCTCATTGATTCCACTGTGTACCATCGTTTTGCAATTCAGACTAATTGCAGTTTTTGTAAAACAAAAGACTGCTGGCTTTGCATGAAAGTCATATAATACAAGTGCATTAATCCTTTGGCGGGTCTTAGTGGTTTCTGTTTGATTGTTGGAGGTTTGGGATGCGTGGTGCCTGGCAACCATTCATACCATCACTTTTCATAGGGATACAAGTCATGTGTACTGAGTAATTTATATTCCAATTCATGTTTAGGGTTGGTATAAGTTGACTGAAAGCGTCCCACACAGTATTTGCAATTTATTGTAATGTTGGCAATGTTGGCAAAATGTTAATTGATTATTGCAGACGAGATGTTATAAAGTAATAATATTATAATGGCAAACTAGATCATTTGTCACCATTTGGCATGTCATGTGGAATGCCCTCCCCTCCTTTTTGTGTGTTTGCATTGTTTCTTATATGTTCCTACTTCTCTGTTTCTCTCTGCATCTCTGTTGTCTGTCTCTCTGTGTCTCTCTGTGTCTCTGTCTGTGTCTCTCTGTCTGTGTCTCTTGTCTGTTTGTCTGTTTGTCTCTCTGTATGTCTGTCTGTGTCTCTGTTTCTGTCTGTCTGTGTCTCTGTTTCTGTCTGTCTGTGTCTCTGTTTCTGTCTGTCTTTTTGTCTGTGTCTCTGTGTCTGTTTGTCTGTCTCTCTCAGTCTCTCTTTCTCAAAACCTATACTTCTTCTTCTTCTCTTGACGTAATGCATTCAAAATACAATGGGAACGCATCTAAAATTACCTGGTTTTGAAATGGGTACCTTAGAATATTTTGCCTACCTGTGGGAATAAAGGTTTCAAAAGGCGTGCTTCTATTTCTGCCCTGTGGCCCGGGCTTTGTCTGGCTTCAACGATAGGGCCGGGTCCTGGGTTGAACCGTGAGGTGACTGGCAGCTACCACCTGCCCTCTGGGGCAATTAGTATAATAATAATGCATGAGACGTTGTCGTTTTCACTGTGAACATCACAATAACATAACACACACTATACATCTGGTCATATTTAATAATAGATAGCTTCATTTCTACCCATAGATGTATAAATTATTAGATATATACATATACAGGGACACAGATGCATATATATAATTATATACATGAATAATATATATATATATATATATGCATGTAATATATATATGTATATTGCACTTGCGCGTGCGCACATGTGTATGCATATTGTGTATAGCCGTGTGAAAAGGCCTGAGGCGAAACCACAGAGTCTTTTGGGTGTGGGGGCACCGGGGCAGGCAGGTGAGAGAACATCTCTCCTCAGCCTCAAAGCGTTTGACTTAGGACCATTGACGTAATGATGGACCACAGCCTCTTTCTTACCATTCACTTGTCAACCACATCAGTAGCTGTTCTATGACGATTGAGATGTCTGTCTGGATGCCAGTCAACTTATAATTGATTGACTGGCTAAATTTAGGTTTCCATCTGGCTTCTTGCCTTGCCGTCTGATCCTTGCCGTTGAATGGCTGGCTCCCACCCAGGTCGTTCGTTCTCTCTCTGAAATTCGGTTGTTACACTAATTGCTTTGCGTGGTAATAATTTATTGTGGATCTAGTAGGTCTAGTGATCTGCTGCCAAATTTAGCGAAATCAGTTTTCTGTTGCAGTTGAATCAAATGCTGTTTAAACATGCTGAGCCATTGTTGTTGTAGTCTTTAATAAGCTAGTTCTTCTAAATTGGTAGAACTGAATAGAAGTAGTTTTCAAATAAAAATGGTAGTATTGAACGAAGTTGGTTCCTGTATCTTCAAAGGGATAACTTCGAAGTTCAAATCTGAGGCTTTGTATTAAGGTCAGTCTGTCATAGCATATAATAATTATTGTTTACCCAATCTGCTTTAGCATTTGTTTAGTGTTTACCCAATCTGCTTTAGCATTTATTTACCCAATCTGCGTCAGCGTTACTTGTTTACCCAATCTGCTGTAGCATATTGGAAATGGCATCTTATTAGTTCAAGGAGGACAATCTTCATTGCCTGTGTGTTAATACTAAGGCTACTAAGCTAATTTTAACAACTGTAGCTTCCTGCTATCCATTAGAACTATTTTCATATTCTTCTGAACTTGCTGTTTATTTTTAGCTGTCACTCGATAGACTCGTAGCCAGAAACTGAGTTTTAGTCTACCATGTATTGCTTTGCGTTTTTCTTATGCAAGTGCTGTATACATTATACAATATACAAAGATTAAATTTTTAATTTTTATGAATTTCTTATTAAACCAAAGTTATAAAAAAATAACTGTTGTAAAATTATGTTACTTTATAACAATAAATTTTGGCCTACTAATAAAGTTTTGTTATTTGCATATTAAGATAAAATTGCATAAACAAGGTTTTAAGCTTAAAATGAAGTTTCAGATGTAACAAAAGCCAATTATAGTTACATGTATGTTACCATGCTAAAATTATTTTACGTTTCGGTTTTTGTCATTTGTTTGTTTTTTCTTTCGAAAAAGCGACGTTTTTCCGTTTTTTAATTCCATTTTTATCTTTTTTGCATCTATGGTTTGTACAGATGGATTTTTTTTGTTCAGATCTATGAAACTACCTAATTATAACAGAGCCACAAGCTGCCCCATCTTAAGAAGGTTCTTAAAATATGGCTCTTGCCACGTTTCCTCTGTAGTTGGTTGATTGATAGTTGGTTACCTGTTTCGTTTACCTGTGTTGACGCTGCCACCATCGGACCAACAGCAACCCTCATCGTATTGATCTGCAGCAGAGGAGGCGGCGTGGGTGTGCTTTTGTTGCTGACTCTGTTCTATCGATTCGCTTCCTTATTCCAACGGGTGGACACAAGTTATTCATGTATTCACAGAAATAAGCTATTCTTATATGCATAGAAATAAGTTATTCAGAAACATGCTGCTTGATGTATTCGCGTTGGGCATGCTGTAGCATCATAAATGATTTAGTGAATTTCTTATGGTTTTGCCGAAATGTTCTGTATATATTCTGTGAGTGACTTTGGCGGTTTTAATCCCTTGCGTCTCGATCATTCCGTCCTGATCTTTGGTCGTCCTGATCTTTGGTCTTGACGACTTGGTCTTGATCGCTTGGGACCGGTCTATCGGTCTCGTCCTGATTGTTAGAGCCTATCGTGCAGGTAATATCAAAATTGCTAGTCATTTATTAATTACTAGCATACCCGGCCACACGTTGCTGTGGCTGAAAAGAGCATCCAACCATCCCTCCCTACCTCCATTCCACCTCCACTCCATACCTCCATTCCACCTCACCTCCCCGTCACTCTCTCCCTCTCCTCTCCCTTACCTCCCCCTCCCCTCCCCCCCTCAACGGCGAAGACGACATGTACTTCAGTTGTTGCTATGACAACAAGAGATATGGTGACAATGGGAGATATGGTAACATTGGGAGACATGGTAACAATGGGAGACATGGTAACAATAGGAGACATGGTGACAATAGGAGATATGGTAACAATGGGAGATATGGTAAGCACTTGCAAAGACTGACACTGATTGAACAGATTTTACTAATATTACAATACATGGCTGAAAGAACAAGATTCTGATGATACAACATTGACTTTTTCCGTAATCGATTATAACTATTCAGCCGCTGATATCTTTAAAGTAATGCACGTCGTGTGAAGACACCAAACCACAGACACCGTCCTCCAGTTTTGTCAATTCCATAAAAATCCATAGTCTTATGTTGCCTGGATATAGCTGTGTGACTGACTCACAGTTACGTTAGGATATTTAGGACATTTTATATAGCGCCTCTTCAAGCTATGCAACTCAGAAGTGCTCCGCATCAAGCAATGGCTATTAGGACAGTTTTGAGATTATCAAGGAGCAGAGTGGAGTTTGTTTGTATGTGTACTTGTTATTTGTATGTGCACTTGTTATAGTTCCCCTTCAAGCTCCAGCTACTCAGAGGCGCTCCCGAATGCAGAGCGGACACTGCATCAGAGTTTCACGTCAAAGCGCTGAGCAATTGTGAGTTAAGGACTTTTATACCCAAGTTCCTTACGCGGCGAGGTGGATTCGAACCTCGAACCTTCCGGCTCCAAGGCAATGATGCCACCACTACACCACCACCCCCACTGGGCAATAAGCACCGCATAACAAGGTGGCCATTCCAGGTTGTAAAGCCAGTGACCCAGAAAGATCGGTGCTGTGATGCACGAGCGGAGATTAACACAATGTTGTTTACTATCTGGAGTTGTTATTTTCTGTTGCTATGGTATCATCTCTGCACCGGATGACCACATTGCTTCAGGAGTGTTTACCAATGTTCCAATGGTCAAGTTCAGCTTTGAGTGTTGTCTGGGATCTTGAGTGTTTGGGTTCTGGTCGTGGGATACGTGATTGCCATGTTGCCATTGATCCAATAATAAATTGCCATGTTGCCATCGAATCGATCCAATAATAGATTGCCATGTTGCCATTGATTGATTCATAATTCACTCGATTCTGTTTTTGTGAGGAAATCAATTTGGTTCTGGCTGGCTGGCTTCGCCGTTGGAGGAGCTTTCGGAGATGTTTTGGGGAGACTGGCCGAGTGCAGAGATGTTTTCCCCAAAAGGGACTGAGGTGTAAATGATGAGAGCGTGACTACATGTCTCCAACCTTTCGAAATGAGCCTTTATACGGATATTGATCTCAATGCTGATTTGATGATTTAGTTTTTGGTTGCATGGTAGAAAGTGTGTCGGCTTTTAATGACTTGTCTGATATTCCTATTTTGTGAGGATTTTACAGGAGGCTAATGGAAAAGAGCTAGAATTTTTAGCTAAGTAAATAAATAAGTAAGTAAGTGACCTTTATTTACGTCTGAAAGCAAACATGCATTACCGGTACATTGCATGAAACAATTACATACATTTAAGAGTCAGATTAAAATCTCTGAAACATGCATTAATTACTTAATGTGGTCAGTAGAAGACTGACTTACATACTTGCTCACTCTCTTTCTCTTTCTCTCTCTCTCTCTCTCTCTCTCTCTCTCTCTCTCTCTCTCTCTCTCTCTCTCTCTCTCTCTCTCTCTCTCTCTCTCTCTCACAATGCTTTCTATTGTGCATTAGTTTGTTAGGCTATGGTTGGAGACTTACTCACTTTCTCTTATGCTTTTTTGTACTTTAGGTTGTGGTCATCAACAGTAGCTGGACTTCCAAAGGAACGATGTCATAGAAAAATCTGAAGTTCTTGTTGAAAATGCCTGGACAGTATTTAATTTCGATGGCTCACATTGAGCTGTTTCGGTTCATCCTCATTGGACTGATGCTTCCACACACAGGTCTGTTCTACCCTACTCTTATTAATCTAATCTAATCTATTAATCTAATCTATTAATCTATTCTAATCTATTAATCTAGTCTAATCTATTAATATAATCTAATCTAATAATCCAATCTAATCTATTAATATAATCTGTGCAATACCAGGGTAACCAGATTAATCAGTTCAATGGTTTAATAGAAAGGTCGTCTATCTGAAACGCCAGCACTGCTCTTATGTTGACAGTGCCTGTCCCAAGCCTTGAGAACGGATTAGGATGACAATAATTTTTATTTATTTATTATTTCTCGCATTTGCTTTAGCGCTCCCTCAAGCTCTTTGCTCAGAGACATTGCGCCAACTCTAAGGCACTATGTAAAACGAATTCTTAACTAAAGAATATCTGCCATGATAATGCTTCTACGGGTTTTGTGAATGATTAATGTTGGTGGCCTTTAGTGGCCTTGTCTTAAGGCTTAAGCTGAGCAGTGAATGGAGGGCAGGTTCGGACAAGTGCGGACCAGTGCCAATGGCTGTTGTCTTGTTGGTAGGAGGTAATCATGATCATGATCATGAATTTATATGATGCCACTTGAAACGAGACTCCTCAGAAGTGCTGCCGTCTTGACAGCTTCAAACCAGAATAAAAGCAAATGGTTTTCAAATGCTTGCAA
The DNA here is from genome assembly GCA_945859605.1 of Lumbricus rubellus. NCBI lineage: Eukaryota > Metazoa > Annelida > Clitellata > Crassiclitellata > Lumbricidae > Lumbricus > Lumbricus rubellus. Next base: position 13,197,535 of record OX243818.1, read on the forward strand.
AAAAAGGAGGCAAAAAAGTAAAAGAAGTTCATTGTGGAGACTACTAGGTAACTTCTTAGTTTAATATCCAGCAGTGATATCTACGAAGTGGTACTAAGCACATTGGAAGATCTGAATGATAGTCTATTTTTATATTTCATTGTATATATGAATTTATAAAGCGCCTCTCATAGTGCACACCAATCATTGCAAAAGACTCAGAGAAAAGAAAGTTGCTTTGAGACAGTGGAAAGATTTGCTTGAGATTAATAAAAGTTATTAACAAAGAACGTGTCAATGGTGGAATCCGATTCCAAAGTGCAGGACAAATGAAGGCAAAAGCTCGAGTTTTGGCCAAAGCAGTTCTTTTTCATTAAATGATTCTATGGATTTATATAGCACCCTTTCAAGAAATCTACTCAGGGGTGCTCCCAGCCCAGCCACAGTTCTTGTTCGCCGGACAAGGAGATATTGTCATGGTAATGATTGTTTTTAAGTTTGTTAGTTTTTCATGATGTTTATTCAAGCATTTTTTGGTGTTTAGTACTTTGCAACAATCCACCGCTGTTTGTGAATTTGAATCCAACGTTTCTCGTGCCAGAAAATATGCCGCTGAGTAAGTGATAATTTTTATTTTGTTCAAAGACATTTTACAATAGCCATTGTTTACAATGCATTGTCAGCGGCGGCACGAGCTGTATTAATACAAAGGATTTGGTGTGTCCAGCTTTTGATGTAATTGTTTGTTGCGAAGCCGACCGCTTACCACGTTAAATATTGGCTATATTGATTGTATCTGTGCTGTTGTTTTTTCATAGCATGGCAAGGACAAACATCAGATTTTGTACTCATTTAATTGTATGTGTATCTACATGTACATAACATTGTATGTATGCAGGCTACATGTTTGTATTTATCAGGACACTTTGTATATTATATATATATGTATGTATCTATACATGTATTGTATAATAATGTATGTATCATATTTTCAGTATTTTTCTAAGTCCTTTTTCTGGCTAGCTTATATGATGTTAAATGTCATTTGCAAGTTGCAACTAGACTTTAATACATTGGGTAGCAAAGCAATTCACAGTAAACTAGAAAAAGTCACCAACACTACAGTGTGCCCACGCACAAGATGTGGAGCCAACTCACGAATTCCCAGAAACAGTTGACAGATGGCATGAGTAGTCGAACATAGAGTCAACATAAATAGTGCTCCAGTCAATATTTTGTTTCAGGTATGATGGCAAAGCAAGTAAGTAAGCAAGTAAGTAAGTAAGCAAGTAAGTAAGTAAGTAAGTAAAAAGTAAGTAAGTATGTAAGTAGCCTTTATTTGTATCAGACAAGTGCACAAGCATTACATTGTATATATCGATTAAATACTTTAAAAAAGACTATGATAGATGACAGCAGCTTTTAAAGTCACTCATGAATAGCTAAATATACGTGAAAATGCATCTGTTGATAAAACTATTTTAAAACAAGTTTGATCTAACGAGAGGCAGCATGAAAGGATGTTCTCTCTTGCTGAGCAGATATTTGTCCTCACGAAGATGTGGCAAGAGCTGATGGATGCAATGGCGAAAGAAGTGTGCTTTCTGGAAGAGTTTCTTGTCTGCTCAAGCAATCAGTTATTCCACAGTAGCCCATGAATGAAGATATGGAAAGTAAGGACTTGAATCCGTACTCTCCATGCGATGAGCAGCAGGGCATTTTTTAACGTGCAGAAAAAGTGCAGTTCTAAATGGATTTGTGCTGCTGTAGACGCACTTCTGTACAGTTAAAACTAGCAAAAAAGGGTCATTGTACTCCGATTGGAAGTAATATTTGCCATGATGGATGGGAAAGGAAGGAAGTAGTTGTGCAGTTCTAAAAAGCCCTTAAAACAGCCCTGATGAGCTGAGTGGCCGTTGTGCCCACACTAGTATGCGCAGATGTTGTAGTATGCTGAAACTTGTCTACCTAATATTTCTGTTGAACAGATTCTACTCTTACGCGGCTGGATGCGCAAGACTCCGATGATACAACGTTGACTTTTTCTGTGATCGGTTATCCAGCCGCTGATATCCTGAGAGTATTGCGTATTGGTGATAAATCTGCATTGGTGCTATTGGCCTTGCCTTTGGATAGAGAGGTGAGACAGACTCATTAATATAGGCCTAGGTTTATGTACTGTTAAGTATCTTTTACCAGGGTTTAAAGTGAATGGCAGCGATGTTTCCACTACTCTCGAAATCCTTGGCTTGCGTTCCCACTGCTAAACATGCATGGAACCCTGGAAACACATGCATTCCAATAAAACTCTTTGATGTTTCCACTGCTCACCCATTCGGAGTTCCCACTGTTCACCCAAACCACTTCACTGTCTATTGCCACTGAACTACTTCAACTTATTATTATTAGTAATTTATTACCATTGTTGATTAGTAACTGTTAACTCTTCTATTTAACTCTTGTCGATGACAGTATTATTCAGTTTATAATTGTTAGAGTTAGGGCTTTTAGATTATCATATGATTTTTCATTAAGTTTAGATACTGTTGACGGTTTATAGCCAGTGTGAAACAATATTGAGGGTTGTAGAGCATATGCAATTATACATGATGGTTTAAGACACCATCTGAGATAGATCTTGTACTTCTTTTGGTGGTTGAGGCCATTTGCTTTTGTGAAACACCACAACTATGTGCAATGTGAACTAAAAGAAATTAAACTTTGGCAGATATAAAACTTTTCAAAGCATTAATGTTATCATTTTTCATCACACAACAGTTTCCTACATAGTTATAAAAAACGTTTTTTTCCGTTTTTTATTCTCTCCCAAAAACATCGTTTTTTATTTTTTTTATTTTTTTCATCGTTTTTTTATCGTTTTTTATATTTTTAATTAATCTTTATTTATACATTTACTTTCTATTATTATTTTCCTTAATTTTTTTCCCTGATATTTCTTATGTTTTCCGCCAACTCTCAAGGATCCAGCTAACTAAAGTCATTATTTCATCGTTTAACATTGTCATTTAAGAGATAGCCTATGTGTAATAGTTTCCTAATCAAGATTTTCATGGTTAAAATGCGGTTTTAGATGTAGCAAAGTCAAATTATTTTCAGTTTCCGTTTTTATCGTTTTTTTTCATTTTTTATTATTTTGAAAAAACGTCATTTTTTACCGTTTTTTATTTCGTTTTCATCGTTTTTTTACATCTATGGTTTCCTATAACACAGAGGTTAACAAATCGCTTCCTGTTGTTTAACTGAAAATGTCAATTTTATTTAATTTAAAGTGTAATGTGATGATATTCATTCAATCATTTATTTCAAGATATGGTGTACATGTAGCAGGAGATTTAATATGTTACGGTATGAGAACTTATTGCAGGTTAAATTTTTTAAAAGTGATTTTATTTGTTGTAGATATTAGACCAGTTCAGCGTTACTTTTCAAGTTACCGATGGAGTTAATCCTCCAGTAAGTCTTTCATCACTGGTTCTGTCATTCGAGACTATTTATCAATCAATCAATCAATTAATCAATCAATCAATCAATCAATCAATCAATCAATCAATGCAATAAAATGTATGTATACAGCGCCCCTTCAAGATCTCTACTCAGAGACGCTCCCAACGTCTTATCTAAAGCATCACGTCAAGTTATTACTACTATCATTAGTTAGTAACTTATAATGCACACTGCCTAAAAATCAATGATATCCAAAAAAACCAAGCCATGATGACTGATCACAGTGATCAGGTCGATACTGCCAATGTCAATACGTTATTAAATCACCTTACTCACCTACTCCCCCTACCCCCAGTTTTGAGAAAAGCAAGTGTTGTGACAGATGTGTCTGACGTCTGTACGTAAAATATTCTGCAGACATAGAAGAAGGCCTTGCTGGGTGACTAACTGTCCCTCCAATTCGCATTAATGTGTGACCTTGTGTGTGCATTAAAACTGTTTTTGAAAATAATAAAAATAATAAAAGGTATGCCCGGTGAAATAGATGAATGTACGAGTAGCCAGTTCATCACTTGCCCTAAGGCCGAAGTCATACCTGACATGGGTAAATGAAGTTTTTGTAAGAACCTGATAGATGCAGAACCTGCTGAACAAAACCGAAACATGAAATTCGATTAATTGTGTTTGTGACAGGTTTACTTAGAAGTTAACCCATTAATTGGCAGTTTGACCAAGAATTTGCAATTAGACCCTTAAGTTTTAGTTAGGCCCATCACACTTGCATACAGCACGTTTAGATATGCCCAGCATAATTAGACTGCATGTTTTGGTAGGCTACGGGTCTTTACAAGATTTACTTCTAAGCAAACACAGCAGCACAGGAAATGATCTCAAAGATGATCTAATGTAACATGATAGTTTTAAAATGTTTTCAATAGTCCATCGATAGTCCTTCTTGAAATCTCTTTGCTTTAACGGTTGACTTGAGGACAGATCTGCCAATCTGCTGGTGCGCTGGTGACGTGTGTGTAATATTGCATTTGATATGTGACAGATCCAACGAACATGCTTAGTCATTGTGACCGATGTAAACGATAATCCACCAAAGTTGAGGAATCTTCCAGCTAAAGTCGATCTATCTGAAGTAGGTCAATCTGTTAGTTATTTGGATACTTTTATAGCTCCTGTTAAGAAACTCACAACAGCACTTTGTTGTTGCCAAGTACTCTATGGCCAGAATGACTGTCAGAATTCTTACTGGTGTGCCACAGACTCTTTTGATGAAGCGTGTTTGAATGTATCATCGTCGTCATCATCATCATCATCATCATCATCATCATCATCATCATCATCCATGATTCATCCGCTGTGCACAGCCAAATTGGAAACAGTGGATGGACCACTTTACAACTCCGTGCCATGCATTGTCAGAACACAAAGCCAAGGACAATGGAAAGAAACAATCTAACTAAAAAAATATTTAAAGACGTCTTACCAGGTTAAGAAGATGCTATGTATATTGTATTGTCATCACACCATGGTTGCATGATGGTGCACTTGGTAACCTGTTCTTGAGATTACAGTAGAAAACTAGGACACATCGACATATGGATGGCGACTGTGCTGAGCTATAGTTATGATCATTCAGGCAGGCTGTGTCCTGAGATTCGTCATGTGTAGTTTGCTTACTCACTATTTCCTCTGTCTGTATTGGTGGTGTTAGCAAATCCATCTTTTGGATTACCGTACTACTGCAGCTCATTTGCAGGGTATATTATTCTTTCTATGAGTGTCAAACTGTTACCATCACTTAATCACAGCTTAAATGATTGATGAATTCAATGAAGTATCTCTGTTAAACTGCCAATTAAAGAAATTCGTTAACTGTACAAATTCATCACTAATTAATTTATTACTGATTTGTGGTATATCATTTACACATATCTTGGAATATAGATAGTTTTAGATACACGTTATGCATACAATATGTATGTGAGTATGTATTAGTGATTAGAATTTAGTCATTTTATTTCCAAAATTTGACAGTCATCTAAATTCGATAAATTTTGTATTTGTTGTGCAGAGTATGAAAAACTTATTAAAATGTGGTTGCTGAGTCAGTAACTACTTACTAGCGATTGTACTTTAAGCGAAGTGTTTGAGCCATGGTAGGAAAACTTTATTGCAATGAAAACAGTTCATTTTGTTGTCATCTTCGATGTTTCTGTCAACATTTACTTTAAATGCAAAATAATCGCTTTAGTTTCTTAAGAAATGTTTCACATTATCATCGTTCACCATATTGTTTACTCTGGCAATGGCTTGCTCTGCATCATGAAATAAGTAAAAAGTTAATTGAGCAAGTTTACATTAAAAATCGATTAAAATTAATCTTAACAATTTATCATCCTTAGAATCTGCAAAACAATATAATCGTTAGAATTGTAATAAATAGCATATGTAGGAACTTTTACTATTTATGTACGTCTGTGAACTGTATTTTTTGGTATTTTATTTGTGTTTTTTGTTTGGTGGATTCAGAGTTTAGTGACAGCTTATGACATCGAAGGCCGTTGCCATCAACAAAAATTTGCTGACCAAAAAGTGACCATATTATGTTTTGTTTGTATTCCCCATTCATTTAAAAAAAAGAATTTAGTCTGTATGTTCTATGATGTTCTTTAAATCTGTTTCTTTGTTCTGTTTTAGAATACGTCAAATGGGACGGTTGTGTACACGGTCTTCGCAACAGATCCAGACACTGGAGTGGGAGGCATCGTAACGTATGAATTACTCGTAAGTTTGCACTGTTGAAATTTTTTAATTCATAAATCAGTATTCCAGTTTGCATTGTTTTCAATAAGCTTTGTGTTAAGGCCTAATCACTTAGTCATTGTTCAGGGAAAGGTCAGAGGTATTTTTCTGAATTCGAATTTGTTTTATTTCAGAACGAGCAATCAATGTTCCAAATGGAGCCTACCAGCGGTAACGTCACAGTGATTGGTAAATTAGTCTACGTTGTAAGAAGAACGTACCTTTTGCACATCAGAGCCACTGTGAGTTTCATTGCTCTTTATAATATTTATCATTGCTCTGTATGATCATGTATGAAAGACATTGAAAGTATATGTATGTATTATGTGTAAGTAATGTAATGTAATGTAACGTAATGACGACAATTTCTATGGCGCCATAACACAGCCATAAGTATCCTCGTCTTTCTCTTGTCTAAAAACTTGCCTTTTCCCCCGGGGTTCAACGCACTGGGAGCGCTTCTGAAAGGCCCTTGCTGCGAGAAGCGCTTTATAAATGGCCAGGTACAATACAATACAATTATGTGCGTATGTGTGTTCACTGTGTTTGTACGTGTTTTTTTCCAATTTTTAACATCGTCATATGACGTCAATGGTTGTTATGTATACCTGTGTTTGTATGAGCATATTTTTTAGATATGTGCATATGTTGCTGAATGTTTGTATAGCATACCTTTCTATATGTATCATTTTTAGTGGCAGACTGAATCAATGTAATGCATTGCTGGATGAATTGTGAATTTTTGACTAGTGGAATAGAACACATAGTTACTGATGTTTGCTCAGCAGACAGACAGACAGGCAAACAGACAGAGAGATCAATAGATGGATAGATTGAGAGAGACAGACAGACATTGCATACATTGTGCAGAGATAAAGAGGGAGAGGTAGACAGACAGACAGTAAGCAAGAGGGCTAGAGAGTCACACATAAAGACCAAAAGAAAGAAACTGATGTGTACAAACAGACGAGGCAGACAGACAAACAGATAGATTGATAGAGACAGAAAGACAGATAGATTGTTAGAGACAGACAGATACAGACAGATAGATAGATAGATAGATAAATGGAGAAGGACAGACAAACAGAGGGATACAGGAAGAGGCTGACAGAGACAGAGAAACATAGCGAGATAGACATCGAGAAAGAGAGGGAAACAGACAGACAGACAGACACATACACACAGTAAGAGGGTTAGAGAGTCACACATAAAGACCAACAGATACATAGGGACAGTGAGGATAGCCACCAATATGAAGTGTTAGCGACGTTTTTCTTAGTATCTGCAAACGAGGACAGATGCAATTGGAAAGATGATAGAGATACTAAAGCAGTTGTTAGTTGCCCAGTCATTCGAATCATGGCGACAGATACATGAAGGGTTCAACGAAAATACGATGACTTTTTTGGCTGCTCGAAAAAGTCCTTATGATGATGGTTGAGATAATTTAAAAGTCATCAATTATTCGGCAGACCGTCTGCACATTGGAGAGTCGTGAACCTAGATGTGAGACACTGTGGAAAACTCTAGTGCAGTAATTAAATATGCAGCTCCTATGACTGGCTCCAACAGAATGTCTTTTCATGGTAGTTGAAATTAATAAAACACTAAGGTGATACTGCTATACTCTGATGCAATAATTAAATATGTGGGTCCTATTATGACTGGCTCCAACAGAATGTCTTTTCATTGTGGTTGAAATTAATAAACACTAAGGTGATACTGCTATGCTCTGATGCAGTAATTAAATATGCAGTTCTCCTATGACTATGACTGGCTGCTGTATAAGCTTAGATGTGATCATGACTATGATTTTGAACGACACGTCTACACCAAATGATAATATGATTTAAAATTATTATTCTCGTGATGGTTTCATTTAAAATCATTTTGAATGAATTTGGTCTGGTTTTGAAATACGAAATTATGTGAACGTTTGATTTTTATGATATTGTATCGCAGTTTGGTATAATTTTGTTTGGTTGCATAGGATGGTGGTGGTCTCAATTCCAGTGGAGATCTCACAATTAACGTTCTTGATTCCCAGTCGCGTCCTCCGTACTTTCTCCATTCCCCGTATGAAGCCTCAGTCGGAGAAAATACCTCTCTGGTAATTCTCTTCATGATTGATTTATTATTTATGTTGCTCCTTTGTGTAGAGACTAATTGATGGAATCAAGAGAAAAACTTGACTTATATAATGACAACTTGCGTCAAAACAAAGAAGTTCTTACATATGTTTTCCAGCTTCAAGGCATGATTAAATTACATTTTGATGTTATTAGATTACTATTTCTCTGTTCATATTATTTTTTCTTATTTATGCTGCTTTACCTGGGTTTAGTTATAAGCTGAAACCTAGAACTATTTTAAAGCCGGTTATAGCAAAATTTATCTTTTCCATTCTTTGTACTGTCTTAGAAAAATCTACCTTGATGTCTGCAACAGATTTTAGTTTTTGTCTTGCTTTACTAGATTAGGTTAGATTAGATTTGATTTGATTACAGTCTACATCTAGTGCTATTAATTCTTTGCTTTATTTCTGCATCAAAAGTCCTGCCACTTGCTACCGTGCTGTTCAGCTATAGCTTCAATGTGTTAGATCTGAACTCTGTAAGTGGTTCTATATAAATATGCAATTGCACCTACGCTACATGGGCCTTATAAGCAGAACTTCTGTCTCCTCAGGTTCTGCCTTTTGTAGCCTGTTTTCATATAATTATATCATTCCTGACCTTGGTTGATAAAGTCCCGATGGTGAGGGTGTGATAATTTTGTGTTGCAATGATTGCTGTGTGGGTCAATTACATTTGCAGTGTGCATGTGCTCTTCGGTTGGGACTTTATGACTTGTTTTGATTGCTGTGATTTATTGATTTTTTAAAAAGCAGATGCTCACCTGAACTGAATGAACTATTATTGAAAAATCAGATAATTATGTTAATATCTGATTTGAATGTGCTGCAGTGGTCTTGAGTATGCTGCAGTGCTCATAGGTGAGCTGCAGTGCTCATAGGTGAGCTGCAGTGATCGTGAGCAATCTGCAGTTTTGGTGAATAGGTTATGTGCTCATGAGTGAGCTGCAGTGTGAGAGGCTGCAGTGTGAGTAAGCTGCGGTGCTCGTGAGTAAGCTTCACCACTCGTGAGTAAGCTGCAGTGCTCGTGAGTAAGCTTCACCACTCGTGAGTAAGCTGGTGCTCTGTGCTTCGTTTCAAAGTAGCACAATAGAAATATGGAGTTTATTATTGCGATTGAGCAATATCTTGCAATTGTGTCTAGAATTGTACAGTTATGGTTGTAAGTAGACAGAACCCAAGAAAGTGATCATGAAAATTCATTATTTTGCAGCCAAAAAGAAATGCAGTGTACCTGACAATTATCGCCATATTTACAAAATTGTCATCTTTAAAAGACTCTTATTGATCAAAGTGATTTATTAATTATTTAGAAAATGCTGCACTGTTGGGTGGGCTACAATGGTCTTGATCACATGGGATATAGGTGTCCAGAGAGCCACCTTCTAAATGAATTTCTGAAGAAAGTGATGTTATTTAAGTTTCTGATTAAGCTGTGATGTATTATATTGCTGTCTTGACAGGGTACAGCTGTGATACAAGTTACTGCTTATGATGGGGTCACTGGATTACCTGGACAAGTAATCTACTCAATTGTTTCAGGTCAGTTAAATTCTCAGAAAGATTTTAGATATTCTATGGTGTGAGAAAAGGAAATTGTCTCTTTGCCCTCTGGTTTTACAGTTTACAAAATCAATCAATAAATTTTTGTTTATTCTTTGGACATCTCTTATGGACACTCGTTTTGACTCAACGCAGCGTCATGAATAAACTGGTGTCCCACACTTGACTTTTGAGTGGCGCTTTAGAAGTTTGGACGTTGCAATTACGATTACGATTGATTTAAGCTGGTCTATTTTATTGTGATTGATTGATATCGTAGGTGATCCAGGATTCTTCACTATAAATGCTTCCACTGGTTGGATAACAGTAAATAAAGTCATCGACTGCAGTAATCCAGAAGTCTTACGGAGAAATGGTCTTTTGGAAGTTGTCGTTAAGGTTGGCATTTTAGTAAAAAAAAAATCAGAATGTACTGGAAAAAATGTTTACTTTTATTAATATTTAGATACATTCATATTTGCGTTTGCATGCATAGTTTTGCATACCTAATCAGCGATAGGTCCACTTACACGTACATACAATATACATTATACATGCCAAATATTTGCATGCAATACATGCATATTTTTATATCGTTATCTTTGCATCGTATTCACAGATTTATATAGCGCCTGTCACAGAATGACAATTCAGAGGTGCTTTCAGCATGGAAATTTGAAGGGGAAAATTCGTCTAAAGAATGGAAGACTGATGAAAAAATGAGTCATTAGTGCATGCTATGCGTTTTTATTTTAGGGGTGCAGTGGTGTAGGGGTTTGTTTGATGCCTTGAAGGCGGAAGGCTGTGGGTTCGAATCTACTTCAAGCCACCACGTAGGAACCCTGAGCAAGTCCTACTCTCTATTACTGATGCGCTTCAGCGTGAAACTTCGATTCAGTGTTCACGCTGTAGTCGGGAGCGCCTCTGAGTGGAAATCTTGAGGGGCGCTTATAGCATGTGCTCGACGACTGCTCGTACATACATATGCACATATATTATACCTGTAAACATGTACTTAAACGCGGTCATTGCATCTGCAGTTGTTAGATTACATTATTGAGTGAATTTATTTTAAACTCTACTTGCAGGCCATTTCGATATCCGCATCATCGAACGCAGATGTTTCCAGTTGGGCGCTGATCAGCCTACAACTGATCGACATAAACAATCATGGACCCACTTTCAACCAATTGATGTACAACACGACCCTTCTGGAGAACTCGATGCCCAATACTCTGCTGAGCTTCAACACAGGAATCGTCATTTCCGATTTGGATATGGTACTTTCCACTGTGCTTTTTAGCTTTACAAGGCCTTTCCAGTTGACTATAGATGCTAATCAGGCCCAGAGCCGGACCAACTAGTATCTGTCGCTGCAACTGGTGACTGGATGTTGGGTCCCATAAGGCCCCATGCATGTGGCTGTAATGATTGTTGTGTGGAACTTTGTTCATCTATGTATTGGATTCAAACACAAAGGTGGTAAAAAATCTGAAACACAGTGCTTTCAGGAGAACTATGGAAAAAGAAAGGAGATAAAAACCGGGAGTCTACTTGTTTACTGTTTTCAGAGCAAATTCAGTTGCTTAATAGGAACAATTAAAGTTTACTGTTGCTATAGGGGTGTTGTAGTTATATTGAACTTCTATTCTATAGCATTGCTGTATATTGCAGCATTAAATAATCTGTTAATACAAATGAATATAGCCTGTGTTGATTATAAATCTTTGGTGACATTTGTGATTTTAAATACATGTTTTAGGGTGATAATGCAAAGTATAGAATATTTCTTCTGCAAAATGGACTTCCATTTGATGCTTTTGGCGTGATTCCATTGAATGGTGAAGGTGAAACAAATGTCCTGATTCAAGTCAAGAATGTTGCTCTGCTGGACTTGGCGCATACTACGATGATCTCATTCTCAGTAAGAACTCTTCTGAATTTTTTTCAGTGCTAGAGTTGTTGACTTGTGGAGCATTTTGGATGTAGCAGTGTTATTAGTAAAAAATTAACCATGCCCTGTCAAAGAAAATTATATGAAGCTATGTACTTTACTTTAACATGGTGGTGGTGATGGTGGTGGTGGTGGTGGTGGTGGTGGTGGTGGTGGTGGTGGTGGTGGTGGTGGTGGTGGTGGTGGTGGTGGTGGTGGTGGTGGCGGTGGTGGTGGTGGCGGTTATGGTGGTGGCGGTTATGGTGGTGGTGGTGGTCATGGTGGTGGTGGTGATGGGGGTGGTGGTGGTCATGGCGGCAGTGGTGATTGTGGTGGTGATGTTGGGTTGCTACGCAGTGGTTTGCTGCAGATTCGAACCTGTGACCCTACAGCTACATGGCACAGAATGTGCCACTGCACCAACTCATCCAATTTCAAGTAGTAGTAGTAGTTGCTGTAGTTTCCTTGTTTAAAAGATCACCCATTTGCCTATTTAACTAGTTTTTCTATACACGTACAGAAAAGTCGTACAATAAGTAAGTATTAATTTGATGTCTTAAATTAATGTTGTTGAGAGACTGAGCCAAAGATTGGTTGCTGTTTTAAACAGGTTGTCGCACAGGAATATCTGACTGCAGAGAGGTTCTCGAGTTCTGCGACCGTGACTGTCTCAATTGTTAGTCAGGATGATATGGCTCCATTGTTCCAACAGGATGAGTACTTTGCCATGATCAGAGAGAATCCGCAGCGTGGTACTTTTGTACTTCGAGCCATGGTGAGTTAGCGACTTAACAACAACTACTTACTTAGTACTTACTTATGTGCATACTCAAACACATACTTATGCTCATACTCAGTCACATACTTATAATGTTCTAATCAACTGTCAAGTCTGTGAGTTTGTATAGTTAGATGTAACTTTCTTACCGTACTTTAAACAGAATTTAGTTTACTTTTTTGCCTAGTATCAGTATCACTGAATGCTTCTAAACTTTGTATGGAGGGCAGTATCAACTTTCACTGGTATTGTATGATATTATTTTTATTTATTTATTTCATAAATTTGCACCGTGCATTTCACTGAAATGTGAATTTGAAATGCGGATAGTCAGTCACCAGGAAAAGACACAGTTGAATGTCCAAGTACTAAAAAAAGACAATGACAAATACTGTGTTTATGATCGTTTCTGTCTTTGATGTTCTTTCAGCTGTGTTTACTTGATCACGTCTATACGTTTATCATGTGAATCAAGTCCAGTAATTAATTAATGTTATTTTGTTATTTTTTAGGCGATTGATCAAGATCCTAGCGGTAACCATCAAATAGCATATTCGCTGCGTGGCTCCAAAGCTTCTCTGTGAGTTTACTCATTTCAAAGATCACTATACTTTAAATTACTTTAAAACGAGATACATAATTGACTGGAAAACGCGTTTTCATTGAGATACTATAAACAAATATTACGAAAGTATAATAGATCCTCCCATTTGACCAGAACTAACTATAAGCACAGACAAATATTTATGTAGATGTGAAACCTACAGCCTACAGATTGTGTTAGTATCTTGAATGAGGCCCTAGTACCAAGTTTTCTGTGATTGAGAAGCACCCACCCTCCAGTATATAAACTGTTACACTTTGAAAACACGTGATCATACGAACGAGAATGCAGTTGCCTAGCGACCTATAACAATAGTATAACATGTTCTTTGTTCTGTAAACTCTTAAAAAACCTATTTAATCGATTGCGATTTTTATGTTCAGCAGACTGCAACCGAAATAAATGAGGTGCTTTAAAAATATACGATTACAATGATATTGCAATTGCCTTTGAAGTGCAATTCCATTGTCTCTTCCTGTACTAACCTATATGATTGAGAACAAAAGATGATTACCAGCGGTGCTCAGGCAGCAAATGAGCTGCCATTGAGACTGCATGCCAGCAGCAGAAAATCAATGGGTTGACATGTATTTGATTATATGCTTTGAAAATAGACTTCAAACAGTCATTCTGTTATCCTGTGCTCTGATACACCTACTGATGTACCTACTGATGTACCTACTGATGCACTTACTGATGCACCTAATGTCTCAATACTCATTCACATACTCATTCACATACTATTACTTATGCACATGCACAATCACATACTTATACACATAATAACATACTTATGCATATAGCCTACTTAAACACACACACTTGTGAACATACGAGTACATTCACATACTAATGCACATGCTCATTCACATACTTATGCACATAATCAGTCACATATTCAAATACTCATTCACGTACTTACGAACATGCTCATTACCATACTTAGGCACATATTCAGTTGCATACTCATGCACATACTGAAATACATATTGATGCCATTCTGATGCACTTACTAATGCATGCAAATATGAGATGTTTGTTTCTGAAAGATATAATATTCATTCATTCATTTCGTGAATTTATATAGCGCCTCTTCAAGAAACATACTCAGAGGCGCTCCCGGCCCAGCCACAGCTAAAAAAATAAGTTTTGAGCAACTATTATGAATATTATATTATTATTAATATTATATTATTATTAATATTATATTATTAATATTATATTATTATTAGAATATTATGAATTGATTTTCTCTAAATGGTTTCGTAGTTTTGTCGTGAACACAACAACGGGAGACGTGTACGTAAACATTGACGCCGCAAGCAATCATTCTCTGCTGGATCGAGAAACTGCTTCTGCCGTCTCGTTTATGATCGAAGCGATCAACGCTGGAGGTCTTCGATCTTTTGCTCTTCTCACCGTCAACCTGGATGATGCAAACGACAGTCTACCTGTGATGACGAGTCAGATTTACTATGGAGTCTTACAAGAAAATGCATTGTCATTTCTGTTTCCTGTTATTGTACAGGTGCGATATGATGAGACTGTGATTTTGTTTAGATGGATTTTTAAGGGAAGGAGTGAGGAATGGATGGATGGATGGATGGATGGATGGGTGGGTGGATGGGTGGGTGGGTGGGGGGATGAAATGGTGGGTAGGTGGATGGATGGATGGGTTTTGGGGTTTGGGATTTTTTTCTGAGTGCGTTTTCGACTTGGTGGGTGGTTGGACTGGATGGATTTTTGGGTGGGTGAGTGGGTGGGTAGGTTGTTGGGTTGTGAGGGGATTACCGGAAGTGAGTGGACTGACTAGCTGTTTGCTTGTTTGTCCTTCCATCCATCTGTATCATGTTATCTACAGTGCAGTTTGATCTGGTGCTCTTTTATTTTTTTATACCATATTTAAAGTGCTGTTGCTGCCTGGTGTCTGTCTGTGTCTGTCTGTCTGTCTGTCTGTCTGTCTCTCATTGTGATATCTGCTATTTTTTTACTTATGGCAGGTGGAGCTGAGAGTGTAAGTTTATGAGATAATATGAAGAGTGTATTATGTGCATGCATGCGTTTGTGTGTGTGTGTGTTTTGTGGGGTGGGTGAGTGCATTTTTGTGAATGAATGAACGAATGAATAACTGTATGAATGGACTTTGTTTTGTTCTGTTTTAGGCAACTACCCGTGACCTGAAAAGTCAAATCGTCTATTCAATAGTTAGCGGTGATCATCTGGGAAATTTTGCCATTGGCAGAGATACTGGACTGGTTTCCATGGTTACCGCCCTTGACTACGAAACCCTTGCACCTGGCACAAATGATGTTGTCAACCTAAGCGTCATGGCTGCTAACAGAGATGTTCCGACGCTAAATGCCACCGCTGTATTGCGTGTCATTGTTCAGGCAAGATGCTCACGTATTGTCGCAGTATTTTATTTGTATTTCTTAGCAGCTGATTCTATGATCATTTATGCATTCATGATCTATTTTAGCAATAATCTTGGAGGTGTTTTGTCACATTTGAGTGCAGAAGTGTCTGATAGAACTATAAATTGAGGCAGAAATAGAGGTGGAAGAGCCAACTGGAAGATGAAGAATGATGTTAATGAACTGGATGATGAAGAAAGGTTACAGCTAGGTCAAGGAGAGAGTTGGACATTGAGAAGAATGATGGCATTGGAAGTATGAAAATGCCTAAAAGACAGCGAACGAAGAATAAGGTAATTTAGATATGTTATTAGAATTTATTATACAATTTGTGTGATTGCAGCAGTTGATTTATCATGCAGTTAAATCAGACTCAGAGTTTTCTAAATACATGGGTGCACTATTCTTAATTATATTTATCTTGTTTTGCAGTTCTGAACTGTTGTACATCATGTGTAATAACCGCAGATATGTATTCATCTGGCATTAAGTTGCACCTGTATAATTTTCATGTCTATACAATACATTCAAAAATTGTCTGAGACATTTCAAATATGCTAAATCAAGTTTTCCTTTTTTGTTTGTATTCACATCTTTAGGACGTCAATGATAATGCTCCTCGCTTCCAACAACCGCTTTACCAAGTTGCGATCTTGGAAACTACCGTTGGAGGTTTGAAGCGCTTCTCTGAAATAATTTAATGTTTACTGTTTTTAAAGAGTCGATCTTGTATGCAGTTATAATAACAATGCCAATTTCTGTGGTGCCATAACACGGCCATGTCCTTACAAGCGCGCCTCACATACAATTAACGGCCATGCAGAATATTAGACCTTGCTTCCAAGAGGTTATATTTGATGAACAAATTTAATAAGTTGCGATTTATTTTGAACACATGACGACGACGACGATGATGGAAGGTCTTTCTTTACCATACATTACATCTTTAGGGATTGTTTACAGGCTCGAGTGTTATCAATGTAACTGCCACTGATGTTGATGGGACTTCCCCAGACAACTCCATTCGCTACAGCATCATCAGCGGCTCACAGAACAAGTTCGTTATCGACGCAGACCGCGGTTGGATCACCGTGGCGCCATCTGCAAGTCTCGACTACGACACATTTGGACCTCAGTACTTACTTACCGTGCAAGCGACGGACGGCGGGGCACCAGCGTTGTCCAGCACTGCCATCGTGAATGTTACTATACTAGACATTAACAACAAGCCACCGGTGTTTGTTGGCGGGAAGCAGTTTGTGGCGACTGTGAGGGAGGACGCTGCGATTGGAACGGTCGTGATGCAGTTGATCGCGAGGGATCCGGACGAAAACAATCGGCTGATGTACAGATTCGTCGATTTCTCAATGAGTGGATTTGACGGAAGTGGAAATTTTATCAACAATGATAGCTACCTTATGGTGAGAATTACGTGAATACTTAACCCTTTACCGACCGAGGGTATAGGAGTTCCCATGCCATTTACTTTGGTCGGTAAAGCATGTTCCTTAAGAGCCAGAAATATCACGTCGTTTTATGTTAATGTTCCCATCTGTTCCAAAGCAATTTGCAGAACTGGAGCAGAACTGGTTGCTATGTAGCCTGATGTAATGTAAAAGTTACATTTTACCAGGCATTTGTCTCAATGGCAGGCATTCTAAAACTTCTGTATGTTGACAGTTCTCAAGATTTTCACAGAAGTATATTATATGCAGCAATCGTAAGAGCCTGGATAATGAACTGCATTGATATCTGATTAGATTCACTTGTAAACAGATCGGACCTAAACAGAAAAACAGTAGCACATAACTGATATGCAACATTCAAGTAATATGTACCAATATTTGCAAAAACCATTACTGTGACCATCAACAGATGTATTTTACATCACATGTGAAGCATAGGAGTCGTTAGAATAAAGGGAACACTTACATACTTAGGTTCGAATACTTACTGATTTATTCCATGACTTTTTTGTTTATGTTTGTAGGATTTGATTGGGGTCGATCCAGGGACGGGGACTGTGACATTGAAACGTAAATTGGATGGTGAGACACTTCAGATGCTGACGGTGACTGCTATGGTGGAGGATTTGAACTCACAGACTGGTGTCAAACAGAATGACACTGGTACGTAACAGTTTTTTTCAATCTTATACATTTTCAAGCAGTGCCAAAAGTGAGCAGAAGGATAATGAAGAATGAGGCTATTGTTAAGTGTTATTGTGTGCTTCAATCAGTTAAAGTAGAATTTGTTTGGATTGTATGGTTGATCAGTTGGGAGAAATGTTATTGAGGATGATGATATCTTATAAATGACTGCAGCCATTCAATCATTTAATTCCGAGAATTTATATAGAACCTTTTCAAATGTCCTGCAGCACTCAGAGGCGCTCCCAGCCCAGCCACAGCTAAAGAAGTATGATTTGAGCGACGTATGATGATGAGAATGATGATGGGTTGTACAAAGTTTATCGATTTTGTCATCAATGCTTGCAATAATAATGATTATTGTGATATGATTTTAATAATTATTATGTAATGATGACGATTTCTGTAATAATAAATTTCATGAATGAAGACCAAGTAATGGCAGGTGTCGCAAAAATAGGAGTTGTTGGCGAAAGACGATGATAACAATTCTCCACCAATAATAATGATGATGATTATTATGATACTGTTAATGACGATAATGATGATAGGATACATTTTCTAAGTTGCTGAAATCTACTTTGAATTGCCGTGGCTGGGACGGGAGCACTTTTGAGTAGATTTCTAGAAGGGGTGCTATACGAATTTGAAACGAACGAATTAATGAATGAATAATAATATTGAGTGTTGTCAATCTTTTTAGCCACTTTGACATTAGTCATCAGAAGAGTCGACAACGAAGCCCCACGTTTCCTTCCCCCAACCAACACCCCACTGACCGTTCACATAGCGGAGAACTCTCCCCCGGGCACCACCGTCGCTCGACTGGTCGCCGTCGACCCCTACAGCACCGCAAACACAATCGTTTACTCCATAAACTACGATTCGGACGCATCAACGAAATTCGAAATCACAGACTCGAATCGAGAAATCGGAACAGTAACGTTGAAATATTCTATTTATCCGGCAACTTTTGAGAGTGTTACGCTGAAGGTTACGGCTGCGAGACTTGGTCGTCCCCAACTGAACAGCTCGGCTCTGTTGATTGTTTTGATTGATGTTGATTCGAGTGGATTGCGTTGGGATGTTTTTCCGTCGGTGGTTTCGCTTTTGGAGAATGTGACGGTTGGGATAAATGTGTCGACTGTTTCGGCTGTTGCGACGATTAATCAGCCGCATGGACCGATAACGTATTCGATCGCGAGCGATGTTTTGGGAAAGTTTCGCATTGACAATAGAACGGTAAGGAATTTTTTTCTGAATGCTTCTGATCACAATCTTGCAGGTGTTACTGTTTGAAGGTGGAGTTTTTTAAGTTTGAATGAAAATGCAGGACAAGTAGGGGGAAGATTAGAAAACTTATGGACTTGGATGTGGTTTTTTGTTGTGACATAAATTTAGTTCAAAATTATTCATGCCTTTAAGAGAAACAATTTTTGAGGTTTACTGTCACCATAGAGGTGTTTGATGTTGCACAGAATTTCTATAATTTTGCTGTAAATTGTAAACTGCAGTAGATATCTTTTAATACAAATTGAAGGAAAACATTGTGTTTTTGCAACATTTAATGTGTAGATTTTAAAATTTTTATTACCAGTGAAAGTCATATTTATTTTCCCTTTTATGATCATGATCCCTTTGTATTTACTCTTTACATTATCTAATGTCTAATGCGGTAACATGTTATACTTTTTTACCTTAGGGTCTGTTGGTGACCTCAGGTCAGTTGACTTCACGACAGATGTCATCCTACCATTTGACAATAGCTGCGGAGGTTGTCATCAGCACTCCATCAATTCAGGTGAAGCGAATCTTCGGGGACATGACAATCAACGTCATCAGCACAAATAACCCCCCAAGATTCGACCAGCAATTCTACACCGGGTACGCCCTCACCAACGCCACGCCTGGCACGTTCGTGATGACCGCCCGAGCAACGGACTTCGATCAGAGTTCGATCCTCACGTACTACGTTGATCGAAGATCGGGGAATGGATCGTGGCTCTTCGACGTCGATCCGATCTCCGGTGGAATTTCCGTCGGTAGCTCTTTGGCGCCGAGTGCCGGGAATTGGTTTTTTACCGTGCTTGCCAATGATCGGGGTTTCCCAGCGCTTGTGGGCAGCGCCGTCGTGAATGTGAAGGTTATCGATTTCGGTGGAAACAGATTGCGCATTGTGTCGCCTCCCGCAAATGTGTCGCTATATGTCGTGCAGGTATGTTAGTCCACTGATTCTGTTTGTTTGAAGAAAAGTGGTGCTGTTATGTGCTGTGGAACCTCACTCTGGCTTGTCTAGTGATTGAAACTCTAAAGTGGTTGGGCTTTGGAGATATAAAGCTAGGAGTTTATATAATGTTAATCATGTTAATGTGAATGATGAGCATATTCAATCCATTGACTTTTATCGCATTGTATCTAAAACTTTATAGAGCGCCTCTCGCAGCATAAACTGTTCAGCACTGTTCAAGCCATCTATAGATGGGAAAAAGAAACGTCTTGAGAGAGCAAGAGCATGTGGGGAAGAACCCAAACATGAGTTTAGCCTATAGAGAAGTGGTAAGGCCATTCCATGTGGAATAGTAAATACCCGTTTTTGAACTAAAGCACACCGAACACTGGAGAGTTACTACATTAGACGAAGGTTGTGATAATGAAAATTAGTTGTAAATTTCATACCTTATCTGTAGCAATCTTTAACGTCGCATCAAGTTATGAATTACTAGTGAACAAATTTAAATTACTATGTCTTTAGAATCAACCAGCTGGCCAGTTTGTCGTGGTGGTCAAGTCGGAGTACATTGGAACGGGTGGTAGCAGCCAGATCTACTACGACTTTGTCACTTCACCAGGCAGCCAGGACTGGCAAAGTTTTGCCATAGATCACCAGACAGGTGTAATCACAACAGCCAGAACGCTTAACGCAGGCAGAAGCAACTATTATGTAAGATGTTCAGCCTTTTTTATTATAGGCTTTTCATACCAAGCAAGTAAATCCTAAGGCATAAGGTCTTCTTCTGCAAGTGCTCCGCTCTTAACTACTGTAGATTCACAGTTGCAATGATACTTCTCATGTGTTGTTTAGGCTCATTCTTCTTTAGCTTTCTAAATGCTTCAGAAGATCACCCACTTCTAAATATCACTTTCAGTATCTTTCTCTTATTTTCTAAATGGCATTTAATATTTTCATTGTTATGTGATGTAAACATTATTTTTTTAGTCATCATCATTTTCTCGAGTTTTAAATTACAATTTTTGGTATGCATCGTAAACTTTGCTGCAGATATGGACTTTTTCCTCTTGTACTCTCAGAGTGACTTCCAAATGTTTTGCTTTGATCCCAGCTTCAAGTTCAGGCCAAGGACGTTTCGAATGAGATGTTTTCTGACCAATGCAACCTAACATTAACGGTACGCACCAGCAGTGGGGATTACCCGAGATTCAGTCGTGTCCGTTATCCTCCTCCGTTGCGAGCAACTGTTGTCGAAGGAATGAGCAACGTTGTTGTCGTTAACGTCAACATCGCCGACCAACCATCATCGCTTTCCGGAAGTGCTTGCTACTACATCGTCGGTTTGTGAAAACAAATTTTTGACAGATTTGTGAATAAATTTGATTTAAATAACTGCTTCTTTGAATCATTCTGTCGTTGTTTTGTCTGTATGGTAATCGTGGGGCACGGTGGTGTAGTGGTGGCGTCGTTGCCTTGGAGCCGGAAGGTTCGAGGTTCGAATCCACCTCACCGCATAAGGACCTTGGGCAAGTCCTTCACTCACAATTGCTCAGCGCTTCGGCATGAAACTCTGATGCAGTGTCCGCGCTGCATTCGGGAGCGCCTCTGAGTAGAGAGAGCTTGAAGGGGCGCTATAGCAAGTGCACTTACAAACAGAGACATGGTTATGGGTTGAATTAATTATTAGATGGCGTATGTGTGATTTTGGCAGTTTGATGTAAAGCAGACCATGGATGGTATGGATTTTTGCTTTTTTTGCAAGAGAACTTGTGAGAATCGATTTTAAACAGAAGTAAACATTACAGCAACAGATTGTAGGAAGAAAATCAATTATGGCAACACTTGTCAATATTCACATTGTTTCAGTGTCGTTGCGCTTGGCACTATATTCAGAGCAGCTCAGCAAAAAGTCTTTCACATGGGATCATGCATTTCAGCTGGTGTAAATGGTATTATTATTATAGTTTTACATGTATGTGTCCATTTACCTATAATTATGGTGCCTTACAAGAACTAAATTAATGGAAAAACTGACTGTTCCAGTATGATCATTATTATTATTATTATTATTATGGTATTATTATTATTATTATTGACTTTTTATATAGTGAAACTTCAAGGTAATCTACTCAGAAGCACTCCCAGTCCAACAACGGCTAAATAAGGCAGTTTTTAAGTGAGAAAGTAACATATTGGTGTGACCTCTAGGCACAAGACGGAGTGCAACAGGGAGCCCATTCCAGGTTCTAGGGCCAGCCACTGTGAAATATGATGGTCCGATGCATGTGAAAGCACGGTGCATCCGCATCAATGTACGGTAGCATGGAGACATCAAGTACACAACCTGGGTGAAAGAAGATAGGAGCACAGAGCCTTGCTACACCGACCATTAATGTTCATTAGATGCTCATGTGCATGTGCGTGTGTGCTATATAAACGCTCTAAACTGAAAACTTTCCTATTTGAGTCTACCTATAGATAGTTTTAATGTCTGCCGAACTTCAATGTGCACTTCTGAGCTTTGAAAGGATGGCATTATCAAAACTCAGTTGTATTGTATTGTATTGTGTGATAGATACATACATGTATGTTCAATTTGCAGGTGGCTCAGAAGAGTGGAGGAACAAATTCTCGTTGGATAAGCTGTCCGGTGATCTTTGGTTGGTCGTTAGTCTCACCGAGGTTCAGACAACTTACGTTGATCTCGTCATCAAAGTGTCCGATGATTGTTGGTCCGGATTCTTTGAGTTGGATCAGAACCGCCATTCCATCTGGAATGTTTCCGACGACACTTTGATCCTCGTTGACGTTGTCGGGGTTGGCGTCGGTCAACCGCGGTTGACGAAGCGTTCGTTCATCGCTGGGGTTCTTCCGGATGTGCAGCTCGAGGAACCGGTCTTAAGTTTGGCGGTAAGTTTTAATGGGTACATTCAAGTGTTTGTGTAGCACCTTTTCAAGGAAACTACTCAGAGTTGCTCCTGAATCTAGCATGGCTTAAAAGAGCGGTTGGAAAGTGCTTATGGAATGTGTCAGAGAGTGAACATGTGCAGCCCAAAAGGGAGGTTATTCCATACTGCCAGGTCAACCACAGGAAAGGCACAGCTTTGCATGAGGGAGGTGCAAGCAAATGTCACTGAGAGCTTCTACTAAGCATAGTTATCAACTAATCATAGTACCCGACACAACATTGTTTATGCTTCTTAGAATTTTGGAATAATTTTCACTAATATTTTTGCTTTTAGCACTGTCATGTTAAAAGGGTCATTTTATTCAAATAAATTACATTGAATGGTATTGTCAGGCTTTTATTATGACACGTGGCAAGAAAGAGTTAAAACTTTGAGATAGTAGATTATCACATTACAGAGCCAATCTCTTTGATGTATGGACGACCTCAGTACTGAGCCAGCAGTCCTTGTAAATAAGTAAGTTTACTTCTTTAATGTGACTACAATATGTTTTCGAACACACAGGATATACTTTAATCATTCTCAGACTATTTTTAAAATCTGCTATACTTCAATCGAATTTCAGGACTACACACAGAGTGGAAACAAGACTCTAGTCGTTTATTCCTTGGGAACGGAATTTCGAATGTCAGACGGCTTGAAATCTGGCATCAACAGTTTGCAGAGACCACCTTTTGTCGTTGGCCATGTCGACGGAGTTATCCAGACGAACACTTACTTCCAAGACAATTGGATTGGTTCCATCAGCTTTGATGCCACCGTTGGCATCGTCAGTCACTACCCAAGTGACACTGCCAACGTCACAGTGAGTTCTTTGAATTGATTGTCAAGTCAAGTGGGGTCCAATCCACTCCAGTCATTGCATGTTGTCTGTATTCTTGAATTTTAACAAATCTGATTAACGCATGTTGTACTTCAATGTGATGAGCGATTATAGAAAATTCCGTGATGTGGTAATCATAAAATTAGGTATTATTTTATGATTCTACTTGATGTTAAAACTTTATTTATTGTCTTTTCCAATTCCACTCTCTACTGCCCTCTTAAAAATTTTGGACAAATTTCGAATTTCAATTAACTGTTGGTGGTGATCAGTTTTGACTCACAATGCTTCAATTGAAAATGATTTTTCTGCTTTTTCACAGGTGTATTTGTTAAGTAAGAATTTTTCTGCATTTTCACAGGTGTATTTGTTAAGCAAGTACCAAATGGTTAGGGTGACACTGCGTGACACGCCCAATGAAGTCGGTGCTATTCGTGAACAGTTCACAGAATTCTTGTCAAATGCCACAAGAACAATTGTTGGGATTTATTCAATCCAAGCTCACAAGACTGAGTCTGGCAATTCAGATTCAACGCAGTAAGTATATCATTAGTCTTTGGTCAAGTCTTTTAGGCACTCATTTATTTGTTCAATCTTTAAGGCACCTTAAGCTCAGACAAGACAAAATCTGCCATATAGAGATGGTGATTGCATAGCTTCAAGCATAACCATAGACATAGAAGATATAGAAGACATAGAAGTGCCTCTGATTAGGTTGTTCTGTGAGAGGTGCTTTATAAATCCCAAAATAGTATAGTATGGTAGTAAGATATGTCTACAAAGGTTAAACATTTTAATAGATATCCTAATCTGCTGTGTTAGTACATAGATCTATGGTAACTTGAATTTATGTTTCAGAACTGACATGATCATTTATGCGGTCGATCCGAGTTATCAGACTGTTCTCGATGCCATGACGTTAAAGAAGTAAGTAATATTTAAAGAAGAAAAAATGAAGGCTGTAAATTTAATGTTGGTACAGGTTTAAGGCCTAACTTGAGTCAAAACAGAAAATTGTTAGTGATAGCATATAGTTTTGTTAGCTTTGGTTGCTTTACCTTCAAGTATGATCATTAAGATTGATTGTATTTCTGCCCAATGAATTATTAAAATTACTGGTGTTAGTGCAGCTATGGCCCACTGTCTATTCTGGATCCTGCTTCATGGGACGATATCATAAAACTAGAAAAGCTGTTGTTGTATAAATCTGTTGCAGCCTCATTGACAAGAAATTCATCGATGAGCGAGACACATTCAGTCGATACAACGTCACAGCAGTCGTGGTAATGGAAGATATTTTTTATGTGTAAATTATATAAGCATCATAATCACCACAGATTGCAATAAAATAAAATAGAATCTAGGTAAATATTATGCTACGAATTCTTGAAGTCTATGTCCGCCAATGTGCTGCACTGTTAAAGTAAGTATGTGAGTGAACTTGAGAATTTGCGACGCGTAAAATTGTCACAACACCATGTTTACGCAACACATCGCCGGTCAATTCACTTTAGCGACACACCGGTTAGAAACCTCTTCACTAGACTATTTTGCTAACATAATATGCTGACGTAATGAAGAGGTGAGGTATGGCGAGGTGCAGTATGTTCGTTGTCTTGCATCCAGAGGGTTGCAGGTTCGAATCCACCTCACGCCGCCTCGTAGGGACCTTGTTCAAGTCTTTCATTCGCAGTTGCTCAGCGCTTCGGCGTGAAACTCCGATGCAGTGTAGTCGGGAGCGCTAATGAGTAGAGGACTTAAAGGGTGCTATAGAAATGGAGAAATAAATAAAATATAAAATAAATAAAATATAAAATAAATAAAATCTAAAATAAATAAAATATAAAATAAATAAATTATAAAATAAATAAAATATAAAATAAATAAAATATAAAATAAATAAGTGAGTTGAATGGTGACGTGTGTTTTCAGCCGGTTGAAGATGTCGTCGCTGCTCGGTCGTCGCTTAGCGGAACGGAGAGAAGTGTCGTCATCGCATTTGCTGTCGTTGGAACATTCCTTGTCTTGTTCTTGTGCATCCTCTGCCTCATGGGATGCTTCTGCCATAAAAAGTAATTGCGTGTTTTTCTCTCTCGTTTGTTCCACAATTGAAATACAAACACAGTGCTCAGAACATGAAGTCATTGTCCTCAACGATAGTTTTATACCGTCCTTTTTTAGGATTGTCTCTAAATGTTACAAATTAAACAATTAAACAAGATCAATTTGGTAATACTTTGAAGCATTTGCATTCTCAAATATCTTCAGTCAGACTTGGATGTGGTCCACTTTGTTTTTTGAGTGGCAGTAGACTAATATGTCCTGGACATTGAGTGAGCAAGTTGTGAGGTGCCAGTAGGCTATGCTGTGCACATTCCTGCCGACATCTGACTCTGTCACTGCTTTAGGCTGTGGAGGCAAGAGCGTGAAAGCAATTTGTATTGTGCTTGTTAATTTATGTAGCACCTCTTGCAGAACTGTGTTTTAGTATATGTGCCATCTTGAGAGTCCCAGGGCAGTTGAGGTTTAGGAATTCACGCATTGCAACAGTTACAATGGTCCTAGCTTAAAACACACTCTCTAGAATTTGTTGCATACAAGTTGCTTGATGTTTTTTCTGCAGATTTACTGAGTTTAATTACGGTGCTGATTTTTACTTGTTTTATTTACGTGTAACAGGTTCAAACGAAAAATAAAGGCTGCTAATGCAATTGCTGCAGGTATGTAATGAGTTCAGTCTATAAGTTATTTTTTGCGTTTTATTCTGTGAACATTTATCCAAAAATATGGTTCACGTAAATGGCTATGGGATAAGGAAACTGACTTATAATACGAACATAAAAAACTGATAATTAATTTTTAAAATTGCGATAGGAGTTAAAAGTACATGTATATGTTTGATCTGAAGGTACCTTGTGATTCGGAGATTTTAATGTCTGACTACTTTTCTTAGATTTTTAAATACTTTTCTTAAACGGTTGATTTCTAGATTGTATGAACTGCATTTGAACTGGTTGTGCTTCTCTTAAAGCCTACTTAGCCACACAGAGTATCTATAAAGAGAAGAAACAAAAACCTGGTAACGAAACTAGTATAGAGAGTGACATAGTAATTTTTCCAATGTTCAGTAAAACTACAGTAACTGGAAAATAACATGGTAATGGGGGACAGGGAACAATTTCTGTCTTATGCTCTAATGGTGTTTATTTTTTTAAACATTACCATGCTGATGGAGAATAAGCCGTCAATAAGACAGTGGTAGAGCAACTATTATGGCTATGTTATGACCTATGGTCTATGCACTGTACACTGTATAGACTATTGCAAACTTTCAATAAGATAATGTGCTTTTTATGGGTGTTGTGGTAATTCTATCAGCGATACAAAATGGCGCTTTTTAACTACAAATTGTATAATATTGATTGGTGAAACGATTTGTGGGTTATATAATGTAAGGATGGAGAGAAAACATGTGGGGAGGGGAAGACTTGTTGCAGGGTGGGAATGGGGGATGATTTTTTGTTCCTCCCAGTGGGCCCCCACGTCACTCTCTACCCTAGATTTATCGTGTGCGTGTGTGCGTGTGTGTGTGTTGTCAGTGTACACCGATTAATCAAAGAAAATGTTGTGCCTATGATCACCAACTGTTTCATTAGCACAGTTGTCTGACAACATGTTGCACTTAGTGATCACTCTGTAATGTCTGTATTCTGCAAGCTTACTCAAATCAAAATGTCTGTATACAGTTTTTCAGTTCTGCATTACTGATTTCAGACTTTTCAAGAAATTAACTGTGCTTTGCACTTTTCTTACTTCAGACTTTCGTATATAATTTTTAGATATTTTTTACTGTTTATTATTTGTTATTGTAGAGCTATGTTTATGTTTCAAAGTCTAAAGCCTTTGTTTCAGGTTTATTTTCATTTTTATTTGAAGGACTGTTTTCACATGAGTTGAATCTGTAGGATTAATTATAATTATAATTATGTGATGATTGCTTGCAGAATCTTGATTGAATTGTTTGAAGTTACAGGCAACTCTGAAATTTATATAAAAATTTTATAAATTAGTCAAGTGCTATTATTGTAAATTTTTCTGGTTGAATGATTGATGTTTATTTTTCTTTTCTTTGGTCAGTCTCTGATTCGTCTAATTCTAATCTTCACCAACATGATGCACCTGGCACAAACGCCTACAACACCGAAGGGTGAGTAGCTGATAATTTATTACTTGTCTATATTTCATATTCCTGCTTTGAGATAATTATCTGTACAATTTCCTTTAATCAGATAATGCAATTTAATCGTAAATAGAGAACAACACAGTGTAAGGTGTTTCACCAATTAAATTACAAGTGAAATGTGCTAATTAATTTGACGACTGAAAATGGTCAACTGATCGTTTTCAAATGCTTGCAGCTTAATGCTTTCGCATCAAACAGCACTGTGGTTTCCAGAACTTATGTTTAGTGCATTCACTTCATTTAAATGTTAAAGTAGGCTACTGTTTGATTTCTCTGCATTGGACTTCTTGAATTGACAGTTATTAGCTTTCACTATGACCATGATATCTTCTATATTTTCACTGCATCTGTTTCAATTGCGACCTACTGATGCAGGTAGGCAAGGGTAGTGGCATAAAGAAGTGTAGGTCCTGTAAAAACAGGAGGTCTGGCTATCATCGATGAAATTTCTAGTTCTCAGCTTTTGTGTTGCAACTAACTTTTGGTATGAGTGTTGTTAAAATTATGAATTGTTCTTAGTTGAACTAGATTTACGTCACTTTCAAAACTTTCATCTCAGTAGTAGTAAGTACTTCTTTGATTTTTTCATGCGTGATGAGCATGAGTTCAGCAGCTTTTGGCAAATTTTAATAAAGTTAAATGAATTTGTTTCTATTTTCAGGTCCAATCCAGTTTGGCAAGGCACCTTTGCACCAAACGAATTCTATAATCTTAGTGATTCAGACAGGTTTGTATTTAATCATCAGCTTGATTTCTTTGGCCAATATTAATGTTTCTTTGGGAGTAATTTGTTGACCTCCTACCATAAGCTTTAACACCTGTTGTGATTTCAAGCAACATGACGCTTTTTAATGATGCTTTGTCAAAACAAAGATAGCTGACATCACCTTCTTCCTTAGTTCAGGCTGTAGATGAGGAGGGCAATATCAAATTTCAGTTATATTGCATTGTATTGTAAATCTATTCACCGCAAAACAAGCAGATCTTTTACAAAATGTAGCTGAGTCTATACTGTCGAAGCTAGATGAACCTTTCATAAGCGGCCATTGAAACGGCTTTTATGCGGTTGTTCACCTGCAGCCGGAATTCGTTCGACGAAACCAACACCAAGCAGACGAGTTCCGGTTCCCAGGAGGAATTTCTGGACATATCGGACACGACGACGAAACCCAACGGTCATTCGAAAAAGATGCATTTCTACAAGGTTAATGGATTCGACGAGTCACGATCCGATTCGTACGCTTCTAATGGCACGCTGAATCAGAATCACGTGCGACGGTTGGTACCAGCGAAGAAACCGTCGCCAGAGAAGGAAGAGCCCAAGCCGAATGGTTTGGCGACTTCTACGACAAATTTCATGACACCGTCGACGGTCGTTTGAAGTCGAAGTCGAAGTCAAAGATCGTTTGAAGTCGAAGTCGAAGATCGTTTGAAGTCGAAGTCGAAGATCGTTTGAAGTCGAAGATCGTTTGAAGTCGAAGTCGAAGATCGTTTGAAGTCGAAGTCGAAGATCGTTTGAAGTCGAAGTCGAATATGATGATACGGGCTTTCAATTTATTTTAGAATAAATGGTGTTGAGTGAAGTGAGTCGTCTGGATGGATTGCTGATTCTTTCTTAATTTTTGTGTCTCGTTGTTTTTTTATACGGAAACCTTTTTTTGCGTTGTATCGCAAATACTGTCGTCATAATTATGATAAGGTAAAGAAAGTGCGGCTCAAAGTGCATCGAAGAGAAAACTTTTAAATGGGCTTCAGATTTATTGTTTGACATTATAAAAATTTGCTGAAATGCGTAAACCGCTTCTGAGTAGTTTACTTTGAAGAGACGATATATAAAACTTCCCAGACCTAAATTGTAATTTGATCTGTTGCTGTGATTTATTTTATTCTCGAGAGCAAGAGTTACAGGACTTTAGGATCTCTTGCGATAATCGAAGTTTGCATAAAGTCAAGCTCCTATGTGAATCTGTAGCATGGCTTAGTCAATTACCAGGCATTGGTCAATGGTCAATTGGTCATCCATTATCTAAATGCAGCTTGGAGCTATTCTTACATAATACACGGTGTGCTAATTAAATATCAGTTTCAAGTGAATTTTTTCAATTAAAATTTGCAGCAATCACGCATAATATTATTAAAGCTGTAATATTTATGTGTTTCGGTTGTCTCAAGAAGTACGCTAATTCAGATCCTGTTGCCTCAAAAAGTATGCTAATTCAGATCCTGTTGCCTCAACAAGTATGCTAATTCAGATCCTGTTGCCTCAAAAAGTATGCTAATTCAGATCCTGTTGTCTCAAAAAGTATGCTAATTCAGATCCTGTTGCCTCAAAAAGTATGCTAATTCAGATCATGCTGCCTCAAAAGTATGCTAATTCAGATCATGTTGTCTCAAGAAGTATGCTAATTCAGATCACGTTGCAACTTCGTCGTTGTTGTTGCCGTTGAGTTTTGAGTTTTAATATTTCAAGTTAATAATTTCTTGTGCTTTTTATGTGTGCAGTTTTGAAAACAGCAGTGAACAATTTAAGTCAGTCTTGGTTCTTCAATCAAAAGTTGATGATAGTAAGCTGGTGCATGTGAAGCGACATGGGCTTTCGTGTTTTTTTTATAAAACTGTCGCTTCTTATTTGTTGCAAGCTTATGTGGCTAAGGTCAGTCTTTGTTCTTAATGGTCCACCTAGCTTCTTGTGGGCCCACATTGTGCCACCGAAGAAGTGTGGGCCCGCTGGACGTGGTTGTCTGAGGAAGCTGTATCCTTGCATAAGGATATCTGGAGTGAATGTGTTAAAATAAATTCCAGTTCTAAATAGATGAGAAGCTTCAGACTCTAGCAAAAACTGAATTGCTTTTAATTTATATGAAATGCATTTTAGAAATTAAGATTATATTATATTGGTTTTTATATAAAAAAGAGATTGCTTAGCTCTCTTGAATTCTATGTGCCTTGCATTTCAGTTATGAAAGGTTTTGAGTACATGGTGTTTTTCTGTTTTGTCTGCTGTCTTTACTTCCTGTTTTTAAATTAAATGCTGCCTTTCTTTTTCTGTTTCCAAATTTATGGATTTTTGATTGTTTTGAAGTTTGTTTACTTCATCTGTAAGATATTGTCTTTGTTAAGTAAAGATTTGGGAAAGTGACATGGATCTCTAGTGCAGGCTGAACTTAAAGTTTGATAAGTGGACATTGTTGAAAAATTTGGAATTTTATAAGCCTGCTATTCAGTTTCTAGTCATGTAATTTATTTTGTTTTTATGAGAAATTAAATAAGTCTGAATGTCTGATCTCTGATGTTTTTAGATAAAGTTTACAGTTTCCAAATTTAAAATGAATTAAAGTCGTGTAACCGTATTAAACTAATCAATTCTTAAATTATCATATTTGTCCAAGGTTTAGAATTACCTGTGTCAAAGGCGTTTGAATTTGAAATTTTGCGATGTCGCTTATTAATTTTGTGCACATTTTAATTTAATAAAGTTATTCGTTTCTTAATATATCTTTTATTAGTTTATTAGAAAAAATCTTATGTATATGCATTTGGTTTGGTATATATAATTATGTGCTTGTTACCAAAAACCTGTGGACAAATTATTGTATATTGTCATATCAAATGGATGTTCCTAATGAAATTTATAGGCTAGCTGATTCTGGCCACTGATTCAAAGTTGTGCCTTGTAAATATGGAATTTGATTTTAAGCACTGTGTATTAATCAGTAGAACTACATAATCCTACAATGATTGACTTTTTAATGTAATGTTTTCAGAAGACATGCCTTGTAAGACAGCGTCTAAACTTTAAAGTTTAAACGAAGTTGACAAATGCCTTTAAAAGCAGATGGTGATGAAAGTTAATATTTAGTGATTTGATGGAACTCTTTTTAGGAATGTTGACCAATGTTGACCAGTGTTAGAGTAATAGTTTTTGGGACTTAGCACCACTTTTGTGTTGAGCAAGACGCAGACCTGGAGGATGTAAACAATGCTACATTGTATTTGCAGAAACATATCATTTCATTGTTTGAGATAATTACGGTTGCTGAGCTTGTAAGATCAGAGTCAATCCCGAGACAATGAATTATTAATTTCCATTTCGATATGCTTTGCTCAGTTTTCTCCGGTCATTAGCCTGTTTTCCCTATTATTAATTATTTTAATTAATATTGATTTTTTAAATATTGCGTTGGGTGATTTCATCTTTTGTTGTCTAGTGATGAGTTGGTGCAGAATGATTTTGTGCACTTTGGATTTTCTTAATAATTTCAGTCAGTATCCTAAGCTTTCTCAATGTTATCATTGACAGTAATGTTATAGAAGCACTATA
Organism: Lumbricus rubellus; assembly: GCA_945859605.1. Taxonomy (NCBI): domain Eukaryota; kingdom Metazoa; phylum Annelida; class Clitellata; order Crassiclitellata; family Lumbricidae; genus Lumbricus; species Lumbricus rubellus. Next base: position 13,229,934 of record OX243818.1, read on the forward strand.
ATGTTAGCATATAATTTTTGACCGTTTGTGTGTATGTGCACTTGTTATAGCACCCCTTCAAGCTCTCTTTCTACTCAGAGGCGATCCTGAATGCAGAGCAGATACTGCATCAGAGTTTCACGTCGAAGCACTGAGCAATTGTGAGTGAAGGACTTGTCCAAGGTCCTTACGTGGCGAGGTGGATTCGAACCTCGGACCTTCCGGCTTCAAGGCAATGACGCCACCACGTTGTTCGCAATTTGCTGTTTTGATTGTAATGATGTTGTTGAATCATACTAGAGTTATCTTTCTAGTTTTATATTCATCTCGTTGACTTAATTACAGTTTTATTTCTGTTACCATTTAGATCTGCAGTTTAATTCAGTGAACTTCCATAATAATTATAATTATCACTGTTGTTGATGGCTTTGTCATTGTGTCTGTTGTGACCAGTTATTAACCGTGTATTTAGCTAAGTATCTCATTGTATACCTCATTTGATCTTACCGTAAATTTTGCAGTGTGCCTGTCTGAAGCATTGTGGTGCTGATAGGGAGATGAATGGTGTTGTGCTCTTATCTGAGATTGTAACTATTTTGGCACATTTCTATTTCAATAGGTAAATGGATTTCTGTCAAAGATTCAGTATTTTTAGTACAATATGTAATTTGTTATACTCACCAGTTTTACTTTCTTTCAGCAGAAAATTATTATCATTGTTTTTATCATTTTTATTATTATCATCATCATTGTAGTGAAATTTTATTGGGAATGGATATTGAGGTCTTGTTATAATGATGATCTCTGCAGAATCAGATGTCATCTCAGTTTTCAAGACTGTTGTTGTTGTTGATGATGATGATGTTGATGTTAATGATAATGTTGTTGTTGATGTTAATGATAATGATGATGACGACGATGATGATCTTGATGATGATGATGATGATGAGGACGACGATGTTGATGATGTTGATGATGCTGATGATGTTGATGATGTTGTTGATGATGATGATGATGATGACGATGATGAAGACAACGACGATGATGATGTTATTGCAATCACTGTCAATGTTGATTGTATTGAGCTCATCGAATGGAGAATTTTTTCACAGGTCAGAAATTCCCCGAAGCTATTTAGAAAAGTGATCAGTTGTTTGCAGAATCCTTCTGCATAATGAAAAGGTTATTATCTAAAACGTTGCGATGATGGAAAACCTGTAAAAGGACATTCACATACATGAAAGGCTGCACTCGTGAAAAATTCATTGATGAAATGTCAAACACGTGATTTGCGATCAGCTCGAGCCGTCGTTTGGGTCCACCTGGTCTCACATGTGCCCTTGTGCTTGAATGCCCTTGAGGGTTTTTTGTTTATTGTGTTTGATGTTGTCAGACCTGTGCATTTGGGATTTGTTCCCAGTGCACATTTAGTTTTTACAACATGTACTGATGAATGTTGGTGAAAGAGTGTGCAGCTGCATCAGCCGCGTCTATTGTATCTGCTGCCTTCTGTGTGCATCAGTTTTTTATGGTGATACCTTGGAACCTCGTTGTATACCGCTGTTGTTGAGTGTTGCATCAAGATCAGTACTGTAATGAGGTCATGTTATAATGTTATAATGAAGTTATGTTATAATGAGATCATGTTATGATGAGGTTATATTAATGTTATAATGAGTTTATGTTATAATGTAGTTATGTTATAATGCTATCATGTTATAATGAGGCTATGCTATAATGAAGTCTTGCTATAATGAGATCATGTTATAATGAGATCATGTTATAATGCAGCTATAATTATAATGAGGTCTTATTATAATGAGTTCATGTTGTAATAAGGTCATATTATGAGGGCTTGTTATAAGACGTAATGTTATGATGGCTCATATAGTAATAGATCTTTTTTCACATAAGGTAATGTTTAGAAGCTGGACTGAATTTGTGATTCATCGCCCCCCAATTGAAAATTGTAATGTTGTGTGTATTGTTGTAGGAATGTAGGTGTGTATGTAGTATTGTGATTGACTGGTTAAGTCCAAGCCTTCTTATGCTAAGTGCCTGAGTTCAAGTCTTCATGGCATAGAAGCTTTGATCAAGTCTGCTGTGCACACTTTGTGATTCTTAATAATAATTGATGTGTACTGTGCTAGACAGTGGAATTAAAGAAAATACAGTTTATGAAACCAATAATTATTCTCTGTGTATGTGAAGCAATTTTAGAGTAGAACTTTTGTTTAATTATTATGCTCGACAGTGATCATGTAAAGTTATCAGTGATTTATGTATTGCCTTTTAGCGGACTTCAGAAATATCTCGTATTTATGTGCGTCATACTTGTACAGCGTTTTAGGCACCTTTGCTCTGTGCAGTGTACACTGAAGATATGTTAAACAGTGTACACTGAAGATATGTTAAACAGTGTACACTGAGGATATGTTAAACAGTGTACACTGAAGATATGTTAAACAGTGTATTTTATACTTTGTTGCCGTGTTTTTCAATTACAATGCACATATGAATGGTAATCGAGTTGACTTTGAGTTTGTTTGTTTTCCTTGCTTACTAACAATTGTAATCACATAGTATACAGTATAACACTGTTCCTAATCTACCCTGATCTCAATTTATAGCTCGTAATCCCTCCTCCTCATTTTCTTTTCTCGAAACCTATTTCTTATCTCATGGCCTTGCACACTGGGAGCGCCTCTGCATAGTTCACCCTTCTGCTGCCAATAGAGGTGCTTTATAAGTGTTTTGATACAATACAATGCAGTTATATAGTTCATCAAATTGTAATGTAGATGTTGTAATGCTATGTAGTTATAACAGATTCATATAGCTCATTTTTTGAACAGTCACCCATCTCGAAGTCAATTCTTTGGCTTTGTAGAAGGCAGTCGAGATGATAATGTTAGAAAGATGAAGTTGCACAAGACATATTAGGCAATAGATTATGAATATGCAATTATGCATGATGAATATGCATGATGCTATAGATTATGAATATGCAATTATGCATGATGAATATGCATGATGCTATAGATTATGAATATGCAATTATGCATGATGAATATGCATGATGCTATAGATTATAAATATGCAATTATGCATGATGAATATGCATGATGCTATAGATTATGAATATGCAATTATGCATGATGAATATGCAAGATGCAATAGATTATAAATATGCAATTATGCATGATGAATATGCATGATGCTATAGATTATGAATATGCAATTATGCATGATAAATATGCGCTTAATGGATGCAAATAAAAGCTGTTGATGCACGGTGTCAGTGCTAGAGACAGATTCATATTGCCAAGCCAGGCACAGTAATTTAGCCCATAACTCTGGACGTCAAAGCCTTTTAATGGTCCTCCACGAGCAGTATTTTCCAGGAAGCGGTGGGCCTGGGCAAAATATGGGGAGGGCAGGGTTTTTGCAAGATAATTTTTTTAAACTAAATCTTAAATGATGCATTTTAGCATATAAATCAGACTTGCCTTTTGCTTTCATAATCAAAAAGCGGAGTGAGGATTTAGCATTGTACTGTATTGCCATGCCAGGATTTCAGCAAATTGATTTCGCTTCGAATAGTGTTAAAAAATGACAAATTTGAACATTTTATTCCCAAGTCTTGGAGGCAGTTTTAGACAAGGCTCCGTGTGGCAGGGAAGTTTTGACAAATCTCCCTTGGCTGGAGGCTGGAGCCCATTCAAAAAGTCTGGTGATGAAGGATAAATTCATTGAAAAAACGAGAAAGATCAAGGCCACTTAAGGTGGCTATATAATAATGTGTAGGCCTACACTTCTACATTTGCTTGTAGGCCTACGGTAACGGAATAGCTCAACAAATGTAGCTGTCCTAGAAAATGGGTGAAAGATTACAGGACTCTGAAGAAAAAGCTTAGACCTGTGCACCGCATGGCAGGGAAGATAGATGAGAGGATTAAGAAACAGACAGACAGAGAGTGAGTGGAATCAGTATGAGAGATGAAGGAAGCAAGAATAAAATCTGCAGGATGGGTGAAAAACATAGGAAGAAACAGGGTGAGAATTGCAGGGGATTGTGGGTTCAACCCCCACAGTTTTTATTAGGACGCCATAGCAAAGTCCTTAAGTTTGTTGCCCACCCAAGTCTACATAGATAAGTGACTGAACACCCTATCCCCCCACCCCAGTAATTTTTCGACAATTCTCATACTGGGAAGAAAACAAGAATAAAAGAGACGCAAGCAAATACATATCTGCAGAACGGACATCTTGCTAAACAATTAAGGCACGGTTCCTCAGCTTATCAACGACCACCGGTAATTGCCTTCTGGGCTGTCCATAATTATAATATTACGTACACGGGGGGTTGGAGGTCACCGGATTTGGGCGAATTGCGTACTGTAGGCCTACGGGTGCGTACTATAAGGGTGTGTACTGTGTAGGCCAACTATAGGCCTAGGCACCCGTATGTCTATAGTCTGTATTCATGAGACATTAAGACTAAGACTCTGGGACTGGGAGTCCTGTTTTTTCAAACTTGGTAACTCAATAGCCTACAACTCCCGAAGCAGAAACCTCCAATCTACCGTAGAGTCTATCCGTTGGGGCAGCCTACCGTCCTACGATGTCTAAACCCTCTAGGGCCTTCTAGGCCTGTACTAGGTCTATAGGTCTAACCCTAGCTAGAAGAATAAGACAAGTTATTTCTTTTCAACTTTTATTGATCGAACAATAGACTTCATCGATCTGGTATTTTAAATTAGTTCGCAGACGACAGTTCATCTGTTGCTGTCGCTCGAGTCTTTCCCGTCTTCAGCGTAGAAGGAGGAGGCAGACGCCCTCCCGATCGTTGCAGCGTCGTCTAGGTTCTATAGTAGTGGCGGTGGCGACGTCGTCGGCGGCGTCCGTGGCTTCGTCGTCGGCGACGGCGGCCTCCCCGTCTGCGGCGTCTCCGTCTCCGTCGCGAAGGAGTCGCTCCCTCGTCATCGTCGTCCTTGGCCGCTGCTGCTGCCGACGCTCCCCGCCGAGCGCTGCGAGACCTCGCCCTCCGTCTCGCTTCGACGTCCTCTCCCAGGTCTTCTTCCTGCGCAATCAAGAACAACAACACCCTGCCCTAAGAGAACGCCTTATAGGGCAAAACAATCGTCTAAATCTAAACTCTATATTAAGCCATGGCAGGCCAGTGTCTAAGCTTAAACGCTTAGACATCGGTCCGTATACATGACTATAGTAATAAGAAATATAAACTAGATAAATCTAAATATAGACAAATCTAAATATAGATAAATACCAATTTAATTAATCTTACACTTAATAATCAATTATCGTAACTCCTATCTAAGGCCTACTATGGCCCGGTTCTCTTGTAAGTTGACTAAGGCCTAAAATGGCCCGTTTCTCTTGTAAGTTTGACTCTTACACTGGCCGAAGAGAGGCGGTCCGAGGACCGCTTCCCTTCGGCCAGCATAAGTTATAAAAGTCAAACTTACCAGTTCGAGATCTTCGTAGTCTTCCATCCTCTTGTTGTTCTTCCGATCTTCTTCTAGCGTAGGAGGGACTGAGTGCCCCAAGGGATTGCTCCCTTTTTATGACTTTCAGGCCGAAAACGAACCGCCAGTAGCCAATCATAGCGCAGCGTTGTGCACAATACGCTGCCATGGTAACCGGCCCGGAGTCAATCATGACGCAGCTCCGAACACAATACGTTGCCTTGGTAACCAGACCTCAGGATGCGATTTTCGCTCGTCTTCTTAACTCAGAAATGATGAGCTTACAAAGTAATAGTCCACGGCGGGACCTTATAACAGCCTACTCAGTGATTTCATTTCTGCAAAAGCTAGGTAGTATAGGTATGGTCGTTTAGAGCAGTCAGCCTCTACTGGCAAGGCTGTTTTAAAGAAAATTTTAGAACAGCACAACCCCTTCTTTTCTTCCCATCCTTTATGGTCAATTACATCTGATCGGATGAAATTACCTTTTTTACTGTTTTTAACTGCACAGAAGTGCATCTATACAACAGACTGGATAAATCCATTCAGAACTGCAAATTTGTTGTAGAACCGCACGCTAAAAAGTCCTGTAGGCCTACCTGAGGTTTTGGAGGTAAGGTAAAGGGGGAGGGTAAGGTCAGAGTTCTTTAAGTAACCAGCGGTCGATTCTTGCTATCTAGACCTACATCCGAACCCATATTATGGTCCCATATTTCCACGTGGGACCCTTATATATAGAGTCGATGTCCGCCTCCTGTATTGTCCATGTAAGCCCATGGAAGGAGTCAAAGACACCAATGCATATATATAAATTCTGAATGCCTGCAACTCTCGCAGTTCCTGTACAGACATTTCATGCAGATCTAGGCCTACATCAAAACAGTCCTCACGCAATCTCTTATGCATCGCTCCAAATCCAATTCTAACGACCATTTGATGATTGGTGCCTGTCTACCTGACATTCGAACCCATATTATAGGCTACACTGCGCAAATCCTGCCTTATAACCCTTTAACGACCAGCAACATATTTTAGTACACGCTGCATGGTCGTTACAGGGTTATCGACTCTGTTTCTGACTCAGCTCAATGACCATTCAAATTTGACGTCGATCACAATCGTAAATTCCAAACTTCTAAAGCGCCACTCGAAAGCCGAGCGTAGGGCACCAGCTTATTCACAAGCGCAGTTGCGGGCGAAGGTTTGCGACAGATCTATTTGTAGTTTCTTCTGATGACGAATCAAGAAGTTTATGCATGTCTGGACTCTGGACTGAAGAGGTCACAGACGTATACATTGTACATGTATCACCTATCTTTTTAGCCGTGGCTGGGCAGGGAGCGTCTCTGAGTAGACTTCTTTAAGGGGCGCTATATAAGTTTTCGGAATAAATGAATGAATGAATGAATGAATGAATGAATGAATGAATGAATGAATGAATGAATGAATGAATGAATGAATGAATGAACCTGGAAATCTGTTTTGTTTGATTTGCAATTGTAAACTGAGCCATGATTAAACGAATCTGACATTCATGGAAGTCATCGACCAGGCAGCACACTGTACGTAAAACCATAACTGCATGTTATAATATTAAGCTTAGGTCTAATTAATTAAAACTCGGTCCTAAAATGAGCTTATACAATATACACCATCGGGGCAATAACAGCAGGTCTTTAACCCCATTGGAAAAGTACTCCCGGTCATTAACACTGCGGTTATTTTCCTCAGGGGTTATTTTCCTCAGAGGTTATTTTCCTCAGGGGTTATTTTCCTCAGGGGTTATTTTCCTCAGGGGTTATTTTCCTCAGGGGTTATTTTCCTCAGAGGTTACTGGCCGGGGGTAAATTCCCTAAGTGTTATTCGGTTTATTGTCATTGGAGTTAATAGCAGCAGGAGTTATTGCCCAGGGGTTAATGGCCTGATGCTTTCCGAATCAATGATGGAGCATGTTGGCCTATAATCATTACAGCCTATGCATTGTATGTGGCCCACAACAAAGCAAATTATCTTATTAGAACACGCATACGCTACTATAGACCTGGATGTAATCTATTTAACATTTACTGTAAGCTTATCCATTACTCCGAGTCCCACTTGTTTCTGTCAGCTATCAGTCTAAAACGCAACATATAGCTCCAACGACCATATTATGCACAAAGTGGTACGCTACGGTACCAGTTACTAGTCTGGGTAGACGAGATATATCGTGTAAAGTAAACGACGTCATTCGCCATTCGAGGTATCATGATGTTATAATGTCAGGCGATCGATTCGGATTTTGGTCGGAATTCAGTTATAGTTAAACCGTGTTTATAGTGGGTGGAAACGCGTGGGGGATGGCGTTCAATTGCTCTAGAAAATTTTGCTGGCGTTCCAACTGCTCACGTACCATGCTTGGAATCCTAGAAACCCATGCAATCCAGTAAAATTCTTCTTCAAAGTCCCACTGCTCATACATTCAACCTTCCGGCAATCCGGCTGCTGATACCCAGACAGCTTTGTTCACTGCAGTTAGTTAGCCGAAAATGATTCCCTGTGCTCTAACGCAGGGCGTTATAGGGAATTTTTATAATAACTGCACAACCTCTTCTATCACTTCAAGTGGTATTCACTTCTCATACACCATGGGGAATTATCCTACTTCCAATCGGATGACAAGGACCTTTTTAATATATCTAGTTTGCACAGAAGTAGGCCTACTTATAAAACTATTAAGATTTGCCCAAAGCGGATCAATTGTTGTCAGTCTATTTGTTTGTCTGTCTGAGTCTATCTATCTATCTATCTATCTATCTATCTATCTATCTATCTATCTATCTATCTATCTATCTATCTATCTGTCTGTCTGTCTGTCTGTCTGTCTGTCTGTCTGTCTGTCTGTCTATCTATCTATCTATCTATCTATCTATCTATCTATCTATCTATCTATCTATCTATCTATCTATCTATCTATCTATCTATCTATCTATCTATCTATCTATCTATCTATCTATCTATCTATCTATCTATCTATCTATCTATCTATCTATCTATCTATCTATCTATCTATCTATCTATCTATCTATCTATCTATCTATCTATCTATCTATCTATCTATCTATCTATCTATCTATCTATCTCTCTCTCTGTCTGTCTGTCTGTCTGTCTGTCTGTCTGTCTGTCTGTCTGTCTGTCTGTCTGTCTGTCTGTCTCTCTTTCTGATTCCATCTTCTTCAACTGATCCGTTTGATATCGTAATCAATTCGACTCCGCTGCACACAATAAAAATTTGTCTCTAATCTCGATGCAAGAAGTAAATCCATCAACGTTTGCGTCCACGTCTCACTTTCACCTGCGGACTATTTTATGTCGTGATTTAGATAGTGGCTCAATCCACATCATCCACCGCTGTGGAACATGTAAGTCCCCCTTCATTCCACGCACCCATCCAACAGAACGACATCGCATTTCCAACAGAAAGTTTCCACCAATTAAAGTGCACACATCACTTGCTTGCAGACCTTATCTACAATTCAGATGGCTATGTAACCAGATGTAGTGTATATATACTGTATAGGCTACCATAATGCCATACATTCAATACAAAAATACATACACGTACGTACAATGTACATGTACATACATACACACATAGACCTTGTACAATACTAAACAATTGATTATGTACATTGCCGATATCATTATAAAGACGTCTCTATAGTCGGATATAAATCGATTTGCTTTTGGTTCCTTCGTTCGTTGCTTATCGACCGATTCCATCGTTTGCTCAACAACCCAGCAGGAAGAGAGAGAGAGGGGGAGAGAGAGAGAGAGAGAGAGAGAGAGAGAGAGAGAGAGAGAGAGAGAGAGGGGAGAGAGAGAGAGAGAGAGATACAGACAGACAGACAGACAGACAGACAGATAGAGAGAGAGAAAGAGAGACAGCCAGACAGACATAGACAGAGACAGAGACAGACAGAGAGACAGAGACAGAGACAGACAGAGAGAAAGAGAGGGACGGACGGACGGACGGACGGATGGAAGGACAGACGGACGGAGGAGATAAACAGACTGTCACAGACATACAGAGACAGAGAAAAAATATATACAGATCAATTGATCAATTGATTGATTACTTGATTGATTGATTGAATACTTGATTGATCGGTCGGTCAAGTAATTGGGATTATAACTTGACAGCGACCCTGCATCTTGGGAGGTTCCTATTTAAGTGTCGTCTAATAGTCGTGTAGGCTACAGTAACTATAATTAACTTTATATGAATTGGATCCGATCGTCGCTGTTCCTAGCATTCTACACGATCGATCGACCACTGTGACAGGCAAGAGCAGGCACGAAGAGTAGCTATATCCCAGAGCATCGTCATCGTCATTGTCGTCGTCATCGTCATTGTCGTCGTCATCGTCATCGTCATTGTCATCGTCATCGTCATTGTCGTCGTCATCGTCATTGTCGTCGTCATCGTCATTGTCGTCGTCATCGTCATTGTCGTCGTCATCGTCATCGTCATTGTCGTCGTCATCGTCATTGTCGTCGTCATCGTCATTGTCGTCGTCATCGTCATCGTCATTGTCGTCGTCATCGTCATTGTCGTCGTCATCGTCATCGTCATTGTCGTCGTCATCGTCATTGTCGTCGTCATCGTCATTGTCGTCGTCATCGTCATCGTCATTGTCGTCGTCATCGTCATTGTCGTCGTCATCGTCATTGTCGTCGTCATCGTCATCGTCATTGTCATCGTCATCGTCATTGTCGTCGTCATCGTCATCGTCATCGTCGTTGTTGTCGTCATTGTCATCGTCATTGTCTTCATCATTGTCATCGTCGTCGTCATTGTTGTCGTCATCGTCATCGTCATTGACATAGTCATCGTCATTGTCGTCCTGACAGTTTAACCGACGTTAAAGTGTCGTAATAATTATAACCAAAGCCAGCGAAGCGAAAAGTCAGCCATCTGACGTTAGGAAAATGAACGAAGACTCTATGGTTTATAGTCTATAGGCTATATAGACGGGGGTCAGCAGAGACCAACCGCTTGCGGCGACTAAACGAGACATCAGACATAAAACATCCAGTATACGGAAGGCAAAAGTCAAGTCACTGGCACTTCACATATGCCCAGTTGATTGCGTGACTACATTCCTCAATGGCACCAACCTCTTTCGGTCCCTTTTCTTTTCATTCTCTTCCTTTTTGTCCTTAGCCTCTTCTTCTTCGTATTCCTCTATAGCTCCCTGAGTCCCCTCTCTCCCGCAACCGCTCTCTCTCCCATTCCCGTTCGCTTTCCATTTGTCTCTTTCTATCTCCCTTTCTTTATTTCCCGTATGTCTCTTCCACTTCTTCTTCTTTGTCTCTCTCTCTCTCTCTCTCTCTCTCTCTCTCTCTCTCTCTCTCTCTCTCTCTCTCTCTCTCTCTCTCTCTTCCTCCCATCCCCTCCCTACCTCCCTCACTCGCCATCTCCGTTTCCTTCTCCTTCTTCCACTGCCTCTGCATCTTCCTCTTCATTTCCTCCTCCCATTCGTCTCTCTTCTTCTCCTCCTCCTCCTCCTCCTCCTCCTCCTTCTTTTCTTCTACGTTTTCCTGTGCTTTCATTTCTTATTTTGATCGGGCTTCCAATTCCATTTGTTATTTCTCCTCCTCTTTGTACTACCCTCCTCCTTCTTCTGCTACTTCTCCTCTTCCTATTCATCCTTCTTCTAGTCCTCCTTTTCCTTCTTCTTTCTTCTCGTCTTCCTCCTTCTCCTCTTCTCCTCCTCCTCCTCCTCCCCTCTCCTCCTGTTCCTCCTCCTCTCCTCTTCCTCCTCTTCTTCTTCCTCCTTTTCGTCCTCTCCTTCTCCTCCTTCTCCTCCTCCTTCTCCTACTCCTCCTCCTCTCCCTTACCCACCTCCTCCTCCTCCTCCTCCTCCTCCTCCTCTTTCTTACCCACTTCATTCTCCTCCTACGTCGACATTCTCATAGATAGACGTGAGGCAGTGGCGGGACACCAGCCATCTGCCAGCCCTTGTTAAGCCCCTAAGACTTACAACGAGCGACGAAACGTCTCTTCAACAGCTTTCAATATTGTTGACACACACACTGCTGCATGCTGGTAGCAGACGATGGTTTGCCACTGCCAGCCTCTAATGACGACGACATCCGGGCTCTGGTTTTGCGCCAACATCGTCATTATCATGAAGATCGTGTCACCGCTTGATCCACATCACCTTATCAGTTCATTTCTGGCTGTCTGTCTGTCTGTCTGTCTATCTGTCTGTCTCTCTCTCTCTGTCTGTCTCTGTCTGTCTGTCTGTCTGTCTGTCTCTCTCTCTCTCTCTGCTTCGTTTCATCTGCTCTTATCCTTCTCCTTTCTACTTCAGTTTTTTGTTCCCTCTCGAAGCTGCGTTCCTCCACTCTAGTTCAAACAATAAATTCTTCTTCTTCTTCCTCTTCTTCTTCACCTTCTCCTACTGTTTGTTTTCTTCTCCTCCTTCCTCTCCTCCCCTTCTCCCCTTCTGGTCCTTCTGCTCTCCTCCTTCTCATTGACGTCCTCCTAATCCTACTTCTTCTTTTTCTTTTTCTTTTTCTTTTTCTTCTTCTTCTTCTTCTTCTTCTTCTTCTTCTTCTCCTTCCTCCTATTTCTATTTCCTCCTCCTCCTTCTTGTCGTCCTCCTAATCCACCTATTTCTTCTTCTTCTTCTTCTTCTTCTTCTGCTTCTTCTTCTTCTTCTTCTTCTTCTTCTTCTTCTTCTTCTTCTTCTTCTTCGTCTTCTTCTTCTTCTTCTTCGTCCTCCTCCCCTCCTCCGCCTCGTCCTTTTTTCCTCTTCGTCTTCGTCCTCGTTTTCATCGTCCTTCCTCCTACACACACTAGCTGAGTTCATAGGTCATCCGCTCAACTCACGCGTCGTCCATAATTCATATCGATAAGCAGACGACTCCACTGAATAAAAGTGAATGCCGAGATCAAGAAGGTCAACAAGCGCGATATTGAACTTAATTCATGCGAGAGTGAGTGATTGAGAGCAGTCACTTGTAACTTTGTCATTCTCTACGGCCTCAAACGACCTAGCGCTATATAAAAAACCCATTTACATTGCATCACATCAGCGCTCGTGAATAAGCTGATGCCCTCCTGCGCTTGGCTTTCGAGTGACGCTCTAGAAATCTGAAAATAAATATTACTATTACGGTTACGATACGAATGTTAAAAAGTCCTACTCATATTTCACTTCTTCTGCATAAGATTTTTCGTCGTCATTATCATTATGATTATCGTCGTCGTCTTCGTCAACTTTTTCGCTGTTCTTAATCGCACTGTTGTGCACTTTACATCAATTTGTAGACTGTAACAGTTGTTGTTGACAAAATTCTCTTCGTTCTGTCGCCATTGACGCGCTACGACATAATAATTAAGCTTATTGATTATTGTTAGCTCCACTGTCTACTTTTGTAACGGACGCATAAAGTCACATAACGGAATTACAGAGTACTTTGTTAGACTCGTGGAACACATAACATTATTACATATAATTTTATTAGGTATCCTATCAATGTCCAAATAAATGTGTGCGTGCGTGTGTGTGTTGGCGCATGTGTGTGATCGCGAATGTAGGCCTAAAAATTAAATGGGGTATACACCGTTAACGAAACGGGGGATGCAGTGCCATGATCTCGGTAAACATGTTGTATATTTCGGATGGGATCACAGAATACTTTGTTAGGCTTATAGGATACAGCGTTCAACTTCCAGCTGCACCTGCTTTTAATCCCTCTCCCTGTCCGTCAGCCCGCCCGCCCGCCCGTCCGCCCGTCCGCCCGCCCGTCCGCTCGCCCGCCCGTCCGCCCGCCCGTCCGCCCGCCCGTCCGTGCGTCCGATGGTCCTTTCATCCCTCGTGTACAGGCGGTGGGTGGGGGAGAACAGGGTAATGGTGTTTTTCACAATGACGACGATTAAGGGGAAAACGAAAAAATGATTTAAATGGTCTTTAATTGTAGGATTGTTTGATCGTGAATATATTTTTGAGATTAATCTGAAATGACGAACGGTGATAATAAAATGTTTATAATTGTCAGCATTAATGATCTGAAGTAATCTAATAATTATGCACAATCAAATATTATCTAGCATCATGACATATAATTCAAACTAATCCAGACCAATATAATCTTATCCATAGATGTAAAAACATTTTTAGGGACCTACTACATGTATTTTAAAAGGATGATGTTAAACAATTAAATGAGGACAATAGTTAGCTGAAACCCTGAGAGTAGGCCCTACGGCTAAAAGTTTAAAATATAAGAAATATCAGACAAAAATTAAATTAAGGATAATAATAATAGACAGAAAATAGATAAATAAAGTTACATAAAAATTTTACAAAACGGAGTAGAATAAAACGATACAAAAAAACACGAAAAAAACGACGTTTTTGGACAAGAATAAAAATAACCAAAAAAAACGTTTTAAAAACTATGATCTTGTCTAAGCTTAATCTAACCTTATCAAAGCTAATCCGTTCTATAGTACATGTATAAGTTGCTTTGTCTTTTTTGTCAGTCACTATGTTGATTTTTGCAAAGACTTCGTCATGGCCACCTCACATATAATTATTAGTTGGTGTCCCTAGACAGCGGGATTTTTAAAATCCTTTTAGGGCCTCCCTTTTTTGTAACCAATGTGCAAGATGTGGGAACCTTTCATGTATACTGGTTGCAAAATAAAAATATTTCATTGATTGATTGATTGATCTACGCTAATCTAAGCTAATCTCATCTAATCTAATCTGATGTGACGGGTTCCAAAGCATCGTAATGAGAATACATAAAACGTCGTCTATAATAATAATTATGACCGTTCAAAGTGCGCTCCCGACCAAGCCTCGGCTAACGAGGACAGTTTTAAGATTGCAATATACAGTATAGAACGTGTCTGTGGGGACCCTTGGCAGCGAGCGCAGGTACGCCTACACAGAGATAATATTGCCAATTCCAGACCACAGGCCAGTAACAGAAAAGCGCGCCGCTGCCCGCATATAGCAGTACGCGCATAAGAGAACAAGCAGTTTGCCATCTGCAGAGCATCGAATTGAACGGCGGGTCTGTGTGTAGTAACACTGTAGTTGCAAAACTATATACATGAGATAGGCAGAGGCCAAACCAAGGAGGCAACGCCCCACCACGGTGCCAAAAGGGCCCGAAACCCTATAGACAATTCGCAGCTGGAGAGGCAGCCAGTGTAGAACATTATGCACTATACTCAGAGACATGTTCCAGACAGACAGACGAAGAGTGAGAGAGAGTGAGTGAGAGAGAGAGTGAGAGAGAGAGAGAGAGAGAGAGAGAGAGTGAGAGAGAGAGAGACAGAGAGAGACAGAGAGAGACAGAGAGCGATAGATGACTCGTAACTGTCTCAGCTGGTAGTAGCAATAATCACTGCAGGGCTCAGATGGATAAATTATGGCAGGCAACAGTTCGTTCTTGATCAAGCGTGACAACAAGATCACGAACAGTGGTAGACTAAGTAAATTTATATGGCGCCGTAACACAAGGGCGCCTAGGAACTCAGTAGCAAAGTAGCCCACATTGATTTTAGCAAGATGTTGCCTTATGTAAAGCCAGACGAATTGAATTTTGGATGGATTAAGACGTTGCATGCATACATGCATGCATACATGCATGTATGCATGTATGAGACAGATATACAGACATACATACAGACAGACAGACATTGCCTCTGTCTCTGTCTGCATGTCTCTGTCTATATATCTGTCTCTGTCTTTCTATATGTCTGTCTGTCTGTCTGCATGCATGCATGCATGTATGCATGTATGCATGCATGCATGTATGTATGTATGCATGTCTGTCTGTCTGTCTGTCTGTTTGTGGCTGTCTGTCTGTCTATCTGTCTCATATATATAGATAACGTGAGTGAGATAGATATGTGGATACATTATATTCAAAGACTGCCTATCTCGGCGTCGTCTCTGCTGTAGATTATGCAGACCAGGAACCGCATGTCATAATAATTATTATTAATAAAACGGAAAGAAAACGGGCAAATACATAAGCGACATTATAGTAAGTGCTACGATAGAGAAGCAAGGGTCGAGATACGAAAACAGAGACTAAGAGGTAGACACAGAGATAGAAACAGACTGTTGGTTATGTAGGCAGGCTATAGACTTAATAGGTTATAGCTGAATATAGTCAAAATGGCTATTCGGATAGACAGATGAAGAGGTATAGAGAGGGAGAGAGATGAGGCGATTAAGCGAGAGAGTAGGAGAAAAAAAGAGACGAGGAGAGAAATAGATAGAATGTATGAGAGAAGAGAGAAAGTGGGAAGGAAGGAGAAATTATAGACTTTGTGCAGATAAGGAAAGACAAGAAGAGAAAGAGTGAGAATGGAAAAAAGAGATACAGCCAGAATAGAAATAGAGACAAAGAGTGAAAAATAGAGAAAAAAGACAGGAGAAAAAGAAATGGGAAAAATGGCGCGGAAAGAAGAGAGAGAGAGAAAGAGAGAGTAAAGAGAGAGAATGAGAGAGAGAATGTGAGAGAGAATGAGAGAGAGTGTGTGTTTGTGTGTGTGTGTGTGTGTGTGACAGGCAGACAAAAAACAGGCAGACAGAAGACCGACAGACAGACAGACGGACAGGTGAGAAAGCTAGAAAGACTGTTGCATAAGTGCACAAGCTGCGCAGACGACACAAGCTTTCACGCGGTGGTGCAATGTTCGACCGCATCATATGCAGCAGGGCCCGTAGTCTTGGACATTCTTATACGGAGCGTACATGACGTTTTCGGCGTAAATCTATCCTGCTCTCGAATAACGAAATAAAATGGTAGTCACGGGGCAGGCGCAGACCTGTACTCTCTGAATAGCGGTACTCCCATTCTCGACCTGCTATAAGTCTCTACTCCCTAAGATGGCGTTTATTTATGACTCGAAACTTGCTGCATTCGGCGACACCTTACACGTCAAAACGTGTTTAAAACATCTGCAATGAACTCGTATCCTTCGTCAACGGCGAACATTATATTGGCTTTTATTTTGGTCGTCACAAAATATTAAAATTTGGCTAAATACCCTAGGAAATTCCATTCGAAGCGCCACTGCGTGGTATGAATACCAATTTGTGGGTCGCTTGCCTAGCGTGTCTAACGTAGAGGCCGTTCTATCTGTTGTAATTAGTTTGTTCTAGCGACAGCTTGCATATTAAACTCCACAATAAATCAAACGCATGCCACGTGAAACTGGACCGTTCGAGAAACTAACAAGAAATAGCTCCTCTAAGAATTTTAATTCGGCGACCACTAGCTGAAACCGGTTACGGTTTCATCATATTCTATCCACACATCACCGTTCTATTCAAAATCTTTTTCACTTTCTCGCTATGTAATTTTATTCTTATACATTTGCAACTAACTTTCTTTCACAACATTATTTTTTTCTCTTGTCAAGTCTCATACTTTTGTATTTAGGCTATATTAAATATGAATCGTTTTTGCTTTGCGGCTTTCTATCTACTTGCTTACTTATCGTCGGAGACGATGCATATAAATATATTAGGCTATGCGCATGTGCGATAACCTATAAAGCTATAACCACGGCTTAAGTGAGATGATTTGATAATCCAAGGTCTGCGCCTGCTATATGACTTCCATACTAGAGTAAAATCTGTTAAGAGAATAACAAATCGAAATATAGCCTCTACGCTAGCGCAACATGCGCCGAGGCCCATAACTACCGCTGTAGACTAGACAGCGGGACTTTGATTAATGAAACCGGACGAAAGCAGAGGCATGCCTGGAATATTAGGACTGACAGACCGATTCAGAAGCAAAGTGCAAAAAGATAAATGTATTGACAGACAAAAGACACGTAGCAAGGCGCACTAGGAGGCATGCATGCGGACATACAGACAGATACATTGATACAAATATAAAGAGAAGTAGATGGAGAAACACGAGGGCGAAACATAATTATGTAAGCAAACATAGAGACAGAGTTATGGACAGGAGAATAGAAGTTATGAGGAGCAAAGGAAACACAGAGAGGGAGAGGGAGAGAGAGAGAGACAGAGAGAGAGAGAGAGAGAGAGAGAGAGAGAGAGAGAGAGAGAGAGAGAGAGAGAGAGAGAGAGGGGGGAGAGAAAGATGCACACAAACAGAGAGAGGAAATACACATAGAGAAAAAGTGAGGGAGAGCGAAAGAGACCGACAAACAAACAGACAGACATATAGACAGACAGAGACAGAGATATAGACATACAGACAGAGACAGTGTAAAGACAGAGATAGGAGAAACGAAGAGAGAGACACACACTCGCACACACTGTCACACACACACACACACACACACACACACACACACACACACACACACACACTCACAGAGATTCATTGAATACGCATGTGAGATGATGCCGCGCCAGCCACTGTAGTCTGCTGCTGCTGCTGCTGCTGCTGCTGCTGCAGCAATTCTCCATCATTTCCCGTCACATCAGTAATCGCCATTGGTGATGCGGCTCTAGTCCTGAGACATCGCTCATCGCCCACCCATACCAACCAACCAACCAACAGCAGCAACCCAACTCAGACTCCGTGAGACTACGACAAAGTCAGAACAACTGTGCATCAGACTAAGTGCTCGTCAACCGGTGACGTCACTGTAGAAAGCTGCTGGGTGTGCTGTGCGCCCACTCGTCTGACCTACGGGTGTGCGGGGGTTCAGCGGAAGAGGCTCGAGATGCGAATGAAAACTGAGAGCTGTCTGTCTCAACGAAATAAAACAGGTTTGTAACAGTTTTTTTAAATATGGGTTTCAAAACGATTTCATGTTTCTTCAACTATCTCTAGTGTTTTGAATATTTTCTACATCTTTTTGGATAAAAGTTATTTACCGAGTCCAAAGCCGTATTTGGATTGGGGTGGGGTGTTTTCAATCGTTTTGTGTGTTTGAATCCCCCTAACTCAACTGATGTAAAAATGAAATAATGCTTTCACTAACACACGATGTAAGAACTAAGAGTGAATTTTAATTTTGAAGCTCTTATTTCTATACCTCCCTATACTAGGCCCTATTGCAAGTCGTACTCAGATCTTTCGATTTCTTAGTTTTCACGTGATAATAATTAGGCCTATATCCTAAAAAATTCTGACGAATCGACCAATTACAACGAGCTTTAGCAATTTGGCTGATTGCATTTGCATCATGTTGCAGTCGAAAACTCTCTCTCTCAGGCGATGGAAGGAAGGAGCTCGATGGTAGCAAATGATAGCCAGAGTTAAATAATTAATAGTCGAATTCGCGCGTATATAAGCGGTCTGCCATTCTGCAAAGTACGGTAATTAAATACTGTGACTTATACACGTAGGCTTATTAAGTCTTCATCATCTGACAAGTTTCTCCGTTTTGCATAAAGCCAAGTTAGCCATCAACAGATAACCTAGTGGCAATTAAATGCATTTTTTATATATCTTGTTACCAACCATTATAACTTGTAACTTGTTCGTCGTAACTGATGTCGATTTCTGCTAAAAGCTGAGACAGAACTTAAACTTGCATGTCGTTACTGTATTATATCAAGAATAATTAGTGTCGCCCTCCTCCTGTCTACAGGCTTGGGTCCGATACTGTCAAAGTTCGAGCAGTGTCGGAGTTTGCGAGACAGAAGCAAGCCTGAAGAATATTTATAACTGCCCCCCCCCCTCCCGGGCGGAAACCATTGCCACCGTGTTTTTAATGTTGAAAACAAACATGCGAGAATTATAGTTTACACACACATGCAGGCACATAGAGAAACCAAAAGATCGACGGTAGCCTATTATCCTACACATAAGCCTACAGAGCATCACTAACTGCAGTCCAGAAAGGAACTTGGTGACACTTCTTCAAATTCCTCTTACTAGTATGCTGGAACTTCGGCCTGTGACGAGAAGAGTTGTGGGTTGAGGGTTCCAGGCTCCGCAAAAGGTGGTTAAAACGCAAAGTCCATAGGCTACACAAGTTCACCACTCAACGACATCGATGTGTACACAATATTATTACACAATCATGTCGTGTGCGCTCAACTCGGAACATCGGAATCGCGGCAATATATAAAATGCAGTTGTATAACATACTGACGTTGATGGTATGCAGACTATAATTATAGCTCGCATAAACTGGCGCTCTATCAACAGCCTTCGCAACATCACGCTGATGCTAGACAGTACCGGTCTAGTAGACAGTAGCAGTTCATACATGATACAACGCAGGTCTAGGCCTACATTAGACATGGAACTATGAGAAGAAAGTATACAAATACATGTATATATGTAGGTACAATGGTACATGTATGATGTATACTTGTATAGGCCTATATATATTTATAGGCCTAGGCCATAGCCCATCTGCACAGCGTTTGAACCTACCGCGACATCTGTGTTTAGATGAATAGTCTTCCCCATTCCCATTCCCATTCCCATTCCCATTCCCATTCCCATCCAATCCCCATCCCCATTCCCATCCCCATATCCCCATTCCCATTCCCATCCCCATCCCCATCCCCATTCCCATCCCCCAACCCCATTCCCATTCCATCCCCATTCCCATTCCCAATCCCATCCCCACCTCATCCATTCCGCGTCCTCCTGTCCATGTTATTCCGGTCTGCATTCATTCATCTGCTGTTGTCTGTAACAGTTGTCGAAATCACTTTTCAAGATAGCAGACAACTTCCGCCATAACATCCTGACCAACGCATGTCTAGTTGTCTACGGTACGAACTAAACACGACAGTTTGACCCAATTTAATCTTCGTGTTACGAACCAAAATACCGTAACATCTGACCGATAAGCGTGTACTAAAATCGACTTGAACAAATACAGCTCGTCTCTATTAAATAAGGACTGCATACAAAGACTCAATTGTACATGTCTGCACCGTACACATAAATGTTTATGTAGGCTATATGCATGTAAGCTATGTGTATATATCGATATAAAATAGGCCTACATGTAAATATACATAGACCTAAAAAAATTATATCTTGGTCTTTGTACATGTACATGTGGGCATTTTTCCATCTGTGCGACATATTTGTATATTGATGAAAATGATGATCTTGCTATTGTATTGATGGTTATACACAGTTAGACACTAACTCTTGCAACAAGTTGTTTGCACCCACGTGCATTGTATTGTATTGTATAGGGTCTATAATTCGTTTACTATCGTGCCTCTGTTGTTTGGTAGATCAGCGTAAGCTTGTTGTTGAGTTACCTGGAATTAGAAGTGCCATGCCTGGACAAGTCCTCGTGTTATAGCTTATACCCAAATTACCCATATTGTTGTTTATTTAAAGCCTGAGTGACAAACACCAATCCATGACAATATGGAGATTAATAATAAACATGAAAATGAGAGTTAGTCAGAGGTTATCGTCTATAAATCAACCTATAGGTATAGGCTATAGGCTACTCAGGGCTTTTTAACGTGCAGTTCTAAATGGATTTGTGCAGTACTGTTGTAGAAGCACTTCTGTACAGTTAAAATTAGCAAAAAGGGTAATTGTCCTCCGATTGGAAGTAATTTACCATGGAAGATGGGCAAGGAAAGAAGGAGTTGTGCAGTTCTAAAAATTCCTTTAAAACCGCCCTGGCTATAATAGTTAGTGTCATCTCTGGCATGGAGTTTAAGATAATGCGGTCTGGGGCACGGGTCAGCATTATAAGGACACTGAACTATGGGAAGGAAGAAACTTCGAAGTGTTGAGGCTCTTGTGCCACGCTATATAAAGGAAAAGCCATATACATATAGACTACATGGCGAGAGTCTTGAAAGATCCCACGAAAGGGAAATGAGAATCTCCCCTAAGTACCACTAAGAGACACGGATCGTTGCAATTTCGTCCGCAGTCATTTAGGCCTACGCGGCATGCAAAATGGTCATATAAAAGACAATAAGATTTTCCATGGCGAAGATCAGTTGGTTTCTATGGTCACTCTCAGCTGACCATGCATGTATAGCCTATATGTTTCTGGCAAATTATATACTGACCAAGGGCGGATACAGAAACTTTGGACGGGGGGGGGGCCAAAAATTCTTGGCCTTGGGTCTGGGGCAAACATTCGTACCCTTCAAAAAGTTGATGACCTTTTTTATTTTTTTAGTCATCTGGGGAAATTTTCGGGAAAATCATACCATTTCATCCGCCAAAAAAGTTGATGACCTTTTTTGTCATTAAGTCCAAATCCTTGAAAATATGCCGAATTATAAGCTTGTTGAAACCAAATGGGGGGGCCACGAGACATGGACATTTCTAAATAGGTGGCATGGCCGGATTGCCCCCCCTGGATCCGCCCCTGATTGACCAATAAGTCATTAGTTTTTGCGCGGATATGCAGATGACAAACATCAATCAATTATAGGAAGGACAGGTAGACCTATATAACAGCCTCGGAAATCCGAGACACCTTTTAGCTGCAATCAGGCTTTTTTTTATTGCGCTTAGAGCCATTCCATCGCTAAGTGGAGATCTCTACCGAGTGATCACACAAACAGTGTTCGTTGATCTTTAAAAACTGTCAATTCCCGTTAGGTTTCGTTTTACGTGTAATTGACAATTCGTTACGAACTGAGCAACGCGTGTGGCAGTTTTTTTGGGCGATCGATGATCTCTGTAGAAAAATGAACGATGATACTGCGGTCAAAGAATAGGTCAACATGTGGATGTTCGCGTCCTTGAATTCAGAGAAAATAATAGGCCTATACAGGTTACACATATCATAATTATAATATATATATATATATATATATATAGGCCTAATAGCTGACCGTAGCCTTCATCATTATCACAGAGTTGATAATGATAAGAGTTGCGATAATAATATGATACCAAAAGAAAGATGCAGATGATGTTGAACTGGGGGAAAAGAAACCCTTATCAAAAAAGAAAACCCTTATCACCTTTTCGTAGTCGTCGAAGACCTTCTCTTCTTCATTTCTTCTTCCTCCTCCTCTTCCTCTTCCTCTTCCCCCTTCTCTTCTTCATCTTCTTCCTTCTCTTTTTCCTCTTCCTCCTTCTCTTCTTCTTCATCCTCCTTCTCTTCTTCTTCTTCCTCCTTCTCTTCTTCTTCTTCCTCCTTCTCTTCTTTCTTTTCCTCCTTCTCTTCTTTCTTTTCCTCTTTCTCTTCTTCTTCTCCCTCCTTCTCTTTTTCCTCTTCCTCCTCCTCCTTATCTTCCTCCTCCTTCTTATCTTCTTCCTCTTCCTCCTTCTCTCCTCCTTCTCTCCTCCTTCTCCCCTCCTTCTCATTTAACAACACCATTGTCATCGCCATTCGCCGTCACCGAACATCGCCCTTTCCATCCATTATTACAGTCTCTGGTGACGGCCTGTGATGATTCGCACCATAGCGATCATTACAGACACGAGACATTGTGGACCAGTTGGCTATAATTGGCCAATGAAACCCGAGATGGAAAGTTCCTCTGATGCTCACTGCGTCAGGTCGTATTTTGAGAAGTAGATGTAGAAGCAGCGCTGAAAATGGTCTCGCAATGGAGCCAGATCTGAGACGGATAGCGTCGAGACTCTTTGTCTGAGATTTTCTTTTCTCGACGACCGTTTTCCTGATGACCTTTTAAGGTTTTTTTAAGTCTTCGTCTTGAAATGGCGAATACATTTTGTGAATAGATCTTTAAAATCTGATGGCTGTTTTTTTTAAACTTTGACTCTTCCTGTTTAAATTGCGAGTAGACCTAATAATATTTCATGAATAAATCTTTAAAATCATATGACCTTTTCAGTCTTTGTTTCCTTCTCTTGAAACCGCGACTAAACTTCACCAATAGATTTTTAAAATCTGATAACTTTTTTGTGTTCGTTGCATGTAAAATTGTAGATGTTAAAAATTTCATGCATAGGCCTACGTAATGTTAAAAATGCGACCTGGCTAAGACTGTGCTATAATAATGCTAACTGCAGGCGCTACTTCTTTCTCCAATCAACCATCATGGAAAACCCCAGTTGATTGTTCATATATGAGTTACCCATCTGTATACCTTTTGGTATTGTTTAATCTTTCGTCCCCTGCTTTTTTTTGGGGGGGGGGGGAATTCGCGTTTCTGGAAGAGGTCGGAACAAACCGTCGTTTTCGATAACCGCTGAGGGAGTCAACGAGTCAACGACGACACCCTTTGCCCGGCCAATTATTTTCAAACCATCTCGTTTTAGTCTTATATAGCCTATACTACATCTAAACATGACCTAGGCCTATACAAATTTTTACTGGGGAATATGACCTATGTAGGTTACAGGTTAACAACAGCTCAAGATTTTTTCTGGAAATGTCATTTCTGGAGTGACTTCCTTCCCCCTAAAGATACCTCGATAAAAAACTGCATTTGGGTCTGCAGGTCGCCGTTTATAATTCTCAGTTCGCGACATTTACAATGATTGTGCAACGATTAACGGCGCTACATAACCCGTATGCAGACGTCGCCTGATAAATGTCAGCAAAACTTTGGCACTGACCGTAAGAAACGGTAATAAAAAATATAAAGCCTGGCGGACCGTGTATGATATATACCACGTGAAATAAACACCGGCTATATGCAACCTTTTGTAATGATTCATAGGTCTATTTAATTATACGATCCTGTGATCTATCTTTTCCGCATGCAAGAAAAGATTTATATGTAGGGATGAATCGTAAAAACGCTGCAATGTACATGTAATATACTATATCGGTGGGGTTGTATTGTAATGGCCTGGTCACCATATGTCCGTGTATACTAGTATACCCAACATGGTTACGCTCTTTCTCCACCGCTGTTCATCCATGATGACTAGAGGTCGCAGGAGTGAGGAGGAATTCCTGGAAGAACCCATTACATCCATACACGGTCTGCAAAAACCAGAACGAAGTTTCTGTCTCGGAGCTTCTTCTGTAAATCAATCCACATATGAACTACGCCCTTAAACAAAGGCGTATACCGACACACGCACATACACATTACACACACACACACACACACACATATATATATATATATATATATATATATATATACACGCACCCATATATATATATAAATATATATGCACGCATACCATGGATGCAAATGCAGACATAAAATCCATGGAACTGCTCTATTTTAATCCATACTAACTATAGTCTCTGCCATGGGCATGCATGGTCAATCAGCTAATGCATAGGCACGCAGGCACTGCCAGGCAGGCAGACAAACAACAGACACAATTGATCTAGGTGGAGACGTTAGTACAGAAGCCACTTCCTGTATAGATACGACAGACACAACTTGAGTGGCACATATATACTGTGGGGCGCGGTGGTGTAGTGGTGGCGTCGTTGCCTTGGAGCCAGAAGGTTCGAGGTTCGAATCCACCTCGCCGCGTAAGGACCTTGGGCAAGTCCTTCACTCACAATTGCTCAGCGCTTCGTTGTAAAACTCTGATGCAGTGTCCGCTCTGCATTCGGGAGCGCCTCCGGGTAGGGAGGGCTTGAAAGGTCGCTATAACAAGTGCACATACAAACTGCAGACCTACTTGTACGTCACATTGCATTGCATCAAGAGGCGTCTACTTATAGTCTTATACACAGACAGACAGACAGTTAGACAGACAGACAAACATACAAACAGACAGACAGTGAATCAGTACATTAAAACTGTACAATAAATTTTTAATTAATCTGTCAACTTCTGTAGCGCCGTTTTACCAATACGCAAGACATGTTTCAATGATGAACCAAACGCGTCATGATCTATGGAGCAGAATTGTCTGTTATCTCACACTAAATGATGACATGATGTCTGATAGGAGCAGAGACCGTTGTCTCATGCACATCAATCCTAAACCAGAAGTGTCTGGCCGATTTCAAAGCCACCGCAGTTATAAGATAGACCTATAACATCGAGGATGAAAACATGGGCTTTAGAGTGGACATAGTCGTAGAGACATAGTATCCGGCCTATATGCTCTATTAAATCATTACGATTCAAATGGGAAAATACTGAAGTCTTTAGTTCATGCTATCGTTTGTATACTTGTGTTGTGTTCTCTAGGATTACATAGCTATATTTAGTAAGCTTAGTAAGTGGCGTGCAGAGGATTGCGTGTCAAAGACGATTAATGTTATTATTATAGTACGGAACGGACGATTTCATTGACCCGAGATATAAGCCCGACTTCATGGTTTAAAGCGACTATAAATAAACAGAGTGCGTGCATGTGTGTGTGTGTGTGTGTGTGTGTGTGAGAGAGAGAGAGAGAGAGAGAGAGAGAGAGAGAGAGAGAGAGAGAGAGAGAGGAGAGAGAGGAGAGAGAGAGAGACATGCAGAGAGAGACAGACAGACAGACAGACAGAGACAGAGACAGAGAGAGAGACTGATAGCGTGTGTGTGTGAAAGAGTGAGAGACAGATAGACAGGCAGAGGCAAAGCAGTTTTCAGGACATCAGACTGACCAAAGAGGATAAAATCGTTTGCTGACGTAACCGCTGTGCATCTGCAGAGCATAATGAAGGCTAATAATAAATCGCATATAAAGACTGATGGGGGTGTATCAGGGCTGTTTTGAAGGAATTTTTAGAACTGCACAACTCCTTCTTTCCTCTTCCATCATCCATGGTAAATTACTTCCAATCGGAGGACAATGACATTTTTTGCTAGTTTTAACTCTACAGAAGTGCTTCTACAACTGCACATTTTGTGTAAACTGCACGTTAAAAAAATCCAGGGGTCTATCTTTAAATCATTACCCGAACACTATTAAATTACCTGGACTAATGGCTGCTATGTTCAAATATGATCAAAATATAACAATATTTGGCTGACCTTTTCCACAGATTTTATTCTCTAGTTTTGACCATTCGGACCCAAAAATAACCTACGATCAGTCAATCACAGCCTTGTTTCTTACCACCATGGTAGCCGTAAGCAGGAAGAGAATGTCTCAATTCTCGAACAATATTTGTTTGAATCGATTTCATCTGTTAGAAATGAATTAACATCAGTTTTATAGAGATTTGTAAAGATATTGAATAGACTAATCTATATTAATAAAGAGAGGATTCTGTCTGTGTGTCTGTCTGTCTGTGTGTTTGACCGGAATGCATTTCGACAGTTTTTGACCTTTTCACTCCAAACCTTCACTACTCTCTCCGTCTCGGCGTCGGACACCCAGTGGAGGGGTTGGCGATTCTCTATAACCATGGGGCCAGGGTGGGGGGCGAAACCCCCCAAATTTTTTTCAATAAAACGCAGCTATTGATTTCAAACTTTGCACCTAGACAGAGGGCCATCGGAACCACCCAGTGGAGTTGTTGGCGAATCTCCCCCACCATGGGGGCCACGGTGGGGGCGAAAACCCTAAGTTTATTAAACACCTTTTTAAACGCTTGCATGGTCATTATATAAACGCAGCTGATGTAAATGATCTTCCAATCCGCTTTGCTGTAAAGTCTTACTATAATTATAGTCAACTAGCTGAACCCGGCCACGCGTTGCTGTGGCTGAAAAGAGCATTCAACCATCCCTCCCTACCTCCCCTCCCCAACCCCCTCACCCACTCCTCCCCTTCCCTCTGCCAACCCTCCCCCTTCGCCTGCCTCTCCCCTCTCCTCCCCTCCCCCTCCCCTCCCCTTCCTCCGCTCACTCTCCAACCCCTCCCCCAACCCCTCCCAACCCCCTACCCCTCCCCCTCCTTTCCCACGTCCATCGCTTCCCTCCGCTCCCTCCCCACCCTCTTCGTGCCGCTCCCTCCGGTCTTTTCCTCCCTCACACAGTCCCTTCCTGACAGCGGCCGGCCGCTTTGGTTTTTGAATGAAGGGAAATTATTTTGCAACTCGCTTATGACGTCACGGCACTCGACCTCATTCTATGGTTCGTCTGCGACGTCTAAAATCGTATGGGTCAAATAGTGGACGAATTTTATCAAATAATGTTGTTAAAGATTGCGTTTTTGGGAAAAACCATTCAAAGAACACTGGCGTATTCGAATGGAACGTTTTGGTGAGATTTTGAAAGAAATCGGTGCGTTACTTTGGCAGATCCTATCATTTTCAATTTGCTGCGAACGCCGTTAGATTTTTATTTATATAGATTTACGCGTAGGCCTACCGGTGGAGGTCGGAGTTAGTGGTGGCGTGTTGTGGGGTTGGGGTGGGGAGGGGTCGTGGGGGGTGGGAAATTTTCCCCCGAAAACCCAAATTTCACGGGTGGCGCACCGGTGGAGAGGTCGGAGTGTGGTGGGGTGTTGTCGGGTGGGTGAGTTTGGGGTGGGGTGGGGTGGGAGGGAAAATTTTCCCGAAAACCAAAATTTCACCGATGGCGTACCATTGAAAGTCGGAGTGTTGTGGGTTTTTGGGGGCGGGGATGGGGTGGGGGTTGGTGTGTTGGTGGAGGGTGTGGAGTGGGAGCTGGCTTAAGCTGGAGGTTCGGGTGGGGGTGGAGGGTAGGGGTGAGGGTCGGGTGGGGTTGGGTGGAAGTGGTAGGTGGAGGGGTGGGATGGGGCGGGTGAAAGGGGTGGGGTAGACGGGATGAGGTGGGGGTTTAGGGTGGAGGTTTTGGGGTGGAGGTGGGGTGATGGTGGGGGTGGAAGTGGGGTGGAGGGTGGATGTGTGAAGCTGGGGCGGGTGGAGGGGTGGGGTGTACGGGGTGGGGGTGGGGGTTTGGGGATGGAGGTGAGGTGGAGGTGGGGTGTGGTGAGGATGGGGTGGAGGTGGCTTGGAGGGGTGGAGGGGTAAAGCCGTGGCGGATGGAGGGGTGGGTGTACAGGGTGGGGTGGGGGTTTGAGGTGGAGGTGGGGTGGACGGGTGGTGTGATTGGGTTGTTGCCGGAGCGGGTGGAATCCTAAATTTCCCGGGCAACGCCGGGTACCCCAGCTAGTTAGTGATAATAATACACTGTGTCCCAATCAATCGGGCACCCTTTTTATAATGTGAATAAAACAGGTAAATCTTAATCGATTTTCAAAATTTCAAAACTGATTTTATCCTGAGATAATTATCTACAAATTGGTAATTTATGAACGGCCCTCACTAAAAAATTACGTCATAATGACGTCGTTAATTTACATGTCGAAACCAAATGTCAAAAAAATTCGATAGAATGGCGTTCATCCAAGAAGACAAAATTGTAATAAAATTCTTACGAAAAATAAACATTACGGCGCAAAAAGTTTATTCGAACATTTTCGGACAAGGGGATGGACAGTGAGCCGTCTAAATAAGCTTATAAGAAAAATTGATTTGACCGGTTCATCGGAGCGTCGCGCTCTTAGCGGTACTTAACATTTAAATTCTCTGATGCAAATGTATGACTGACTCACTTTAAGAGTATGGACAAAGGTAATGAACAAACTATTTTACCTGCAGTTTGCTAAGTGATCACACCTATTTGCACTCATTGTGAATTTAATGAACTTCCGCTTATCTGATAGGAAGATCAGCGTCCCGGGACTGTAACCAATTGCAAAGCCGTGAGTTTCCCCTCTCCAATTTCTTTTTGTGACAATACGATCAATTCCTGAAACGACAGACGCATAATAGGCTACATATAAATTATGCACATATTGACCGGTTCATCGGAGCGTCGCGCTCTTAGCGGTACTTAACATTTAAATTCTCTGATGCAAATGACGTACTTGTGACGTCAATATTCATGCCAGAAACTTCATATTTGAAACAGTGTAAGATAATTATCTCAGGATAAAAACAATTTTGAAATTTTGAAAATCGATTAAGATTTACCTGTTTTATTCACATTATAAAAAGGGTGCCCGATTTATTGGGACACAGTGTATATCGGTACACTTGCAAAACATTCGTATTAACCTAGGCTACATAACTTTTGGGGTCATTATTGTAAGTGAGCGCACATAAACGACAGTGATACACGCAACAATGAAAAACGATATATTTATGTACAAAAAAGTTGAAAAAACAACCAAGACAATTATTGATCACATCGTATAGACTAATGTGATTCAATAAAGAAATGGTTTGACCGTTAAATGACATGCGACGACAGCGAAAGAAATTTGCGAACCAAATTTCCAAGCAGGCCTACAGAGTGTCGTCTTTTTTCATTTGACTCCATTACTATTATTGCCGCAAAAGACAACGAAATGAAATGATTGTTCCATGGGGAGGGAGAGCGTTGCGAAGCCTTATTTCGCTTCACTAAGCATCGGAAATTGGAGATCAGCAGATAGGGTCCAAGAGACAAAAGTCTTCAGAAGAAAATGAAGCGAGACATTTACTGCACACGAATGAATTTGATGCTCGAAATAACAGATTGAAGAGCCTGAGACAATAGACAATTGTACAATAGAACAAAAAATAGAACAATTGTCTTGGACAATAGAAAATCAATCGGCGAGGCTTCAAGCGGACAATTCCTGTGCATATAGCCTACGGGGTCATTTAATGTAAAATACAAGCATTGCTAATGGACTCCCGCTTATCTGACAGGAATATCAGCGTACCGGGACTGTAACCAATTGCAGAGCTGTGAGTTCCCCCTCTCCAATTTCTTTTTGTGACATTACAATCAATTCCTGAAACGCCAGACGCATAACAAGACATAAATTATGCACATTGTGGGCCCGTATATGCACATTCAACATTGTGGGCCTCTATATGCACATTGTGGGCCCGTATATGCACATTGGGGGCCTGTATATGCACATTGCGGGCCTGTATATGCACATCGTGGGTCTGACGCAACATTAGGGAGGTACTTAAAATAATTGTAAAATAATGACGGTTGCAACCCTTTCCCACCATCGTCCACTGAAGAAATCAAGTCAAAATTATCGTTATATAAAATAATTTTAGAAAACCTTCATTAAATAGCATTAAAGAATAGGCAAAGGCACTAGATCCCGCTGTGAGTGATAAGAATGGTTGCGCTGTCTGCCGAAAACATTAGGTTAAAAAGATGAGTGTTTGATGCATGGTAAACTACGGAAAATTCTGTAAACCAGCGAAAGCTGGTTACATAATTACGAAAGTTAGTAGAGTATAGGGCCTATTGCTGATGGTTTGACGGACGAAGCCGACGTCAGGGGTCATCATTCTGGTACTTTGATCATGCACTCCGGACTCCGGAACCTGTTTCCACCTAAAATCTTTTCCAACACTCGTGAATAAGCCGGTGCCCCGTGCTTAGCTTTCGAGTGACGCCTTAGAAATTTAGAGATTACGATTACGATTACGAGCCTAGAATTGTACAGAAACACAGAGTTTAGTCCACTTTTCCTTATTCATGTAATAAAGTTGCGATAAGCTAACTTAATTTTCTTGAATAATCGAAATATAATTATAAAGGCATACCGGAGGAAACATTGAAAATCGAGTTTGATTTGGGGCCGTGTTTTATTTCAATGCCCACTTAACCACCCTCCACCCCACGTGCAGCAGCATGCAGAGACATCTAAGCAGCATTTATCAGAAACAGAGGCTACAAAGTTACTACTGCTGGGAATAACGTTCTTTGCACACGAAACAAACAGTTACCTGGATCGAATGAATCAACAAACACCTGTGCTTACCTCGATTTAGCCAGCACTAATTACTTGTTGACTTTCCTGTAATCATGTTCATACAATGTAGACTAGGTAGTAGGCTATTTCCTACACACACATTACATTATGTGTGTATTGTGTATGTCACTAGGTGTATGCATGTGTGATGTACATCTATGTGTGCATGTATGCTTACCTGTTTGTATGTATTTGTGTGTATGTATATATATATTTATGTGTGCGTGTGCATGTACATGTATGCATGCCTGTTTGTACGTATGTGTAGACTATAATGTGCATGCGTGTATGTATGTGTTTCTGTGTATTATTATCGTATCATGTATCACAATCATGTAGTCGCGATGTGATTTCATGTATTGATGTTTTTGTTAGATTTCGTGGCAGATAAAATTGTTGCTTCGACATCGACGTCGGATTGAGTTACAGTTCTCATTAGCACACTCTTTCACCCTGGTCCACATCACACACAAGCATAATTATTATATCTGTCGTACAGGTCAAGTTCTAGGTCGTCCCAGGAGACTTGTTCCTTCCCCTCTCTGTCTGTCTCTGTCTTTGTCTCTGTCTGTCTCTGTCTGCCTCTGTCTCTCTCTGTCTCTCTGCCTTTCTGTCTCTCTCTGTCTCTCTGTCTCTCTGTCTCTGTCTCTGTCTCTGTCTCTGTCTCTGTCTCTGTCTCTGTCTCTGTCTCTCTCTCTCTGTCTCTCTCTCTCTCTCTCCCTCCAATCTCCACTCCCTCTTCATGTGGGCTATGGTTCAGAGTTACATGTACAAACATGATCAGAGTGACCCTGCTGGCTCAGTTGCACCAGTTCCAATTAGCTTGGCTGGTGACCACTAGAGAACGCTGCTGGAGTTAAGACGCCAACTCATCGAACCAATTCCACCATCTCTATCTCTATACTCATCTGCATCGCTCCTAATTGCAATATGTCTGCTGTCAACAGATACCAGAGTTGCGTTAGTTAGAGAAAACGAAGGCGAAAACATTCGATAACGAAAGAGCAAGGTCGCAGCAATAGTTGTGAAAAACTTTTGTCTAATAAAAATCGTGTTTTATGGTTTTCTATTTCGAGTCTATTTTTCAGTTTTTATTACATGACCATATTTATTTATTTGCTCTATATTATAGTCTAATTATTTTTCCTTATTTTTTCGTGTTATACTCTTTTAAGCCGTCTCGTGCTTTCAAGGATTACACTAAATTCAGGTCTTTATTTGACCCTATGATTTAGTGCCTATTTAATAAAATTGTGTAATTAGCTTGCTGATTAAAAATCAAATTGTGTAAACAATGATCATAATTATAAACTGTAGTGTAAGATGTAGCAAGGCCCAGTTATTTGTTTTGTTCGTTTTTTGACGTTTTTCTGCGGTCTTTTTATTTTTGGAATCAAAAGACCTTTTTACTCCGTTTTTTAATCAGCTTCTGTCGTTTAAAACATCTATGGTCACATACATGTTGTTTTTTAAACGAAAAATAACGAAACACGATGACGGATTAAAAGCTTAAATTCCTGAAAGCGATCAAGAATGGTGACTGAACTTATAAGCTTAGTATAAAGGAAACTAATAAAAACAAAGACAACACGCAACAAAATCCTAAGCAAAACGACATGATGAAATCCTAGATCGTCTTCTGAAATTCTTGAACATATAAGAATAAGTGGAATCCGAGAAAATAGGAAGATCACGTGATATCCTTTCCGCGTTTCACAGATCTTTTGGCATCATCCGATCTCTGGAAGTCTGAAATCTTCATAGAGTTCAACAAGCAAATTTAATCGCAGTAATCAATAAAAGGACGCATTATTATTATTATCATGTATGATAGCCTACATGGCACGTTGCCTTTAAACCAGTGATGTTAATCCTTGTCCTTGTCCTTGTCCTTAAGGACTCCTTAAGGACATTTTTGAAGTCCTGGTCCTGGTCCTGGTCCTTGGGGGTCAGGTCCTTGTCCTGGTCCTGGTCCTTGGGGGTCAGGTCCTTGTTAACATCCCTGCTTTAAACTATAAAGAGTAATGGCTGCCATTGCCTATTGTATATATAATGCTTGAGGTAAATTCGAATCTGGAACCTTCCAGCTCCAAGGTGCCGAACCCAAGACCCCTATACGCAGCAGCTTGAGGTGGATTCGATTCTGGAACTTTCCGACTCCAAGGCGCAGAACCCACCAGTACACCACCGCGACACACAATGTTTTGTTTTGACAAAATGCTGCAATTTAAGTATCAGCTGCCTCCATCAAATGTTTCTTCGGATGTCAATAAACGATTGTCTTTTCATATAAAACCACTATAAAAAGAAAGATAACCACCTCAGGACCGATGAACAGCAGCTGTTGGGCGGTTACTTCGTATATCCACCCAGCAGTAAAAGATCATCTACTCGAACCACTGAACCAAGTCTGGACAGATAACTGTTCCCAAGAAGCGTGTTATAAATAAGCGATTATCTTTCCCTTCCTTGCATTATGCACGTATACATATCGCATATTCGCTGTAACTTCTTCTGGGTGGCGCTTCCCGGTCACTGACTTTAGGGGTGCGCTGGGAGGAGGAAGCCGTACACGAAAAAAGAACCGCTTGCCAGTCATTGATTTTAGGGGGTTGCATTTGGAGGAAGCCGTTGACGAGAAAAGAGCAATAACGTCGATGCTTGCTCAATCCGTTCGCGAAAACCGACGACAAAGTTAACATGCAAACGCGTCGTAAGAAATACAGCAGTGGATGGTGAAGTCGTAAAATGCCGTCTTGAACACACACGAACGAACACACGGTTATAGTCTTCGACGACCTGTTTTACGATGAGCGACAATGTTCTTCTGGTTCCGCTAATAGATGCTGACTGCAGCGCGGTTGAGCAATGTTTGCATGCAATGTTGGAAACATCGCATTCCTTGCAATGGTAATGCGTTGGCGAAATGTCGTCGTAAAAAAACAAACGACGTTCGTCTGAAAGAACGATGCCGTGTGGCGCCTGCAGAGGAGCAACGATGCAGTCCCGACTTTCTACGACTTTCTGCGATTGACTACGGTGCAGTCGCTACTTTCTACGACTTTCTACGACTTTCTGCGAATGAGTATACGATGCAGTCCCGACTTTCTACAACTTTCTGCGAGTAACTACAACGCAGTCGTGACATTCTACGACTTTCTGCAAATAACTACGATGCAGTCCCGACTTTCTACGACTTTCTGCGAATAAGTATACGACGCAGTCTCGACTTTCTATGACTATCTGCGAATAACTACGATGCAGTCACGACTTTCTGCGACTTTCCGCGAATAATTACGATGAAGTCGCGACTTTCTGCGACTTTCTGCGAATGACTACGATGCAGTCCCGACTTTCTACGACTTTCTGCGAATAACTACGATGCAGTCTCGACTTTTTAGGACTTTCTGGGAATGACTACGATACAGTCGCGACTTTCTACGACTTTCTGCGAATAACTACGATGCAGTCGCGACTTTCTACGACTTTCTGCGAATAACTACGATGCAGTCACGACTTTCTGCGACTTTCCGCGAATAATTACGATGAAGTCGCGACTTTCTGCGACTTTTTGCGAATGACTACGACGAAGTCTCGATTTTCTACGACTTTCCGCGAATAACTAACTACAATATGCGACTTTCTGCGAATAAGTATACGATGCAGTGTCGTCTTTCTGCGACCTTTTGCGAATAACTTTGATGCAGTCGCAACTTTCTACGACTTTCTGCGAATAACTACGATGCAGTCGCGACTTTCTACGACTTTCTGCGAATAACCGCTGTGTTAAGTCGAAGAAGTCAATGCCGCCGCTTCAGCGTTCAAGGTCTTCCTAAATCGTAGATAATTTTTTATGCAAATGCGGCGAATGTAAATTCCCTGATACTTCTCCTCGCCAGACACAAAAGTCACGATGACGACGGACTCGGACGGAGGCGCAGAAGAGGGAGGACAGCTTATCAGCGACCGTAGCGTTGTAGCAAATCAAGTCGGCAGGAGACAGGCTGCTTTGTACGTTCCGGTGCCAGGTCAGGATCCGGGGCGGGCTCAAGCCGAGAAGACAGCGTGGCAGAGCGATGATGGGAAATCGTTGGTTATTATGATCATGGGGGTGGTGCTGGAGGAGAGAGAGAGTGAGGGAGAGGGAGGGAGACAGACAGACAGACAAACAACCAAACA
Organism: Lumbricus rubellus; assembly: GCA_945859605.1. Classification (NCBI taxonomy): domain Eukaryota; kingdom Metazoa; phylum Annelida; class Clitellata; order Crassiclitellata; family Lumbricidae; genus Lumbricus; species Lumbricus rubellus. Next base: position 13,265,120 of record OX243818.1, read on the forward strand.
AGCAGGCAGACACCGAGAGAAAGACAGAGAGACAGAGAGGGACAGAGGAAGACAGAGAGAGGCAGAGAGAGAGACAGATTATTTATTATTTCGCGAGTGCTTTAGTCGCTTCTGACTTCAGCCAATGTCTCGCATCCTCCTCCGCACTGTGCAGGGCCCGCAGGCCACCGCTGAATTTTGTCCTTGGGCACACGTTGACGATGTGCTCCATGGATTGCACCTGTCCGCACTCGCAGTCCGCCGACGACCCGAGACCCCATTTGTGCAGGATCGCGCGACAGGGACCTTGCCCCGTGCGGAAACGATTCAATAGGGTCCAGACGTCACGTGAGCAGTCGAAACCCGGCTGTCGGATAGTAGGGTCGTCCACTAGGGACTGATTGACAGTGTTATTTTAGTTCCAGCATTAATTTTTATTCCTATTCTTATTCTATTCCATTGTTGTAATTTTTATTCTAGTTTTAGTTCTTCTTTATAAATAAATTTCGTTCTTATTCTAGTTCCACTTCCTATTTAGAAATAATTTTAATTCCAGTTCCAGTTCCAGTTCTAGTTCCACTTCCAATTTCACTTCTCATAGTTATGTCTAACATGAATGATTACAGTAACACAAAAAACCTATTTATAAGATTAGTAATAATTAGAAATAATAATCAATAGGAGAGAAAATATTATTTTTTAAAATTTCCTTTTCTGATGCCTTCAGTCCGAAAAACTATTAAATTTTTTTTAAAGTTTCTATTTCTATTCCGTTCTCGTTCTAAAAAAATATAGAAATTTTTATTCCTATTCTATTCTCGTTCCAGAATTATTTTTTATTCCAGTTTTCGTTCCATGGAACGAAATTAAAATAATTATTATTCTTATTCTATTCTCAGGAACTAAAATAACACTGCTGATTGACCACTGGTGCCGACATCCAGTCTCTCCGCCACGTTGCGGATACATCGACAGGGTCCATGTTCAGCCAAACTGGTTGGCGAGACTTCAGTCGCAGGACTGGGTGATTGAAGATGTCGCTGTGAACAGGCCACTCCGGGTGGACAGAGAGACAGAGAGACCGAGAGACAGAGAGAGAGAGACAGAGAGAGAGACAGAGACAGAAACAGAGACACAGACACAGAGAGAGACACAGAGAGAACGAAAGAGAGAAAGAGGACGAGAAAGAGACGGACAGACAGACAGACAGAAAGACAGACAGAAAGACAAAAAGATATATAGAAGAGGCAGAGAAATGAGACGAGCGGCAAATTGCGAGATATTGAAAGGCGAGAGCTGCATGCAGTGATGAACGAATTGTTGCAGATTTTTGGGAGTTTCTTTTCAAATAGAGATCGCAACGTGTACAAAAGATGGGAGAAAAACTGGACATCGTTTTAGAGCAGTAGGCAGCCTTTGCATGAAGGATGTCTGAAGAGGCCTTTTGTGTCTAGACTATATAGGTATGAACCATTGGACACGGTTGCCGATTGGAGGTTGGACGAAAAAGAGGACGAATAAGAGGAGGAGAAAGAAAAAAGGTGGAATAGAAGTAGGAATGGGAGGGAGAGAAGAAGAGAAGAATAGAACGAGAAAGAAGAGGAGGTAGAAAAGATGGGAAAGTATAGGAGTCAAATTGTAGGTTAAATCTTATGCATATTCAGAAGAGGCAGGAGCGAGTTATTCGTTTTGGACAACCCAGACGTATCAGCAAGCTACTCAGACATAATATATTCAGCAATATCGAATAGATCTAATTCATCATTTATCGTTACCTTACCTAACCTTGAATGCAATTGACCTTCGATTGAACCGTGTGTACGACGGTAAAGCAGCGCTATAAAAGTTCACATCCGAAAATAGATTATGATTACACATAATCCACCTCTGCATGGTCACTTGCCGTGAGTTGTTATCGGAGAGTCAACGTGTGAAAGCGTGACTTTCTGATTGTCCATTAGACACCATTCCTATCTAATTTGAAGTTACTGCGACCGGGAAGATGGCTGCGGAGGAAATTGGCGCTAGACAAATTAATAGAAAGCCGATGTGGCGACTGGTTCCCTGCTTATAAGTTATCGTTAGATCGACGGTGGCAATCAAATTCCACGACATGCAGTTAGCGGTTTCTGCAGAACGCCCATAGCAACGAAAAACCCGCTGGAAAATCGTGTAGATCTACACCGTGAGGCATAAAAAAGGAACCCCCTAAAAATCGTTATTATTTTAACAATTTTCAAACAATGCCAATGAAATTCAGGAAAATTATAGCTAAGTAGCAAGCAATGTAAAAAAATTAAAGTTTTTACAATTTACTGCACGCCTTTAGCTTCTACGCATGCGTGAAGTCGCTTGCGCCATTCACGCACCGCCGTGTCAATAATTCTCTGCACGGTCAAGATCGTTGCAAGCTTGCAGTCACCTTTTGTTGCGTCGCTACCCAGCCTGCCTAGTACATTTCATCTGGTTCACGGACGAAAAATTATTCACAGGGCTTCTCGTAGCAAGCAATACCAAAAATGTAGCATTTGGAACTCGAAAGAGAGATATTGCAGCCGACCGCCTCTTACGCACACGCAAATCTCTGATGGTGTCGGTCGATATTTCTTCTCTGGAGGCGCACGTCAATTCACTTTGTTGAACCGGGGGTAAAATTCAAAGGCCAATACTAGGCATACGGAGAAGTTTTATTAATGGAAGTCCTACCTGAAATTCGGGAACTCTCTTAATTTTACATTTTCCTGCAAGATGGTTTCCAGCGCACAGAGTTCGAGAAACGGTTGCACTTCTGACGAATGAAACTCCTGAATTCGTATTTCCTACACTATGGCCCCCTAATAGCCCAGATATGAATCCCGTCGATTAATTATTAAATATGAGGATGCATGCAGGAGATGGTGTACAAAATAAAAGTCCTTGATGTTGAAGATCTTTGTAAGCGAATAATGCAAGCTTGAAACGATTTTGATCAACGAATTATTGACTTAGCGGTGCTTGAATGGCGCAAGCGACTTCGCGCATGCGTAGAAGCTAAAGGCGTGCAGTAAATTGTAAAAACTTTAATTTTTTTACATTGCTTGCTACTTAGCTATAATTTTCCTGAATTTCATTGACATTGTTTGAAAATTGTTAAAATAATAACGATTTTTTAGGGGTTCCTTTTTTATGCCTCACGGTGTATAATGGCATCAGATGCTACTGAAAAACTACTGAAAAGATATAGAATGCATCGAAAATGATACGCTGGCTGTAAGACTGAATTTACTGTGGTTCTATACGCCTATTGTTTTCTTATGTCATTAATTTTTGTTATGTTAGGTCATATTTCATAATATGACTATTTATAAGTAATGTAGTTTTGCTCTGTTAAGTCATTTTTATGTTTGAGGAAATAAAATGCAGTTCGCAAATCGCAATAAGTGAAGCTGAGCGTATTCCCATGGGTATAGCCACCTTCATAGAGATGGCAGAGAAGTCCCGACGTGTGTAGGCCTACGCCTATGTATCGAGCTGTGCGTGCGTGGAACAAAGAGAATCCAGCAAAGCATACAACCAACACCGGGTTTTATATACGGAGACCAGAACGCACATCTTAGGTAGGCAAAATAACCTGATATCACCAGACATGATAATATTATCAAGCACTGATGGACAGACGGTCTACATACAAACACCACGAGAGAGAAACAACCAATCTACTGAGAACCGGGGGTTGGACGAGGCTTGTGAAGACCCACGCATGCGCATACGGAAGTTGGCACCACGCAGCTTCAGGGTATTATAGTCCCCGGGCTTACAGTTCACTTGACGTTCAAATGGTCAGTGGAAGATAAACGGCTTCCATGGCACTTCGTGTGGAAATTACTGCACTGCCGTAAAGTTGGCCAGAGAACAGGCTAACGAACAGTACTGTTCTATCTACCGGGTAAGATCAGTTCAAACGTGTTTGTCTGTATAATTATACGCTATTAGTCTATTACAATCGTAATCATAAGCTCCATGCATAAAGACTCGTGCAGGTTTCGCTGACCTGGAAGCTAAGCGTGGGTGTTCACTGTTCAGCCTTTGGTTTTATATACGCGTGACAGCTAACATCGCACATCGTATAAAAGACATGGAGCCGGAGAATGAGGGAGAAGGAGAGGGAGAGGGAGAGGGAGAGGGAGAGGGAGAGGGAGAGGGAGAGGGAGAGGGAGAGGGAGAGGGAGAGGGAGAGGGAGAGGGAGAGAGAGAGAGGGAGAGGGAGACGTAGACGGAGACGGAGGGAATAGGGACAGGGACTGGTACAGGGACAGGGATAGGAGCAGGGACAGGGACAGGAACAGAGACATGGGCGCCCGCACATAGGGGCAAGGGGGCACTTGCCCCCCCTGGAAAAGTGACACTTATTTTTCTAACTACTACTTTTGAGTTTGTAACAAATTTCTTTGCATTAAAACACTATTGATACCAATGGTACACACAGTGAAAGTCATAAATTTATGTTTAGAAATCTCTATAGCAATAAATATATATAGTGCCCTTCATGGACCTACTTTTGAACATCTACTTTTGGATTTTTAACAAATTTTCGCACTTAGGAAACTATTCATATTAAAAATAATACACAAAATGACACTGAGAAATTTGCATTAAGAAACCTCTTTGAGAAAATAACCGTGTTCTTAATTTCCAGCGCTGTATTTTCATGCTCTTGTCACTGAAAAATTCAACCGTGACCATCGTAAAATTTTTGCCCCCTCCTGCAAAATTTTCTGCGGGCGCCCATGAACAGAGAGAGGGACAGGAACAGGGATTGGGACAGGAAGAAGAGGGCGAGGAAGATATATGTTTTCTTCAGCACGGACTGTCATTGGCACACTGTCTGTCTTTTGCCACTGCATTGAGTCGGCGGTGTCCTGCGGTCTTCAACCGCCCACTCTTTATCCAACCAGTGTAATAACTACAGAGAATGAGTGATACGAATTGAACTTCTCCTCTCTCTCTCCCACTCGGACGTTGAAGGAGTCGTACGTGACGCTTTAATTAGTTGCTGCTAACTTTAGTTATAATTGAATATTTTATTATACGTGAAAGATATTTCAATTTCTGACACTGCGCCCATTTTATATTAACACGACTGAAGGAGACGGGGGTTGTAAAAAATGTCCCAGCCAACTTTATTCCATCTGGTGGCGACCCAGGCAAAGCGTGTAGCCTGCATAACGCCCTACTCCACAGTCTAACCACGTCATAACCTCTCAACCCCCACCCCCAAGAAGAACACACAGGCCGCAGACTCCAGAGTGCAGACTTGCTTGAAAGAATTGAATTTTAATGGTTAATTTCTTGGAATTATTGCTCGACTCGACAGCTGTTTGCTTACTGACTATTTCCATTCACTGTTATTATTAACGATTGTAACCAGCTGTGGTTTGACAGCTGGAGGATTGACTATTAAACGAATATAAATTTTATTATATAGATCTATGCTCTGACGTAAATTCAGACTTTTGTCGCTTGTAAAAACAGCATTGTGACGTTTATTACAGGCTGTCTGTTCTGTAAATAGTTAAGATTTATGTCTTCTGTCATGTGAGTTCTTTTGAATTTTTTTAACTTGTATAACCATGCGCTGTAACCGGTTGCAGTTTGTCAACAGGATTGTTGAGTAAAGAATATTATTTTTGCTATTATAAACGATTGCGAAGTAATTTATCGATTTGGGAGACCAAAATAGCATCAGCTTTTCCACTTTTTTTCTGCAAAGGCGATATTCGTGAATTGTCCTGAGCTTAGTAGCAATCGTAATCGTAATAGTAAATTCTGCAATCTTAAAGCGCTACTCTAAGTCTAGAATGGATGTAGGATAAATGTATGGATGTTTGTTCATTGGTTTATATCTTAATACAACAGGCATACCACTGCAATTAACAAAACACAGGCTCAGTGTAATTGCCTACATGCAGTTTACGATAATTACATTTATTTCAATCACTGCTCAGGTTTTAAAAAATTACATTTGTTGCTTTCAGCTGTTTACTAATTATTGTCTTGTGTTCGTTTGCTTGGGAGCAGTAGAATAAGAAAAGAAATCCATATTTATTATTTATAGCATCATTACTGACGGAACCTACACAATGTTTACTATAATATATATATATATATATATATATATATATGTCACTTACGAATGACCGTCTCATTGGTGACTCACATATTACTGCCAGCATATATAGGCCCTTGATATAATTATATATATATATATATATATAGATCTATATAAAATATTAGCATAAATCACGATTGCTTAATTATATTAAGCAGAGTCCTCGATACTATCTATCGTGCATTTAATCAGTTAATTCCAACACCATAACTCATTTGCAAAGCACAACATTCACAAAACTAATTGGATCAGTGGCGTTAGATTTGAAAAATCGTTCTGCTGACACCAAAACACGACTCTTCCTTCTTCGCGTTTCAACACGGATGTCACGAAATGAAAACGAGTTGTGGATTGCTTATAACAAGATCAATGCTTGATTACTAGTTCACCGGTCTACATATTAGGTTGAGATGGTTGAATGGCTGCAAGCTGGCACGAAGATAAGAGTGATGCGGGTCCGATGCCTGCCGACCCATTAGCATAGTCGTAAAACACGTTTTTTCGTTGTTTACTCTTCTACGAAGAATCCTGTTTTTTGTTTTTCGTCTCGTATTTTTTTATGCGACCATATTTACTTATTTATTTGCTGTCTGCTATTATTTTTCTTAATTCTATTTTTCTCAGATATCTCTTAAGCTGTCGACGTGCTTTCAATGATTCCGTTAATTCAGGTCACACTATATTTGACCGTTTTAGGCTACTTAGTGTTTACTAACAAAGTTGTGTTATGAGTTGCTCGTTGATTGAGATACAATTATGTACACAAGTTGTTGTTGTTGTTGTTGTTATACATTTATATTGGCACTTCTTGTTGTTATTGTTGTGGCAGTGTACAATGCACGTGGCATAGGCCAGTGGCATAGGCCATTGGCGTAGAATGCCGTAGACTATAGCCTAACAAGGCTGTCTCGGATAGCCTACTCTGAACACTGAGCTGATGAAGTAATCGACCGCCGATGGCATTGATATGAGGAAACTTACAGCCGCAATGACATTCGCCTCATTATAGATACACGACAGCAGCTTAGACGCAGTCAGATGCCTTTACGATATAGATACGACCAATTGCATGCACATTCAGATCAACCCAGATGAATTCGAACGTATGGGTCTCCGTGCAGATTGCGGAAGCGAAGTCTGGCATACGTACGTTGCAAATGCATTGGTTCTAAAACGGTTTTTTTCGACCCGGAACATTTTATTGATGCGTCTGGTACAGTTACTGTTCCTATGTGTTGTGACTGCCTTTGCTAAACTGCCTTTTTATTACATGTTTATTCCCGACATAATTATTATTGCTTTGACTCTGGAATTTCCGTTATTACATCTCTCTGGAATGGCTCGTGCTTCGCTCTACCAGTCGCTTATTTCCGGCGCAGTTGCGCTAATGGTTCCTGGTCTCTGCTGCTCGCCTGCAAAGCGTTCCTCCGAGCTGTTTTGAAAGGAACATTTCATCATTTTGCATGGCTGCATGTCATTTTCTTTCAATTCGATTAGTCTATTTTGTTCGTATAGTTCTTGGGAAGTATACGACGCATTGATTAATATATTTCTTAAGTAGGCTACGTCTTTCCTCGCAATGCATTCATCAATCTGCTTGCTTACCTACCGCTTATTAACTACTGGTACTGAAGAAATAGAGGATATTTCGGCACAAGCGCCGACCGCATTCCATGTATAGGCCTACACCTAATTCTATTATAAACACCTCGTGCCGTTCGCAATCAAAGTGAAGAGCTTTAATTTTGCCAAGTCTATGACGTGCATCGGGGTTCAAAACGCAGTTGCATGAAAGGAACACAGCATAGGTCTTATCTCTGTATTTATTCATCGACACTACAGTAACTGTAACACACGGCTCTCTGCCATGGGCGAAGTTTGGTTTCCGTTCTTGGGGGGGCTTCAAACTTGGGCTTTGGTTGGGGCGCACACTGAGTCAGTCCAGATCGAGTGACACCGAAATTTTTTTATCGGCCCCAAAAAGTTGATGACCTTTTTTTATAGTCATTTTAGAGTTTAGAAGTTTCGTGAAAAGAGCCATTTTTCCGAAAATATTTTGGAGCCTGGGCCTTTTGGGGGTGGGGCTAACCCGCAAAACACCATTTTCATGGTGAAAAAAACTGACTTTGGGTCTTCTTGGGAGGCTTAGCCCCTAACCCCTTCTAAACTCCGCCCATGCTCTCTGCGTACAAAGCCCCTCGAGAAGCACCAGGATATGAGAAGAGGCAAGGCAGATGAGAAGGCAGAAGAGAGACTGCATGCCAGACAGAACTGTAGAGCGTACAGAAGGAGAAAAGGAGCATTCCTTAGGTTCAATTGAAGCGAAAAATCGAGACTGATCCATTAGTCCTGCAGTGTGCAGCAGTTGTGCGTGGCTTCTATGATCGGGGGGGAGGGGGGGTAGGGAAAAGAGGGAGGAGAATTCGTGATCGACTTCTGTTGGTTGCTAATCTTCGCTTTTGAGTGGGACATCCGAATGTCTCCGGATGTATCCGAATGCATCCGAATGTACCCGAATGTCTCCGGATGTATCCGAATGTCTCCGGAACGAATCACAGACTGATCGATGTTGCAATCTGGAATTGGAATTCTGCGAAGTATAGATCTATGCTGCTACGACGTCGCTAAAGTCTCCCGCCAAATGTATTAGGGCGCCGCACATGTGCTCTTAAGACTCGACACGTGGCCAGAATGACAGCCCCGTTCACAGTGACCAGAATATAGTTACGCCTATCTATTTAGACTATTGAGTAATTATAGTTACGCCTATATCTAGCTAGACTATTGAATAATTATAGTTAGGCCTATCTAGTTAGACTATTGAGTAATTGTAGTTACGCCTATCTAGTTAGACTATTGAGTAATTGTAGTTACGCCTATCTAGTTAGACTATATTGAGTAATTATAGTTGGGCCTATCTAGTTAGACTATGGAGTAATTATAGTTGGGCCTATCTAGTTAGACTATGGAGTAATTATAGTTAGGCCTATCTAGTTAGACTATTGAGTAATTACAGTTATAGGCCTATCTAGTTAGACTATTGAGTAATTATAGTTACGCCTATCAAGTTAGAGGATTGAATAATTATAGTTATAGGCCTATCTAGTTAGACTATTGAGTAATTATAGTTAGGCCTATCTAGTTAGAGTTAGACTATGCATAGTATGCAACAGCATTTTGCTGATTGCTTGAAAAGCCACCATGCATTGGAATGGCACAATACTCAACTGGTATGTTACGCTATCCGTTCGACCATATTCACTGGTGGCATTTCTGCCTTTTTCTCTCACAGTGAAACCTTCATTTTTATTGTGGGGCACATCATACTGGGAGCGCTTCCAAAAGCCTATAATAATAATTGGACGCAGAATGGCTGAATGGTGAATAAGCGATGATATAATATATTTACTGTAGATCTTTAAATTGCAAGACCTTTCATGGCAACAAGTGATTCGGATGACATCATGACATCATGACATGCAATCTGTGTTAGAGCGACTGACAAATAAGCTTATAACCGGAATGCTCAAAAGGAACAGCCAATCTCGCCATTGCTTCCTACTAGAGTAACTATATAATAGACGATATAATTGCACACGGAGTCAGTACTAATATCCATAACCATTAACCACTCTTCACTGTCTACAGTCTACACGACATTGTCTCACGCTGATGAACACTTCCAGACATTTAAGAGCGCGCACACATTGATCGCACACACTATTGTCTGTTCTGCATAGAGACTGGATCTTTCTCGAGTGTTTTATTCCATAAAGACACGTCAAAGCGATTGCGTTAGTAAATAAAACGATTCATCCGCTTGACTGCGATTACGACTGTTTTTATGTATGGATCGAAGAAATGGTCCGTTAGGCATTGCTACGAGTTCATTGGATTGTGCTATTCGGACTCTAATAAAACCACGCACGGTTTCCGAACGCAGCTTGTTTTGCGGAAAACATGTACGGTAGGTACAATGTAACAGGTGTTTGGAAGCGGTAAAAAGACCATGTGTCTTAAGGAGTTCGGTTTTGTGTGGCTGAGATCATTTTTAGATCAATGTCCTGTTTGTGCGACGTCAGAATTAGTGTTCATTCATTCATTCATTCATTCATTCATTCAATAATTCAATCACTCAATCAATCATGCTCTAAAATATGCATTAATTGATTCACTCATTCAGTAATTCATTTGTTCATTCCTGTATTCATTCATTCATTCATTCATTCATTCATTCATCCATTACGGAGATTTGTACAGCACCTCTTCACAGTAGCCTGACTACTTAGAAGCCAAAACAATCTTACTTTGCAAAATTGTAGACTCATTTTTAAAATAAGTAGGGCCTAAGCATCTTACGCTAGAAATCTGGCCATAAACTTCCACTAGTTCTACGAAGACGATATTGCATATTGAGGGGATCATTCATCTTTTATTCGACGCAAAATCTCTTTCAAGCATAGAAAGCACTTCACGGTGGCCACAGCTGGCAGACTTCACCCTTAATATAAGCCTACCTAACAGAGTCGTGTGAAAACGCCTCCTAAAGAGGTTCATATATATACATATATATATATATGTGTGTGTGTATATATATATAATACTATAATTATATATATATATAATTTTTTTTTAAACGGCAACTTTCAGGACCCGATCTTTTTCCACAAACCACTCTTTGTCTTTCGTCAAATATCAATTTACAAAGTTTATGTTTGTTTATGAAGACTGCTTTGTAAGAGGTCTCAATAAATTGTAAGTTGTGATTCCGTCAGACATCACTCTGAAAGAAGCAGGGAGAAAACGTTCAGAGGCCAGGCGACTTGAACATGTAGGCTAGGGTTCGGCGGCAGGGCACTTATGCATAGCCTACATCCTACATGCATGCATATACTTATACATGCATACAAATACTATATAGATGTATAAATCTATCGCATTAGATCTATATTATATTCCAGCACTTTTCTATACTGCATTAGATCTATCATGGACGCATGGAGTGTGTGCATGAATAACCCAGAGACGAAGATATATAAACATACGGGTGACTATTTTGTACGCTATAGGCCTACATTCTGCCACTTCCAGCTGTTATAAACAGAAGATAGTGTCGCATATCTTCATGGCATGTTAATGAATCGTACGTCTTATAGGGCTATTAATATCCGTCTGTTTTATTAACCCTTCAGCAACCGGTTGCATTGCCTTCTCAGCCGCGTTTAGTATACACTCGTAGCTTTAGTGTTAAGCCCAGGTAATAATCGGGCGGTTGAGTGCTGCAAAATGACTTGATGCTTTCCGACACGTCGAGCTTCTTTACAAGTCATCCTACTATCCGGCCGATGAGATTTCCCTCCGGATCTACTATATTTTCCAATCACAACACACCGCATTTCACACACACACACACACACACGCACACACGCACGCACGCACGCACACGTACACACGCACACACACGCACACACGCACACACACGATATGATTGTGTGCGCTGGGAGGGAAAACAAGTGGAAAAACTGATTAGACGGATGAAGAGAGCGCTGGAGTGTAAGCGAGCGAGAGAGAGAGAGAGAGAGAGAGAGAGAGAGAGAGAGAGAGAGAGAGAGAGACACACACACAGAGTGACAGAGACAGACAGACAGAGACAGAGGCAGAGAGAGTGGGAAGAGAGAGACAGACAGAGAGACAGACAGAGGCAGAGACAGACAGGCAGAGACAGAGAGAGTGGGGGAGATGAAGAGATAGATGATAGAGAGAGACAGAGATAGAGACAGAGACAGAGAGACAGAGAGAGAGAGCTAGACATACACAGAGAAAGTCCAACAACTCGCGCAGCGGATGGGAGTATAAGAATGAAATCGACGGAAAAAGACAGAAAGCAAGAGAACGAACTGAGACTCCATGAGACGAAAAGAAGAAGGGAAAAGAAAGTAAACAACAGTAATGAGGTCCTTAACAAATTAAAGACAAAAGAAATCCATAGAAGCGGAAAATCGAAAAAAAGGCAGGAAATGAAAGTGATATAATAGGACAGAGAGGCATTCATGCAGACACAGACAGACGGACAGACAGAGTCAGGCAGAGGAAGAGACGAGGGGCGAGGCGGACAAAACTTCTTGCAATGGCTGCGAGGTGTAAAACTTCTGATGTTCCATTACTGAGTTGTTGAATCTACGAACAGAGAATGAGACGAGTAGGCTACGTGCGCGCACAGACATAACAAAAGAGACCTGCAGGCAAGAAAGACAAGGGGATACGAGAGATATAACGCAGAGACAGACAGACAGGCAGGCAGGCAGAGACAAAGAGAGATGCAGAGAAAGAGATACAGAGAGACAGAGAGAGCGAGAACGAGAGACAGAGAGGCAGGCAGACAAGATAGACAGACATACAAGACAGAAGAGAGAAAAGGGCGGAGATTTGCAGACAGGAAAAAATGTGAGAAATGAAGAGAGAGGACGAGTTGACGAGAGTCAGAAAGATCCAGAAAGATAAGACACTGACTTAGACATACATACAGACAGACAGACAGACAGACAGACAGACAGACAGACAGACAGACAGACAGACAGAGACGTGCAAAGAGACATATACACTCACAGAGAGATCTCTAGATCAGACATTGCTATCACAGTACAAAAGCCCTCAGTCGAACCGTGCAAACATATACAATGTCATACATATATATTATAATATATATATATAATATTTATATAGCCCTCTTAAGATGTGCATTTTATATGCATGTGCGATAAGATTATGCCACAGCCAAGTACATATTTATATAAGCTTTTAAACATCACCTCCAGCATGCTTTGGTCGCTTATGGAAATCGATTTCTTGGGAAAAAATACTTACTATAAACTTCGAAAGAGATCGCGGTGATGTGATGTGCGGCAGTTGGTTTTTCTATGCGCTAACAGACAATCTTATCTTTCTGCCAACCACCACTTTCATTAGGCGATTTTTTCTTTCTTTCTGTATAATTTTTATTAGAACAAAATTTATGTGGAACAGCTGTTACAGCAATTGCTGCTTAAATCTTTTAAGCAAATGATTCCGGCCTCCATTAGTGTTCCACTCTGGCAGTTGTGGTATTAGTAGTGTAATCGTCGTATAGTACTATAGTGATTGTTGCAGTATAATAATTAGCAGTAGTTGTAGTGTTACTAATTGTTGCAGTATTGTAATTATTATTAGTAGCAGTAGTAGTAGTATAGTGGTCGTAATTGTTGCAGTATTGTAATTACTATTATTAGTAGTGGTGGTGGTGGTGGTGGTGGTGGTGGTGGTGGTGGTGGTGATGGTGTGGTGGGGTGGGGTGCATGGTGGTGGGGTGGTGGTGGTGGTAGTAGTAGTAGTATATAGCAGCAGCAGCAGTATCAGCAGTGTCATTTCGACCATATTACTCCTTCTCCTCCTTCTTCCCCGCCTGCTCCTCCTTCTCCTCCTCCTCCTTCTCCTCCTCTTCCACCTCTTCCTCATTCTCCTCATTCTCCTCCTCCTCCTCCGTGTTCTTCATCAGACACAACTTCCATCTTGGCGCAACTCCAAGAAGCGATCATCTATTCCTGCGTTTATTCCATTTCTCCTGCAGCCGTATTATAGCAATGCAACGCTCTTCGCAGTTCCACTGGGAACCATTTCAAAAGAGGCTCCCTCTCCTTCTACCAGACAGCCACATCTACCCCTCCCACCCCGCACCCCAATCCGCCACCCCAATCCGCCTTCGTTCATAGCTTACGCTCGTTCAATTCCGAAGTGTCTGCAGGCGCTCTGGCCTGAAAACCACCGTCAGCTCGCAACCTTCATTTGATTTGTAGATGGCTAATAGGATTATCTCAGTGGCAGCGAAGATATTTGCGGACATTAATTCGAGGATTGAAATAAGGATGAAGAAGACGAATAGAATCGTGAAATGAGACAAATATGGTGACATGATTGACATCATGATTGGATGATGATGAAGATGACGTTCAAGACAGGTGCAG
>OX243818.1:13281743-13354243 GCA_945859605.1 Lumbricus rubellus
GGGCATTAGTGTGGCGCCGGGCACACACATCATTTTTTATTGTCTCGTGAATGGGAAGCAGTCACTCACTGCCTTAGATTCTCAACATAAATCTCGTGTGATATCGTTGGCGAATTTATGCATTTAATTCTATAAACTTGCTCGTTGCAATAGCAGCAGTTACTGCAGAATATATGCCTAGCAGCAAAAATAGTAATAATACAGCAGTGGCTAAGTATAATGGTGTAGTTGTAGATGTAGTAGTTGTAACAGTAACGGCACAAGTAGTAGCAGTAATAGTAGTAGTATAGAGTAGTGGTTATAGTAGTAGCAGTAGCAGTAGTAGTAGTAGTAGTAGCAGTAGTAGTAGTAGCACCAGCAACAACAGTAGTAGTAGTAGTAGCAGCAGTAGCAGTAGTAGCAGCAACAGCAGCAATAGCAGTAGCAGTAGCAATAGCAGTTGCGGTAGCAATATAGCAACAACAGCAGGAGATTCAATGGTTACTGTTGTTGTGGTAGTAGTGGTAGTGGTAGTCTTAGCAGTTGCAGTTCGTTGGTGTCATTTAAAGCCTCCGAAGTAGCCTAAGTAGTGGTAGACTTTATGCTCTCAATTATCAACCATTTTTGTCAACGATTTGGCCACACTGCAGGGTTTCTACATTTCTTATACATAATAAGCTTACAATTTTATAGGCCTATAGGTCGAGTAGGAACACGAACCGCAAGGCGTATACATATCCAGTGCATTAACGGTTCTTGAAGCAATTTCGACACACGAATCAGGCATAGCAATGACGAGTTGGCAGCCACTGAGGATATAAAAATACATGGAAAAGGTTAGCGGAGGGATGATCTGCTTTTAGTGGCTTCTACGACTGCACGCATGACGACTAGGCCACGTGACCAGCAAGCGCAGAACCGCAGAAGGTTCATTAAGAGATGATGACCGTGATGATGATGACGATGATGACGCGGTAGTGTGATGACAGTTATGATGATCGACGAGGCACGTGACCAGTTTTATGATGATGGATTACGACGACTGCTATGGTCATGATGATAATGGTGGTGTTGTTAATGGTGATTGCCTTTTTAATGACGATGACGATGATGTAACTGAAGGTTTTGCACATCATGATGACGATGATGATGATGTTGTTGCTGTTATTGATAATGATGAGGATGATGAATGTTAAGTTACCATGTCTGGCGTTTCAGTATAAGCTTACATGTACAAGCAAAAGAACGACTTGTAACTTGAATACCGGACACGAGGGTGGCAGATGTACTTTACTTTACTTTAGATGTACTTGGATAGGTCGCCAATGATATTTGCCACACGAAATATTCAACGGTTCTAACATTCTGTCGTATAAAAAGCGCACCTCCACATCCATTATCCTTGTTGAGCACTTAGGATGCGCCGCACTTAGCTTGCGCTCTATTAGACGAGCATATCCATGGTGCTAAAGGTTCTCAGAATTCCTGGACACCTCATTCGATCTACACCGTGGTTAAAAAAAACTAAGCCAAATGTTTTTTCTCATAAATCTCTTATGCCTGATAACATATCACGCTAAAATTTTCCAAATATTTAGAGAAGTGGACCAAGAATATGATTCCAAAATTTCAAGAGATAAAATTGAACGGATAAAAAGATATGAATCTTTCAACTTCATATGCCGAAATTGCAGTTTACAAGCAATTTTCTGTCAGATTCAATAAAATGTTTTCTTGTATCTCTAATGCCTGATGATTAATCATTCTAAAATTTTCCAGATATGTAGACAACTGAACTAACAATATGATTACAACAGTACGGTTTTATTATTTGATTAATTAAGATGATCAAAATGTCCTTCTCCTGCTTGCACGCAAGCCTGGAAGCGCTGGCGCCATGCATTTTTTTAAACCACGGTGTATATAATGAAATTATGTATAATTGCGCTATATGAAGGTCTGTATATTTAACCAGGCTCAAAATTGCCGGGTGGTTTGGCGTTCAACCCCCCCCCCCCGTATTTCTTAGGACCTTAAATGTAAAGTCTTCATTGCTTGATATAGCCTAATATTATAGCCACGTTGCTATGCGCGTGATAATGTAGAAAAGTAAAATGTCGCACCATTTCTCTCACATTTCAAGTTCACAGTTTACGGTTATATGGGTCTAAATACAAAGCGCTTTTTGGTCACATGGCGCTGCATGCATAGGGGTAGGAGACACGAGTCCATGGGAGTGGGGGGACAAATGCCCCAAATTTCGGGCAAGTCTGATTTTTCGGGCAAGCAGACCCGGAAATTTTTTTACAAAAATTTCGGACGGATGACAAAGACAATAAATCGGGCAAAAAGTCTAATTTTTGCCGCCCCCCCCCCCACCGCTGAAATGTCCCCTACGCCTATGGCTGCATGTGGTCCAAAGAGTCTCTGCTTGACCGTATAGACTGCACGTTCGTCTGTTCCCTGTTCACTGTACAGTCTCCATCGGAAAGAAAGAAAAACATTCAACCGAAAAACTGTCACGCACTTAGTTGATACAAATTTTCTCCCCAGACAAATTCATCGGAAGTTATCTGGCGCACAATCGTCTGCTATCGGCTCGGAAGGAGTTTAGTCAGACTGCTGCAGTGAGATGAATTATCTTCTGTGGTTTCAATCTAGAAACTAATTTTATTTGGTCAGTGAAAGATTCTTTCTGTGTAAACCAATCTCTTTTTTTCTTGACAGTTGATCAATTGCAGTCGCTTTATCAGATCAATATCATATATAAATATGTAGACTATATATATATATATATATATATATAGGCTATATGCATGTATATATTGAGCCTATGTATATCATAATATTATGATGTAGGCTAGACTGGCTAGTCCTATATACTACTCACAGACACAGACTACACAATGTCATAGTAAATCATGCATGTGGTGCATGAGCTTTTCGCAGTATAAGTATATTTTGATATACGTATTATTTATACAGAAAACGTTGATATTAAACACAGATGGAAGAAGAAGAAGATGGAACTGATATTATGATATATTTATACAACGAAAACTAATGCACATGCATGATGTATGGCTATAGGCATATACATCATACAATGTACATATAGGCTTCAAATATGCGCCGTTCAAAATCGAACTATATTGATCTTGACCCTCCCTGCCTCTCTCCCTCTCTCTTTCTTTAGTTTTTTCCTTCTTTTTCACTCTCTATTTTTCTCTGTACCTGACTCTGTCTGTTCTATACTATGTCTCTCTTTCTCTCCAACTGTCATACACACACGTGCACACACATACACACATATATACAAACGCACACATACACAAATAATACACAAACACAAACATTCACATACACCCGCATACGCACACATACACACACGCACATACGCACTAATACATACACATATACACATACACACATACACACACATCCATATGCATACACACCCAAGCACATGTGCACCCAAGCACACACACACACACACAAACACACACACAAACACACGTACACAAAGTATGAATGTGCAATGCGTATCAATGGCTACATGCAGAGCGGTTCGAACTTGATTAAGAAGAGTAATGATCTCGGTCAACACAGAACACATTTGACAGACCACTCTGCTCGTAAATCAATAAATCTCAAACACACATACACACACACACACACACACACACACACACACACACACACACAGTCACACACATGTGCATTGTGCATTGTGCATTGTGCACACGCGCGCGCGCAGCTGGATCAGTGTTTGATGCACCGTTACTATCCTCCTCCTCCTCCTCATCGTCATCATCGTCATCGTCAACGACATCATCATCATCATCATCATCATCAACAACAGCAGCAGCAACAACATCATCATCAACAATATCAACATCATCATCGTCATCAACAACATCATCGTCATCATCATCATCATCATCATCATCATCATCATCAATAGCAGCAGCAACGACAACATCATCATCAACAACAACATCATCATCATCAACATCATCGTCATTATCGTCATCATCACTTCAAATGAAGATTTTATTCCTGCTATACTCCTACTTCTGTTCATCCCCGCCGCCACGATTACTATCCCCAGGAGACCACATGCAGTTCGTGTTACAAACTCTTATAGAATTAGGCTATAATAGGCTATATATCATGGGAGTGTATTGTGCATATATATATATATATATATAGGTATATATAATAATTATATATATGTATATACTATATATAATAATTATATATAGGTATATATAATAATTATATATATATATATATAAATTTATACGACTCTGTTTTGCCGGATGAATTCCATTAATATCTCAACGCATCGACCTTTTCGCCTAGATACCGTTGAAGAAGAAAGGCTTGTTTGTGCGAAATAAATTGAGAATTATTTCAATCGCATGACGTACAGAGAATTAAGCGACAGGAACTTATTTGAGGGATGCTGATTTAAGGAAGGAAAGCACCAAGGATGAAGAATTATGGACGACAATAACGATAATAATGATTGTCTCAATTTGCCAGTGGTCATAATTCACCACATCTCATTTATCTTATTTTAGTCTATAGATAGGCCTATCAGCCGCACGGAAGTTCATTATTATCATGTTTTTCTTTAAGAAAGGAAAGCAAACCAGTTAAACGGGTCTTGGTCGCCAGTGTTCGCCACATTTATAATTAATTAGTCTGCAAGTCGTCATATTTCGCGTCTCCTATATGCGGGTTTTCTATCTTATCCATCACCTATTTGAAAGCCCCTATAATATAATTATGCGTCGGAGTAGCCTATAATTATGGGTCTATTTTAAACTGCATCGCTGGACCGGACCACGGACAACGGACTACTTTTTCTTAGTATCCGGCAGCATTCCGGCTTCACACCGGAGATTGTGTAAGCTTTTCGAACAGCGATTATCATAATACGTTGATCTAGGCTACATCGGATTCAAGAGGACACGTGTTTTGCGCATGGTGAGAATTGCCGGGGTCCGGGGGAGGTTGAGGGTCTTCAGTTATTTTTTTCACAGTTCTCGCACTGGTTTTACGATGGTGGCTGTTAATTTCATTTCAATTTAGTTGAAAAGATTCATGTAATAGGCCTACCCTTCAAGATTATCTGTTCTATGGTCTATGGTCTATTCACCGCACTCCCGTCTCATGTAGGCCCACAATGCCCCACATGATGATAATCAATAATGATGCATAATATTATTTATGGTTCGTATGAAATTGCGCTATGTAGAATAATACGGAGTTTACAAATGTACCTTCTTGTGCTATAAACGTGTGTGTGTTTTATTTGTAGGCGCAGCAGAATCAATTCATCGATACTTCAGAAGAGACACAATTGAGCTTTCCTGCAGATGAAACCGTTCTACATAATGTTGAACGAGGTAGCGATATAATTATGGATTCTGAAATCAAAGGAATATATTAACCCACTGTTTGCTTCTGATCTGCAACTGAATCGGATCTGACCCTATCCATCGAATTGTTTCAGATTAAAGGTCTTTGAATAAACTTATTCTCGTGACACGTCGCGTCTTTTGTACGATTTATAAATCTCGAGATTACGATTAGCACAAGAATATACATGGGCCTCCGAGAAAGCGTCTTAAACAAAGCGCTGTATAAATTCATGGAATGAATGAATGAGCGAAAAGGTAGACTTGTCAAAGTGAACTTACAACAGGAGTAGGCTATAATAATGGACACATAGACGTGTGTAAGTAAGTAGACCAGTGAACCTGACAAAGACCTGCACTATAATACATCGCTGTCTAAAGCCCTCAAGCAACAGCTCCTTTAACCATGTCGTCTCAAACGACGGGAACAATGCGGCTTCTGTCGCCGCTAGAGGCGTGCCTGTACACGCACTTAAACTCCTCTCGACTCGCGTCCGCAGCCGCCAACTTCAGTCTGAGCGACGACCAAGTGGCGATGCTGATACACTGTCAGGAGCAGCTGATGTCGTCTGCGGCGGGCACCCCGTTCGGCCGACACAAGTACTCGCTCGACCTTGTCACCTACTACGTGATGGGAATAGCGGGCGTCTCCGTCTGCTGCTTCGGAGTCATCGGAAACCTGCTGTCGGCGATCGTGCTGACGCGTCGAAAGATGTACACTTCGACATATTGCTACCTGGCCGCACTGGCCATCTGCGATCTCTTATTCGTGCTCTGTACGCTGGCGCTCCTATCGAAGGACACTCGCAAGCCGGTGAAAGACGCGACCGTTTGGCCGTGGCACGCCGGCGTCTACCCCTACCTGTTTCCCTACCTCCACCCGGCAGCCTTCACCCTACAGGTGACCTCCGTCTGGCTGACCCTCGCCTTTACTGTCGATCGGTACATCATGATCTGTCACCCCTACCACGCCGAACCCTTCTGTACGGTCCGCAGGGCACGCATCGTTGTTTCAACCATCCTCCTGTGCAGCGTCATCTTCAACATTCCGCGGTTCTTCGAGTACCACACGGTCGCCGTCTTCCATCCGAGGCTCGAAGGCATGCAGATCGGGTGCGACCTGACGGACTTCGGCCGGAGTCGGCTGTTCCGCGAGCTCTACCACTCGTGGTTCTACATCGTCTTCGACTTCGGACTACCCTTCATCACCCTCGCCATCCTCAATGCATTCCTCGTCAACGCCGTAAGGATCTCACGCCGCCGCCGGCGTCAGGAACTCAACTCGACCGAGAAGAACCGGGTTGACACGACCGTCATGCTCATCGGCGTCGTCGTCATCTTCTTCATCTGCCAGCTGCCCGCCCTCGTCTCGCGGACGATCTGGGGATTCTACGGAGAGGCGCAGGCGTTCACCGATCTCTCGCTGTACACGCTGAACGAGACGGCCACTTTTCTTGTTGTTCTCAATTCATCAATTAACATCGTTCCGTACTATTTCTTCGGACGGCGATTCCGTCGACAATTCCTCGCTCTGTTCTGCCGCTGTTGCATGCTCGTCGGCAAAGCGAAGCAGAGCAATCTCTTCAAGTCGTCTGGTTCGAGAAGGGATAGCACAGAGAATGCTTACTGAGACGAAGAAAAGAAAACCGGAAGAATTGGTCTGCTGGTGGGGGAAGGGAGAGGAGAATCGACATAAGGAAAGGGAAGAAGATGCTTAGAGGGTGAAGGAGAGTGAAGAAATGGATGGGTAGGCCTATAGGCTACTGGAAGAAAGAAAGGACAAACAAAGGCAGAGTGAGACAGATACTGAGACACAGTGAGAGATAGATGGGGGAAAAGAGACAGAGAGACAGACAGAGAGAGACATACTGAAAGAAAGAAACAAAGAGCGACAGAAAGAGAAAGAGAGGGAGAGAGTCTCAGAGAGAAGCAGAAAGAGAGAGAGAGAGAGACAGACAGACAGACAGACAAAAGACAAAGACAGACAGAGACAGAAGCAGAAACAGAAAGGCAAAGAGACAGACAGCGGTCAAGCGTAAAATGTAAGAACCACATGAAGTAAGCAGATGAAAGAAGAACAATAAACATAAACATGAACAATGAACAATGAACCTGATTAGAACAACAAAAGCGCCGATGAACGACAGTGAAAAGAACCGGTACAAACGTCAATGCTCAAACAGGACAACAATGGTGCAAGAACAACCCCTAGAGTCCTAGACTATAATTATTATTATGGCCTATCGGCATATTCCATATAAGACAGTGTGAACAAGATAAGAGGCTTACAAACTCTGACAAAACAGTCAGCAGATAGAATAAGACAGAAACTAAAAACAACGAACAACACGAACAGCAGGACTGATTAGCTTGGAAACTATATCTAGTACAAACCTACGTAATTAAACCAACGAGAAATTGTACGTACAGAGATTAAGTTACTGTGAAGGCTACAATAAAGGGTAGCGAGCAGTAATTGAAAATGCAAAAGAAATAATGTTGGACATTAATTTTGTAGGTTAAATAACTGTTAGTGGGAAAGCGACCCCTATGTGTAAGCTTACAGTTAAGCTACTGTTACTTTACAACTATACGGAGTATTCATTAGTGCAAGAAATTCAAATGGATTTTTAACATTGACCTATTAACACTGGTGTTGCCTCTGCATAGAATATGTATTAACTATTAAGCCTATTATAATTAAGGTGCAGTGATTGTAATTAGGAACATTGCTTTGAAGAGTCAAATTAATAGTAGATAATTATACTTACTTCACTGATGTTAGACTAAAACCAGGGCTTAGCCTAATTAAAGTGTGGCAGGACGGTTGTTTAACTTTATAAAAAATTATTTATTGTCCATCATGGAGGAACCGTGGCTAAACCGAAATAAGATAAATTGAACAGAAATTATAACCGTTATAGGCTAGGCCCTATCTATACCGGATTTCCATTTTGTCAGGGCCGGGTTTTGAACGCCTAACATTCAGGATGAGAGCCAATCGCAGACGTCCAAGCTTAGCAATAGAGTATAGAATATGACCATGGAGTCAGTGGCGGCGCCAGGATTTCAGTTTGGGGGGCTGAACTTTCGTCGGAAAATTTTCCATTTTCAGCGCCAAAATTTCTGATGACCATTTTCTTTTAGTCATCGTGCTTCCAATTTTTTTTGGGGGGCCGAACGTCGAAATTTGGCATATTTACATGGCGAAAAAATGGATCGTCTATTTGGGGGGGGGCTTAGCCCCTAGCCCCCTCTGCCGCCGCCACTGCATGGAGTAGGATATTGTCGGCAAAATCGAATTGCGAGTTTTCCATTGAAGCATATCAGACTCCTCTAAACCTTGGCCTGCAATGCAATGTCGTCTGCAAGAGGATTTTCCAGTAGGCGTCATTCCAGCCATCGATCATTCATTGCAAAAGATCATCCACTACGTTTTTCATTTGGATCATTTCAGATTATCCCTTCTCGTGACAGCTTAGATTAAGGCTTGAGCTGTCTCTCCCAGAGGTGTAATTAGATCAAGGTCTGGTGCACAATCCGATTTCTGATAATTATTATGTTTGCAACGCTCCATACAAGCGCCGCGCGGGTTCCCGCGGACAATTCCGCGCTAGACTACAGTTCAATGTGGTTATTTCGGGCTAATAATTATTAGTTTTGTGCCCGATAGAAAATTGCAATAAGCTTATTAGTCTAAGGTAAGTAATACCGTAAATTGAGGTTGGTTGAACAATTCGAGCCGGTAATGTTAGTAAGGCAATTAATTTAGTCGGGGAGTATAATAATTAGCCTATTTAAGCTGCCGGTATAGGCCTAATTAGAATAAACACGTGCCATGCGTAGGCCTATACATTGCTCCTGCTCTCAAGGTCACTGCATGATACAAAGAAAGGCTGCAGAGTTCCCCTCCCTCTCTCTCTCTCTGTCTCTCCCTCCCTCTCTTTGTCTGTCTGTCTGTCTGTCTGTCCCATCCGACTGAGCAGGATATGTGCTTATCGTCCATTCCCTGGGAGTCCATTCCTCAGGGAGTTCATTCCCTAGGATCCACTCTTTCTACGCCCATCTAAGACGGTCCTTTTTAATTGTGCTTAGGCGTAGAAAATTTTTTTGTGTTTCCGGTAACCCAACCGACCCATTTTTACGGCCGCGACCCAACTATTTTTGTAAAAAAATTGATTAAAAAAATATTTTAAAAAAATAATAATTTTAAATTAAAATTTTTTTTCAAAAAATATTTTTTTAACATTTTTATTGACATAACATAAGAGACGTCAACAAAATTAAATTAATAGGACTGTTTCTAAAGCAGTTTTAGGTGCAGACAGTCGGGAAATAGGCAGTTTATACTTGCTTAGAACACGTACTTTGTTTCAGCGTGCAAAAAAGACTAGTGGGGTATACTTTTTCGGATAGTCATTGCATAAAAATATTTTACAAAATAAAAATATTTTCCGACCTACCTACCCAATTTTTTTAGCTCTGTTACCGGAAACACAACATTTTTTTTAGGCCTTAGGTCGGGAGCGCGTCCGAGTAGTCGCTTTGAAAAGGCGCTATATGAATCCTCGTAACCGTCGTAATGAATGAATGAATGAATGAGTGAGTGAATGACAGTGAATGAGTGAATTAATGAGTGAATTAATGAATAAACGAATGAATGAACGAATGAATAAACGAATGAATGAATAATTTTTGAATGAATAAACGAATGAATGAATAATTTAATGAATTAATGAATGAATGAATGGATGAAAGAATTAATGCCCTTTGAGAAAGGCAAAAAGGAATCCATGGCAATTGTGAGAATAAATCGAAATCAATGGCAAAATTAATCTGTTGTAACAATTCAGCAATTTCGAAAGCACATCATCATTGGTAATGCCATAAGTCTATAATTAATTATGATCATTGGTAGAGCCATATGTAATAATCATCAGCTTACAACACAATTTAACAGTTATAAAGTCCAGAACAGAGACTTTCAGAAGTCACAGTCAATTGTTTTAAAAGCACACAAAGAAAACAACTCATAAGTGTGTTGAAGGAACAGTGACATCATCTTCATACTTAGTCAAAGCTGCAAGGTCAGTGATCTCACCATCTCCAAGTGATGATATCAAGGTAAGAACTGATGTATAACTAAGTACTATTATTTTACTATAAAGCATTAAACACACACACACACACAGGTTGTAATAGCTATACAGAAAATGCATATGCCATTATTATCATTGTCCGTATTATTGTCATCACAATGTGGCTTTTTGTTTTGGCGATGTCATAAGCAAAACAGTCCTTTCACAGCAAAATCGACAACTATGGAACTCTTTAAATCTTATGTTGCATGCATTAATAACTAAAGGACTTCCTCAGGAAAGGTGAAAAAGACTCATCCTCCAGACGTGAACCAAAGTTTAGTAAATGGTACATGGGGAAAATCCTATACCATCAGTTGGTAACTTGGTAAAAAGGGTCAAACTTTTAAGTCACATTACAATTCAGCAACAACAATAGCAAAGAAATGTTCAAACACACACACGCAAAGCAATCGAAATGCCAAACTGGTAGAAGGATACGAAGCTACAGTCCAACGCATTGTCTGAAAACAAAACAAAAGAAAGCACAAAGCACTGCTTCCACGGAGAGAACACTTTGCTGATAGATAGTCAGTATAACAACATGAACCGAGTCAGTCCTTGCATGTGATACAGTTGTAATCTGTGAACTTCTTTCTCAGAATTTCGACAGTCTGCGCGTGATCAGCTTTCCCGTAGCCCTGCAATAAATTTTTCGCAAAATTTACTTTATTCATAGAGCACATTCCTTAAGTAAATGCAGCCTGTTTAATTCAATTGATATTTCCCATGCATATTCCTAAATAAACAATTACAGTGTGGATTCATTCCATCTTGCACTGCTTAAACTCTCTCTTAGGGTTCAAAATTTCATCCTCCCCAATAAAGATTCGATTAACTTTATCCCAAGAATGTCATTCAAAAACATTTACTAACTATCCTAACCATAAGTTCTAAGCAGCTATGCTGTCAATTGTGCTATAAATGTAAACCTACAGCGTTCTGCCTATATATTGCTTTTTGGAATCAAACGAATGTACATATATAAACTCTAATCTCTATCAGTTACTGCTAAGCAAAGAAAGTCCCAACCTGTGACAATCCAAAAACTGTAATAGACTTCTCCGCAGCGTTGTGGTCGATTTTTCCACCTCCGAGACATTCGATGGAAACACCGCTGCCTTCGACCTGCGCGTCCAGTTCATCGTAGATTCCCGCTGAAATATGAAGTTTTCAATTGCGTCAGGCACGGAGTTTAAAAACAGCTTTTTCAACTGAAATTTAAGCTATTATTATTATTATTAAATAAACTTGCAACGCGTGCAAGGTCACACCGAGATGTGAATCTGACGCGCGGATAGTCAGCTGCCAGAGGAAGGTGCAGTCAGAGATCCATGTGCTTGAAAGCCAAAGAGAAATAGCGCGTTACAAGTTTATTTAATAATAATAATACTAATGCCATACTTACAGTGAAATTCTGCCCTTGATGTACCGCGAACTATGAGCTTCGACTCGGATGTTTTTTCGTTATCGAAGACCTTGCAAAGTATGTACTTGAATTTGCCGCTGCTGTCGATGTCAACGTCGACCACTGCGTTGAGCCGTGGATTTCCTGAAGCCAACGTTCCTGGCATCGTTCACTGAAAACAAAGACCCACGGCTTCTTTGAAGGAATTTTTAGAAAAGCATCCTATTGAAAGCGTAAGAGGGTAAACGTCAAGACTGGCTGCCCGTACTCCAAACAATATGGCTGTTAACGAATGCAATAAAATTAGAACGCGACCTATAGACGACATCGCAACGTGAGGGTCGGTTAGGGCTCAGGTTAGGCGTCGTGAGGGTCGGTTAGGGTTAGTTTTAGAGTTAGTGCAGTCCTTCTGCTGAAATTGAAGCTGAATTGATGAACAATGTCCTCGATGGTCGCGCTCTAATTTTATTGCATTCGTTGGCAGCCATATTGTTTGGAGTACGGGCAGCCAGTCTTGATGTTTACCCGTAAGGATATTTACTTAATAGAAGGAGCAATCTCTCGCATGTGACTTTATAGTTAATTAGGTTTTTAAAGACGAATTCGGTGTAATCTCAGCGCAGGCTTAAGTAGCCATGTACCCTTTTGCTAGTCTGTGACTGCGCAGCGTAGTACGTGCACTGCACTAGCCTACTATACTGAACACATTACAAACTGAGTTTACAGGATATCACAATGTCGCCACCGTATCTACCTTCAAATAAAGATTATGTGTCCGAAACGGTTGAGTATTACTGCATAGGTCTGTTGTAGCGCGTAAAACTAACCAAATCTGGCCAATCTTATTTAAAAGATTTTAATAATGGCTGACTTGTAAACAACAACAACATGTTCAGCTGATAATGCGTATCATCTGGTACCCTGCTCAAAGACGATCTCGTTAAACACGTAATAAAGTATGATAAGATTTTTTCGTAAATAAAATAAATCTCTCTGGCAGAATTATTCATAATTTTGTCAGTAAAGTCGATGAAGTATTTTGAGAGTATCCGGACACATAAAAGTTTACTTTACTGAATATCTTCTGCCGTTGGAAGTCACTCGAAGTCACTCGAAATATTTTTGAATCCAAATCGAAGGCTTTAAAGAAAAGGGTCAGAAGAGTTAATTTTTTAATTTTTTTAAATTTTTACTTTTCTTCAATGAAATGCCTGCAAGACGCACTGCGCTTTACATTTACAAGTTATGCAGTAGGCCTAATCTTAATTAAACTTAACTACCAACTGAGCAGACCGCTTTGCAATTAATAGCCTTACAAATTCAAGCTAAATATAGGCTAATATAGGGCGTAGGCCTAGTCTAAGCCTCACTCCGTGCTTTGAAATTTGTAGCCTATGGATGTGATTGATTTCGACAGAGTAAATTCCCGTTGTCAATCGATTAATTGTTGCATCTTAGTCACCAAAACCGCACCTCCAGACTTTAGTCCTTTTAAATCAGTCTATTTGGACCAAATGCCAAGAACCTCGATGCATGCATTTTTGCGCGCTGTTCTACAAACTAGATGACTTAGCCGCTTCTACTGTGCGGCTGGTAAGTCAGACTCGATCCGTGCTTATTTATTTTTCTGGGAATCAAAGATGGACGACGGCGACGATCTGCTTCCAATAATGGGAAATTTCCTTGGCGCTGGAGGTGGAAATGGCGACAGTGACAGCGAGCACGAGACCGACTCCGACATTGGTGTGCTACTGAAATTTATCTCCGATTTCTATTTCAGGATAAATTCATGCATTTTATGTAAATGCGCGAACCTTTTATGAGGGTGTTACGACCCATGCAGATAGTAGTTACAGGGCATCCATGCCACAGTTAGAAGTCGGATTGCTGAAAATTATTATGCTGTGCCCGGCGAATAATTTAGAGCGTTAAAGCGATAGATTGCCGTGTCAGTAATAAATGAAAGATTATTTAACATTTTCAGAAGCTGCTGATGACATAGCTGATGAGCCAGATGAGGTTGGAAATGGTGATCATGCAAAGGAGGAAGAAAAACACAAAATCACATTTAACAAACATCTACCTCGGGAACATTCGGTGAGTGACGGCAGACTTTGAGTAACGGTATGATTATATCTATCTAATTTTGTCTTGTTTCGTATATAGTTTTTTTGTGTTGCGTTGTAAATAACAGTTCTCTACTGATAGGGTTACCATAAGTGCTCAGATGAAAAAGAGGACACACAAGATCTTCATTCGGATACCATCTTCATAGTGCTACACCAATGTCAAGTGTTGTGAAAAAAACATTAAACTACACAAAATATTGTTCTTATTGTACATGATTTCAATTTAAACATTATCGAGTGAATGTTCAGTAGGCCTACTTCAGTTCAGTACACATTACATTATTGTCAGTCTGTCACTGACCCTCCACACAGAAACAAAACAGTGAATTTCTTGCTTACGCACTTACTTACTTACCATAAACTGCGCTTGGGACTCGGCCTCAAAACTAATGGCCTTCAACAAGTTAGGCTGGCTGCTAAGAAGGTTCCACGACAACTGGTTCACAGACAACTGGTTCAACGACAATTGGTTCACGGACAACTCGTCCACCGACAACTCGTCCACTGAAATAGAAGCCGGATTATTGAGAAAACGCTTGGAAAATAGAAGCTGGATGAAGGTTTTTACAGGTGAAATAGAAGCTGTATTGATGAAAAACCGCTTAAGAAATGGAAAATGGATCAAGTTTTGTTCTATCTGAAATAGAAGCTGGATGCATGTTGAGACACATGATGAAATCATCAATTCAGCTTCCATTTAAGAAAGAAAACCATTTGACTTTTTTTCTCATGAATCCAGCTCCTATTTTGTAAATAAAGAACCTTCATCCAGCTTCTATTTCACAAGCGTTTTCTCAATAATCCGGCTTCTATTTCGGTGAACCAGCTGTCGGTGAACCAGTTGTCCGTGGACGAGTTGTCGTTGGACGAGTTGTCGGTGAACGAGTTGTCGTGACACCAGTGTGCCTAGCATTATATTTATGCGTTTGAAAAAACCGCCTCAGGAACCGGAAGTCCAATGGTACCCATACCATTGACCTAAATATTGCTGGAAGTTCAGAACGCGCGTTTTGTTCACGAAACGGAATAGTATATAGGCCTAACACGGAAAAGACTTACTTTCCGAAAAATAGGTAAGATCGATCGATCGGGGGGACAGATGGGGGAAAACCCGGACAAAAGCCACATTTCTCGAAAGCAGCCCGGACGCCTCGGACAGGGGCCAAAAAAGAGGACATGTCCGGGGAAACCCGGACACATGGTAACCCTATCTACTGATGAATATGTGGCTTGAATGTCAAGGTTGATTTGATCGTAGAATTGATTTATACCAATGCAATTTGGGGCATTTATGCAAGGCATTTAGGGATACGCTAATGCAGTGTATTTAAATTCTGCCACTGCTTCCACTATAACTATGTCAGTCCCAAGCCTGGACAAAGCAGGAGGGCGACAACACTGATGGTCTTTGTTATCACTTGGTGTCATAAAACCGAAAAATTTACTATTAAAGACCATTGTGATATTGTCTACCACTGCCACCCATGGGACGCGGTGGTGTAGTGGTGGCATCGTTGCCTTGGAGCCAGAAGGCTCGAGGTTCGAATCCACCTCACCGCGTAAGACTTATTATTTTTATTATAATCACCCTGAGGTAGTTCTTGACTCACAATTGCTCAGCGCTTCGGTGTGAAACTTCGATGCAGTGTCCGCTCTGCATTCGGGAGCGCCTCTGAGTATAGAGAGTGAAGGGGTGCTATATCAGTGCTCATACAAACAAACAAACCCATTGTGATGTCCGATTTTGTTTCAGTACCTGGGAAACGATCTTGACGATGTTGAGGGTCGGACAATTCTCGACGACGACAGTCTGGTGAGCTTTCCGCTTATGTCGCTGCCAGGCGTTGTGCTTCTTCCGGGTCAAATACTGCCGCTGAATCTCTTCCAACCGTCGGCGATCGCAATGATTCGATACGTACTCGAGCGAGATAAAACGTTTGGTCTCGTTACAGTCAGGTACTTGTCGGATGCAGCATTTTCAGACTTAATTATACATACGGGTTATGTGGGGCGCGGTGGTGTAGTGGTGGCGTCGTTGCCTTGGAGCCGGAAGGTTCGAGGTTCGAATTCACCCTCAAGCCACCGCGTAGGAACCTTGGGCAAGTCCTTCGCTCGCAATTGCTCAGCGCTTCGGCGTGAAACTCCGATGCAGTGTCCGCTATGCATTTGGGAGCGCCTTTGAGTAGCAAGAGAGAGAGAGAGAGCTTGAAGGGGAGCTATAACAAGTGTGCAAACAAATTTAAAAAATATATATATTATATATACGTTTATGTATATAAAAGTATATGTATATGTTAAGTTGTAATATGTAGTGGCCAACTTAGAAGCACTCATATGGATTCATGCACAACTGAGTTGATGCTTATGTAGAGTGTAAGCGCCACACAAGTCCTATAATAATAACAATAATAATAATTTTCGATTATTTTCAAACTGACACAATGCAGAATGATTACAGTTCTTAGTATGACGGATGATCACAAGTTGTTATATGAGTCGAATTAAAATTTTGGCAGCAAAAAAAGGCAGCTATCACGTCCTATTGCTTGTTCTAATTAGGGTTGTTGCCAAATTTAACCCTCCAATGACAAAAACCGATTACTTCTTCATGCATTTCAGTACACGCTTGTTGATAAAGTGTGAAATAAAAAAATGCCATCAACGATGTTAGTTTCAAAAGAAGCTTGATGACAATGCCTTTTGTGCTTAATACATGTGACAATTATTTGCGTAGACTGAACAATGATGGGTACAGCACAACGACTGCGGAGATCGGGTCAACGGCTGAAGTGTTGGCGATGAAAGAGGAACAGGACGAACATTCGGGATTGTCAAGAATGCGAGTGAAGGCGATTGGACGACAGCGATTCCAGGTGGTGGAAACACGCAGACAGATCGACGGGTAATTAATTGTCTTTTAGACAATGGTTGAATGGCAGACAATGCCTGAACGGAACAATTTTTCTCTGCCATCTGCTTCTAGTTAGGTACAGTAGATTGTGTCTGCAGGTTTGTTACAGAGATGGGCATGACTGGTTAGGCAAGTGTATTGTATATTATGTAATGAAACAAGGGTCTTATGTTCACAGATGGTCACCTGGTGCCGTCAGCTACTGGAGCTCTGGCGAAAGCCCTGGTGCATCTTCTCCAGTTGATCCTCTCCCTAGTCGCCTCTCTTAGTTCCTCCAGTCTCATGCCAGACTTTTCCTGTACTTCATCCAACCATTTCTTCCTTGGTCTTCCGCATCTTCTCCGTCCCTCACCGCATGCCGTCATCAGCTCCTTTTCCAAACCGTTAGATCTCATCACATGGCCGAAGTAGCTCAATTTCCTCCAAGTTGCTGTTTGCTGCAGTGTCTCCTCCCTCTCTATTCCGAGCTCCTCGCGCACCGATTCGTTAGTTCTCTTCTCCGTCCATGAAATCCTTAGCATCTTTCTCCAAATCCACATCTCACACGCGTTGATTTTCTTTTCCATATCCCGTGTCTTTGTCCATGTCTCGCATCCATATAGGACGACTGAAGTGTAGATAGTAAATAAGATAATGTTCTGCCTCTAGAGTTCTGTTCCTTTTGTAACAATGGATATGTACATATATATATATATTTAATTGTTATGTCTTTATGCAGCGTTCGTATAGAATTATACAGCCTTTTGAGTACCTCTTTAAGTCACCATAGCACGTCAATCTTACGGATCTTAAGAAAATATTATATTAGGGTGAATTAAGCTTATTGTTGCTTTTGTTTTAGGGTGTTTTCGATGTATTGTACAGCGTAACATTGGTATGTTTCAGCGTACAAATGGCGAAGGTGAGGATTTTACCGGAACATATCTTGCCAAATCCACTGGAGGGCGCCACGCCACTCAGTCACTTGAGGTTGTTTAGCGATTTGTCAATGGAACAATGTGACAGCATGACGACCAGTGACGGAGACCTCAAAGCATGCCTTAGCCAGTGGCTGAAAATAAACAAGAAGCCCAAGGTAGGCATTTCCTTTTCTACAGTCTGGTGTACAGTTCTGATGCACTGTAGCTGGGTTGGTTAGATTGGAGAGCTGAAGCTGAAGTCTCTTGTACTAGTGTCGGTATTCTAGCCGATACCTCTGTCTTAGCTGCCCAGCATCCAGGCACATGGCTACTGCATTGGATAACTGAGACAGCATCTGCATCATGGCATCTCAAATCTTAGTTATTTATCATTCAGTTCCATGTGTGCCTAGATAACCAGTTGTTATTCACCGTAATTGAGCCATGGCCCAGTTGTTAAGAGACAGTTGCTGAATAATACGGTAATAATAATAATAATAAGAAGAAGAAGAAGAACTTATAAGCACATGCTGTGTTAAAATGTCATCTAATGAGCACTATTCCTATGGCCATATTTCTATTATTGTTATCGTTGTTATTATTTTTATTTTTCCTGTTTGTAACATGCTGCATTGTGGTAACATAATATGATTGAATAAACGAATTAAATCTGACGAAATAGTTTTATGTTCTGTTGTTCAGGTCGATAGGTTATCAGCCGCTAATTTCACGCGATGGCCTCCGTGGGTCTACAAACAATACGATGCGGTTAGTTTTCTATGATTTCACGGATGCGGTTAAGTAATGCAGGTTTGAAATGATATTCATTCATTCATTCTTAGAAATTCATATTTGCATATCTTCAACCAGAACTCCAATGTGTCACAACAGATATTGGAAAACACTGTAGTGTAATGTACTTCATTGTACTTATAGATCTATATCTATTGTGCTGTTTACAACCATGGCCATTTAGTAGCGCTACCAATGTGAGAACCTCGAGAGAAAGAAAAAAAGATCTTGAGAAAGGAGATTAAAAACATTAGTGAAGGGTGGTTGAAATCTGTTTGGTTATGGGAAAAAGTCGTGTTACAGCAAGTGAAGGTGTTACGGGTTATTTCACAATCACTTTTTGTTGCGTGTGATCGAATTGGGAGAAAAATTAAGTGAGTTTTTGTTGTTTTCAGCGATACCTGATGGAAGAAATCGAGAAGGAATTGCAGAGTTGGAACGACACGTTTGAAGGAGACAAGATGCCAAAGGATGTCTCCGCTTTCTCCTTCTGGGTCGCATCCGTTCTGCCGCTCAGTGACGACGACAAACTTCAATTTCTTACGTTAAACTGCGCCGTTCAACGACTCCGATATGAACTCGACATCATGCAACGTGTAAGTCTATATGTGTGTAAGTCTATGGTGGTGCAAGTCTGTGGTGTAAAGCTGTGGTGTTAGTGTGTGGTGTAAGCTGATGGTGTAAGAGCTATGCTAGAGAAATATCACAATCTGCAACTGTGTAAGTCTATGGTGTAAGTCTGTGGTGTAAGTCTATGGTGTAAGTCTATGGTGTAAGTCTATGGTGTATGTCTATGACCAGTGTAAGTCTGTGGTGTATGTCTGTGGTGTAAGTCTTAAGTGTCCTCATACATACTTTAAATACGGGCATACATAATAACTATGATAAGATTCTGTATTAATTCAAACTGACAAGTGCACAATAAGATTACGCTGCATAGAGCTATGCCGGAGAAATATCACAATCCTCATAAAAATGTTGATTTTTATTATATTGATTTAGTGTTTGCTGTTATATCATCAGTGTACAGCTCTCTGCTGCAGCGGTTGTTCTCGGCTGATTGCATACAAGAAAGACGTGTTCAGTATGTCGGTGGAAGGTCCGTCGGGCGCCTACGTCAACCCTGGCGGTTACGTTCACGAAATGCTGACCGTTTACAAGGCTGACGGTCTCAACCTGTACGGTCGGCCCAGCGAGGAAAGCAGTTGGTTTCCAGGGTCTGTGTTTCACACACTTTTACTAACTTATTGCCCATCCTGTTACTACTTCCATTCGTTCATTCAAGTATTTATATAGCGCCTCTTCAAGGAAACTACTCAGTTACTATACTACTTGTTGTAAAGTGATTTGTAAATTGAGTGATTTTATTCCCTAAACTCTTAGGCATGCGCAATAATATAATTACACTTAAATTCTTGTCTTCAATTTATTACACATTTCTCTTCTTTTAATTTTACTACACTGATTTTTATGCATTTCTGGTATTTTAATTTATTATGCATTTCTTTAATATCCTTCAGTTTATAATACATTTCACGTCTTTGTTTTTCAGTTATGCTTGGACGATAGCGCAGTGTCGGGCATGTAGGCACCATATGGGCTGGAGATTCACGTCGGCTGGCAACAAGCAGCTGAAGCCAGACAAATTCTGGGGACTTTGTCGCTCAGCAGTGTCCGCAACTCTGACAAGAAACAGTGAAGAATGCTAGATATGGAAGAAGCCAAAGGAAGAACTCTGAATGATATCAAACAAAACCTCCATTAAATGCATTTGATGTGATAGAGCTTTGAGGCTTTTTTCGTGCTACACTGACAAGACTCGACTTGCCGTTGACTCGACTTGCGGTTGACTCGACTTGCGGTTGACTCGACTTGCAGTTGACTCGACTCGCGGTTGACTCGACTCGCGGTTGACTCGACTTGCGGTTGACTTGACTTGCGGTTGACTCGACTTGCGATTGATTCGACTTGCAGTTGGCTTGACTTGCGGTTGACTCGACTTGCGGTTGACTGGACTTGCGGTTGATTCGACTTGCGGTTGGCTTGACTTGCGGTTGACTCGACTTGCGGTTGATTCGACTTGCGGTTGGCTTGACTTGCGGTTGACTTGACTTGCGGTTGATTCGACTTGCGGTTGGCTCGACTTGCGGTTGACTCGACTTGCGGTTGACTCGACCTGCGGTTGACTCGACTTGCGGTTGACTCGACTTGCGGTTGGCTCGACTTGCGGTTGGCTCGACTTGCGGTCGACTCGACTTGCGGTCGACTCGACTTGCGGTTTGAGAGCGAGTTGAGTCTGCTCGTGATCTAGCTGACTTGCATGCAGACACTTTATTCTGTGATTTGCGTACATCATATTCTTAGATGTAGCAATTCAAAGCCATGCAAACATAATCAAGACGAATTGTGACTGTCAGTTTTTTTACGAATGTAACGCTAATTTTCTTTTGGGTAAAAATCCTGTTTGGTAACTTTGGTAGCAGAAAAATCACTGTTTTCGTGTATTATGTTTTGTTGTTCCACTGCATTTCAGTGCGTGGTATATATACTACTTTAATGGTTTGCTATTGAAGAACATGCAGTTCATTCTATTGTCAGGGATTTAACTCTCGAGACAGCTGTATGCAAGCCAAAGTCTTGGAATTGCAATTAAAATAGTTTCCATATTGCGGTAGATTGCATCTGCATCAACTGAACTGTGTTGCAAGTCAGTGTGAGTTACCTGTAGTCGCTTCTTGCATCATTTCGTCTGTTAAATTCTTGTTCGATTTCGTGATTTCGCGCTGTGTAGTGTATAATTTTTATGATGGTAAGTATTGCCAGAATGTGGTTCCCGTTGAAGCAATGTATTGCTTGTGTATTTATTAAATGGATAATTATCAGCCAGAATTTATGTGCTTTTTTCTTCTCTACTCATGACCTTTTTGTGCCACAGCACGGAAACATCAACTGCTGCAAGTTGAGTTTAATATGAAGACAGAATTATCTATGACTATATTGGCTACTGACCAAGTTAGCTATAGGCCTACGGGTCAATTGTAAATGTGCTGTGCATTTCTGTGTTATAGAGATCGCTGTTTACCTCTCGATGTTGGCTTTTTTTGAAAGATTAGACTCTCGGGCTCCATAAACACCATAAACAGGGACTTGAAGTGGAGAGCCACCCATTCAAATGAACAAGCGGTGATGAAGGTTCCCACCAGATAAATTCATTGAAAATATGCATGGTCGAGGACAATTATGCCTACAGTGTAGGCCCTACGGACGCTCTCGAGTAGGCCTACATTTTTACTTGCATATATCTTTGAAGATTTTACTTAATGGTGATTTTCACTGCTTGAACGTAGGCTTACTTGAAGTCCAAGTGGAATGTGGGATAGCTGGCAGCAAAGTTTAAAGTGGATGGATCGAATGGCCGATGTTCCCACTGCTCTCGAAATTCTTTGCAAGCGTTCCCACTGCTCACCATGCATGGAACCCTGGAAACACATGCGTAGGCCTACGTTCCAATAAAACTCAAGATTCTTCGGCGTTCCCACTGCTCAGTGCTCACCCAAACCACTTTAACTATCACCGATGGCATGTAACGTACGATCGAGTAAACGAATAGGCCTAATACCGTAATAAACGATTCATTAAAGACAGCTAAAGTATAGACGTAAGTTTGTTTTAACCCTTTAATGCCGAATGGTAGGCCTATAGGATTTCCCATACCATTTACTACCATCTCGGCATTAAAGGGTTAAAGTTCAAGTTGCAGACAAAACTTGTGATGCGAAGAAAATGTGCTCACAGTTCATTCAGTGTGGGCCTATAATATAGGCCTACTCGAAGGCCTACTGTGATGATTCACGAGGTCTCGTGATGAGCTCAACGCTCGTGAATAAGTAGGGCCTACGCCTGTATAGTAGGCTATAGTTATACATACAATGTGTATGTTTGTATTAATTTTTTTCTCTATCGTTTTCTGACGTCTATAGACTAAGCAGCTAATAATTATTTTTAATGCTAAAGAGTAAAGACGCTTAATATCATCCGACCGAGAAAGTCAAATTAGTCAATATTATTTATTTGTTTCCATTAAATTTTGTGCTCCCTTCATCACTTCATCTGCCTCACTGTTTCACCGTCTTCGTACGCGTGCGTTACTCTCTGTGTCACTGCTTGTGTCATACACGTTGTCCTCTTCAGTGCTTCCCTCTGCACAGCTCGAAAGATGTTGTCCGTTTAGAAAGACATTATATGTGACCCCTCCCAGCGGAGCAAGGCCGTAGACAGGGGGGGGTGTTTTGGGTGTTTGAACACCCCCCGAAATGGAAAATGCAGAAAAAATCTATTGCATTTTCTAGTTCGTCATGCAAAAAATCATGAAAAAGTGATGAAAACACCCCCCGAAATGAAGTAAAAGAAATTTGACGGCGAAAATATTGAACAGATTTCAAGCGGATGACTAAAAAAAAGGTCATCAGAAATTTTGGCGGCGAAAATGGAAAATATTTCACAGATTTTGACCGGATGACTAAAAAAAGTCATCAGAAATTTTGGCGGCAAAAATGTAAAACATTTTTAGATTTGGCCGCCACTGAAAACACCCCCCGAAATAAAATCCTGGCTACGGCCTTGCAGCGGAGAGTCTTTCGTTGTCCATCTATAAGAGGACTTATATTCAGACGCAAGAGTGCTGTGTACGTGGCGTCTACACTGTCCAGACAGAATATGATGGACATGGTAGTGCGTGGGCGTGTATGTGTGTGCGTGTGTGTGTGTGTGTGCGTGTGCGTGTGGGTGTTGGTCAGTGGGTGTGTTAGTGTTGACGTGTGTAGCTGACAATCAATCAATTACTTCGGATGCAGACAGAAAGACGCCAGAGCCACCGCTCCATCTCTTCCTCCTCCACCACCACCTCCTCTACCTCCTCCGCGTTCTCCTCCTTCCCTTCCTTATCCTTTCCGGACTCGCTCTGCTAAGACGACGACGACGACACTGGCCCAAAACATCGATGTCGTTGTCCTTTTCGCAATTAGACCGAATTTACTGAAATGACCGAATAGACCGAATTTACGGAAATGACCGAATAGACCGAATTTACGGAAATGACCGAATAGACCGAATTTAACGAAATGACCGAACAGACGTAACAGACAGAATTGACAGAATTGACAGAATAGACCAAATTTACTGAATTGACCGAATAGACCGAACAGACCAAGAACCGATTGCGAACCATAGATCTATGGGTCTAACTCATAGAGATGTACGCTATATATATAAAATACATAGGCTAGAGAGAGTATGGCCTATCTCCGCTGCATAAAAAAGTGAAGTCACCAACGATCTTATAATATTAACGGAAATCACGCCAGTGACGTCACAAGCCAGGCGAACTAGACCCATTGCGATGTACGATGACGTGTCGGCCCTGCAATCAGATTTGAATTCTCTAATTTACGGTTGGTGTGAGAAATCGCCTGTGATTGGTCGGGAGGAATTTAGAGTATGTGATTGGTCGGGAGGATTTTGGACAGCGAAATCAATGTATAGACGTGATATTCCCTCTAGCGTTATATTTATTATAATACATCTCTATGGTCTAACTGCTCAACAGCAAAGGTTAACTTAACACTAAGGCTTAGGCCTACTTGTCAAACGGCGTGGTGGACACATTCATTGCAGTACCGGTACTGGACAGAAGACTACTACTGTAGAGGCGGACTAAATACTACAATAGCTTGCATGCTTTCGTCCACATAGCGGAACTGCCTAGATGACTATCATGCATAATTGCATATAGTTGCATACTTGCTAGAGTACTGAACAGGCTATGTGTACAACTGTACATGGCCTTTATGCTCATTTCAACACAGGTCAGAAGATTAAAGTTGCGTGGCCTATTCCAGCCAGTACTTGACAGTGAATCTTTCAAACTCCTTTAATCACAAGACAGGCAACAGTATGCCTTCCTCCATACTGGCACCCTTATCACACAAATAGCCATTCATCCGGGTTGCATACTTAATACAGTACTTACTATGAAACGTTGGTACATTCCTCCGCCAATCAGAAACAGCGCTGTACAAATGCATGCTTCTTACTTACGACGGAGCGTATAAACTCGCCATGCATCGCGTATCCTATGTTCGATTAGATTTCAGAAGAGCAGAGGAGACTCGTGCCCTGGTATCTGGCAGCACCGTAGTGCGACTCCCGATTGAGTGTCTGCGCCTTTGGCCATCCGACAATGGACTCACGACGCGTAGAAGATAGTTGGACTCGTAGTACTATAACTAGTACGTTTGACGCCTTGAGCGCTTAGCCACGAGCCGACCCGACCAGTCACGACCACGAGACAGCTTGGCGGCAGGCTTTGGGAGCCGGACGATAAAAAGCTGGTGGTAGAGAAATCGATGGATGAAAGCGGTGGATGGATGGATGGATGGATGGATGGATGGATGGGTGGATGGATGGAAGGGTGGATGGGTGGATGAATGGATGGGTAGATGGTTTGATGGATGGATGGATGAATGAATGAATGGATAGATGGATGGATGGATGGATGGATGGATAGATGGATGGATGGGTAGATGGATGGATAGATGGATGGGTAGATGGATGGAAGATTGCTTGGATGGATGGATAGATGGATAGATGGATAGATGGATAGATGGATAGATGGATAGATGGATGGATGGATGGATGGATGGATGGATGGATGGATGGAAGGACTGAAGTGCAGTGAATTGTACCCGAACGCGGATCAGAGGTCTCTATGTAAGATGCACGATACTTGACCTGAGCTAAAAGTTTTCCATCAGAAGACGGCTGCATTGAAGTTCACCCTCGCGGATGTATAAGCGGGGAAGCCATTGAGATTGAAAGAGAGACAGACAGACAGACAGACAGGCAGACAGACGGACAGACAGACGGACAGGATACAGACAGAAAAACAGAAGATAAAGTAAAAGAGGCAGACATGCAGGCAGACTGGGTAAGAAATTGCAAATGTGCGGGGAACCCATTGAGATTGGCAGAGATGCAGGCAGACAGGCAGACAGACAGGTGGACAGAAAGACACACAGGCAGACAGGCAGGCAGGCAGACAGACATGTGAAGTAAGAACTTGCGAATGTATATGCGGGGGAACCCATTGAGATTGGAACAGAGACAGACAGACAGACAGACAGACAGACAGACAGACAGACAGACAGACAGACAGACAGACAGACAGACAGACAGACAGACAGACAGACAGACAGACAGACAGACAGACAGACAGACAGACAGACAGACAGACAGACAGACAGACAGACAGACAGACAGACAGACAGACAGACAGACAGATGAAGTACATTAACAATAGGGCCTACAGCAGAAACGTGGCGATAGAGAAGCAGACAGGGAAATATATAGAGACAGGAGGGACAGTCACGGATGTAAAATGAAAGAGGGACAGAAAGAGAGACAGCAAAATGGAGAGGGAACCCAGCAGATATAGATCTAGAGCAGAGAGTCACTAAAAGACGATAAAAACTTCATCCCTAGTAAGAGCTCTCTATAAATTTCCTTCTCAATAATCGCTCGTGTAACCCGGAGAACAGTAAATCCATTTCTTGCAACTGAGTTGCGCTTTTGTCAACCTGTTTTCTCATTAAACGAATGTATAGACCCATAAAGACATAACAAGCCAGCAAGAGAGAAAGTTCACAAGAGACAGCCAGACAGACATCCAGACAGACAGACAGACAGACAGACAGACAGACAGGCAGACAGACAGACAGACAGACAGACAGACAAACAGATGGACGGACAGACAGACAAACCACACAGACAGACAGACAGAAGACAGACAGACAGATATAGCCCGTTAAAACATACAGACGGATAGAGAGAACGTGGGAATCCGACCACTGCAGATGAAAAACAGCCAGCTGCTGACAGTCCGATGTTTGCGACAAGCGAAGACGTTACACATTTTCTCATCTTCAGTCATTGAGCGAAGGAAGTATATGCCGACTAAGACGGCGCCTGGCATGCAGTGACATGGCCCCGGCTGCCTGGCAGTGACATGGCCCCGGCTGCCTGGCAGTGACATGGCCCCGGCTGCCTGGCAGTGACATGGCCCCGGCTGCCTGGCAGTGATATGGCCCCGGCTGCCTGGCAGTGACATGGCCCCGGTTGCCTGGCAGTGACGTGGCCCCGGTTGCCTGGCAGTGACGTGGCCCCGGCTGTCTGGCAGTGACATGGCCCCGGCTGCCTGGCAGTGACATGGCCCCGGCAGGAAGCGCTCTTTACAGCAGAAACGTCAAAAACCGCAGAAGTGTCTACAGCTATTCGTCGGACGCATTATTCGTGTCTCGATAACGAAAAGTTAAACTACAACACAACGCGAAGCTACTCAACGCAACGAATTATATATAATTATGCACGGAGATGAGGTCTTAGACGTGCGTCCGGCCGAGTTGGTTAGATCTCCAATGAGTTGTTCTGCAACGTCTGCTATCGGTGGTGGTGGTGGTGTTGGTGGTGGCTGCGCGCTACAGTAGCCTCACGGCGTATTGCATAACATGCGCGTTGCACAAGAAAGCTTTTGTACGGCTTTATCAAGTCTTCAGATACGGTCGTCGTCGTTCGGTTGGTCGATCCATGCTTGCTTACACGCATGGAAAATTATCAGAGAGGCTGAGTGGCGCGCTGACGGACACGGTATAGGAAGAGGAGAAGAGGGAGGAGGAGGAGTAAGAGGAGAAGGAGAAACAGAGAGGAGGGAGAGGACATGGGTGAAGAGGAGCTGGTGGCATTTGCCTTGTGGTTAATTAAAACAAACATGGAGACGACGCTGCTGCTTCTGCTCTTCGTTCAGCATCTTGCGCTTGCTTGTCTGTTTGGATGATGACAACGCTTTGTATAAGTCCTGCTCTGTCTGTGTACATATCGTTCCCAGTGGAAGTCCAACAAACGCTGCTGTACGTGTAAACGTTACTTTACAACGCACGTCAGCCTGCATGCAGTCGAAATAAACACAAGATGTTTTTTCGTCAACAAGGAATTGAGCAAATTAATCTGATCTGCGGCAAACAATTATTTGGATAATATTCTGCGAATATCGAAGTGAGTCGAATATTTCATGCGGTTAGTTAGTTAGGCCTAATCGTTGAAAAGGTTACGATTTAAATTTCATTGTCGGTTGGCAGTTGAGAAAGTAACGTAGGCTATCGCATCAACGATATTAGCTTTGACGGTCGGAATGTTTGCGTCAACGGAGTGAACGGACAACGGTTGTTTCTGTAAATAGTCTGTCGGTTTAATGAGGATTTATCTTTACGCCTTAGTTGGCTTAGTCTACTGCTGCAGTCCTTGGAGTCTCCTTAGCTGCGCATGCAGACAGTTTCAGTCGCTATCATCAATTCCACGTTGCTGTTACCAAAAGACTCCTAATGACAATGCGGTGATGGACTTGCGCAGCGGTATCAACACTGTAGAATTTAAACG
Organism: Lumbricus rubellus; assembly: GCA_945859605.1. NCBI lineage: Eukaryota > Metazoa > Annelida > Clitellata > Crassiclitellata > Lumbricidae > Lumbricus > Lumbricus rubellus. Next base: position 13,309,915 of record OX243818.1, read on the forward strand.
TGCGCTATAAGATTTAAAAGTGCGCTATAGGATTTTAAAATGTGCTATAGGATTTAAAAGTGCGCTATATGATTTAAAAGTGCGCTATAGGATTTAAGAGTGCGCTATAGGATTTAAAAGTGCGCTATAGGATAAAAAATTGCGCTATAGGATTGTAAGGTGCACTATAGGATTTAAAAGTGTGCTGTAGGATTTAAAAGTGCGCTATAGGATTTAAAAGTGCGCTATAGGATTTAAAAGGAGGATCTAAATGGGAATATTTCCTAGCAGACGACTGGGAAATCGCGAACTTCTTTACGGAAGATGCGGCGTACTTTAGACTCGGAAGTAGCTGTAGAATTCGTATCGAGGATTACACGAAGAAGTCAGTTGCGAAGTGGATCTAGCGACTGAAGCCCCGAGATGGCGGAAGAGTCGAGCGGTAACCTTCGAGAATGTTCTACTGAGGATCATGAATCCACCCGGTCGCACCCCTTTACCCGTTTCGCCATCCTACGTCACGTGGCTGCCCTGGGTAACAGCCCCGTGATACGGCTGGCCAGCGGACGGTCCAACCCGGTTCAGGACGTCCTTGGGGAGGAGGGGGAGACGGACGATGCGGAGGCGGAACTTCCCCTCTTCCCGGGATTTGTTCCGCGGGTTTTCCTCGTCTTCAAGCAGACGACGCAGCCGAGGAAGTGGTGTCTCATCCTCATCACCTGGCCGTATCCTTTTCCGTTCTCAATCATAATTATTGGTTCTTATTTGCAGTGCTAAAGTGTGAAAAAAGAAATGTCTGGACGCCCCTTACCTTTCCAAAAGAAGCGCCAGGACGCCCCTTACATTTTCAGGTGTGCTGGCCAAATAAGTGGCAGAACGGCATAGAGATTTGAAAATAAGTGCCAGGACGCCGTACATGACCGTCCTGCCACTTTAAACCCTGCCTATTTGTGTCGAACGATCATCAACATTATTATTGTCTGATTTGAGGTAGCCTAGAAATGTTGGAAAACAGGTAAACGATTATCAATTTTATGTGTCTTTGGTTTATTTGTCACTTCGTTTTGATATCTGACTTGTAAACGTTTTGTATGGCTTCTGTGTCTATTTGGATTCGATGTCCCTTTGGATAATAATGTCCCTTTGGATTCTAGGCCTACATCCTTTGGATTCTACATCCTTTGGATTCTACATCCTTTGGATTCTGCATCCCTTTGGATTCTACGTCCCTTTGGACTCTGTCTCTTTGAATTCGTTTCTTCATTGTTCTATGTCTCTTTGACTTCTATTTATCTTTTGCATAGATGTTTCGGCAGGTTCTGTCTATTTTTACTCTTTGACTTCTATGTCTTCTTGGCTCTTTACCTTAGCTTAAGCAGATCCGGATAGCCTAATGCTTTAAACCTAATCAGCAAATGGTGTACCTTGTTAAGACTCCATACCGCGTGTGAAAGTCTAGTTATATAGGCCTAATATACTCAATATTACTCATAATAGAGGCCTATATTGCGCACTCGATTATGCATTCTTTAATTATCGGTAGCCTTTAAGCTCAGCTCCTGTTTTCATGTGAGATGGCACACAGAACAGCATGACTAGCGATCTATTCCGTTGTATAAACAACATTAAAAAGAATATTAATTGCATTACACGGATAGAACCACATTGTAGATTCACAAATCATTTGTGCAAAAGCAACTTCGGAGTCATAAGCGTAGGCTGCGATAGGAAACGCAAACAAAACTACAGAACCTGCGGATTATTAAGCAACACGATCGAAGGTAATCAGCCGTCTACAGCAGCAATGGCTTTGTACTAGGCTACAAGCGCATGATCTAGGAAATATTTACGTGCAGCAGGTTATCAAAAAAATTTCTCATTATGCTCCACGTACAGATATAGGTCAACATTCATTAAAATATATAATATATACATACGCACAGGCCCTTCTTATACACGTAGGCTCTAACAGGCTGAAGCATAGAAGCACGAATAATAAGAAAAACAGTCTCTGATAACAAAAAAACACGATGATGAAGTGCGTGGAAGTCGAAATAACAAAATCACACAACACTTTAATATCTTAAAATAATAAAACACCATGGAATGCACTTAGGTTAATTTCTTTTTGTCACAGTTAATAAGTTTCAAAGTTGAACATAAGTAGCCTGGTTAATTCACAAATTTCGTTCTGCTCCCCGGTATGCAGGCGTAGAATGAGCACCGGACTCCAAATCCCGGAGTCATTAGACTATATCACATAATTATGCATAATTATATATATATTTATGTGTGTGTGTGTGTGCATATGTGTTTGTGTATGTGTGTGCATGTGTGTGTGTGTGTGTGTGTGTGTGTTTGTGTTTGTGAGTGTGAGTGTGTGTGTGTGTGTGTGTGTGTGTGTGTGTGTGTGTGTGTGTGTGCCTTTGATGATTCGTATTCATAGTCCTACGTTATTTTCATTTGCATCAAAAATCTATTCTTCTTTCGAAGACGTCGTTCATCAAATGATTTTCAACCTCTATATTGCAAACGTTGATTGCGAATTTTTGCGATTAATCCTATAGAGACGAACAGAAACTGCAGTGTACAGCAGAAGTTAGGCACTAACATCGCTCGATGGAGGTCATATAAGGTAATGCATTGTAAAGTACAATTGGAACTAGAAGTGAACTTGAAGACAACGAGATGGCCGTTTCCACAGGCGTACGGAGATTTCAGCAGTGGGGGTGGGGGGCAAAGATTTTACTTCTGCCCGAAAAATAAATATCGTGGTGTGATTTTCCCAGACAAAAAAGTTTACGACCTTTTTGTAGTCATCGGGTTGAAACGTCGTAAAAAATACTATTTTTTCATATTTCTCGGGGTCTGCCCAAAAAAACACAGTTGCCCGGGGAAAAACATTGTTGGGGGGGCATTTGCCCCTCTGGACCCCGCCTCGTACGCCTATGGCCGTTTTATGGTTACGATACGTCGTATGACCGATCTGATGCGAGTCTTAGAAAGAGGATGAAGCAGGCTGACCACAGTAGAGTGTCATTCCACGAGTCTTAAGAATTTTCACAGGGATTACGAGACTATACATACATGTATAGACAGCGAAATTTCAACTTGAACTGGTGCTTCGTGATCTTAGAGCATAGTAAAGGCTGATCGGAAAGTCTCTGATTAAGTCGAGACGAAGTGGAAGGGACTGGTCAATGTCTCGTTGACTTGATGCTTGACTGTGTGTCTCTGTGTATGCCTGAGTGTTTGTCTGTGTATGCCTGAGTGTGGGCGTTGGTCTGTTGAGCTTCTCTTTCCTTCTGAACGTCTTGAACTTGGCCGGTAATCCCTTTGGTTGAAGAGATGAAGAAAGTGGCAGCCATTCTAAGGATACGTTGCCGTCGAAATCGCGCTAAGCAGACCGAGCATGTTATCACGACCAAGACTCAATTCGCCATCTGCATGTCTCTATACTGCCTCGGATTATGTAGTCCAAATCACACCAGCACCAACATCAACCGACAAACATCTGAAAAAGTATCAAACCTAAAGACATCACGTCGCATCAGCCAGCAAACAACAATCGCCAAACATCAATCAACAAACATCAATCAACAAACATTGATAGCAAGCGCCGCACTATATAATTATACACGTAGGCTATATATCTCTACATTTCTCGGTGTCACAAAATCTGTGTCAAGAGACTAGTCCATTAGGTTAGCTTCTGGGTTAGGTCAGAATTCGAGTTAGGCTAACTAGGGTGACAAGAATGTGTGGGTCAATGTACCGGGCTATAAAGTAGTGAAGTCGTAATAACTGTTTATTATAAGCCTACATAGAGAACATGTAGGCCTATTCATGCATGCATAGCATAATACAGAGGTTTTTAAAGGTAATTTAAAATTAAATGGTTCAGAAGCCGCTAGTCTGTGTTAGAATCATTCCAAACTAAGTTGTAACGTCTTTTAGCAAAATTTGTATTATCTTCTTCTTCAACTCTGTGACGGTGTCCAGTCCACAGACTGGCACAGAGACAGCACGGTCATGATGTCATACAAACCGCATCAAAACACTTTACATAGCGCATTTTTAGCACTCGTAACGATGTCAGCAAAATTTGATTCGATGATAGAAAGATAAAGAGCATAATGACGGGAATCATGGAGGGATCGGGGAGAAGGGGAAGACCATGCAGAGAATGGTTGCAGGACATTGAAGAATGGTGTGGGATGAATGCGCAGGAACGGACACATCGGGCACAGGACAGAGAATTATGAAGAAGAGTAGTCAAGTGCGCAGTGGACACCTACGGGCTGTCAGCCCATGGACAAAAAAGAAAAACTCGTAGCAGCGATTACAGCGAACACTGTGATTTCAAAATGTCACTTCTTGACATTTTTCATCTCGGAAACTTGTCAAGAAATTTAATCTAGGTCAACATCTTGGATTATAACCTGCCATCGAAACTGCCAAACAGGTTTTGCCCCCTGTGGACTTGAATTGATATTCCGCGCAGGTATCCGAGCTGGTTTTCCTGACACAGCTTTTTATGGTCCCGTGATATCGAAAAATTTATGCACCAAATAAATATCAATAAAAATGTTCTGAAATGACTGACAAGCACGACGCCGAGACTCTACAAGTTATGCCATCGTTTGAAAGTCTCATTCGCCTGCTATACAGTAGTGCTACATGAGCATATTTAAGTATGTATGTATGTATGTATGTATGTATGTATGTATGTTTGTATGTATGTATGTATGTATGTATGTATGTATGTATGTATGTATGTATGTATGTATGTATGTATGTATGTATGTATGTATGTATGTATGTATGTATGTATGTATGTATGTATGTATGTATGTATGTATGTATGTATGTATGTATGTATGTATGTATGTATGTATGTATGTATGTATGTATGTATGTATGTATGTATGTATGTATGTATGTATGTATGTATGTATGTATGTATGTATGTATGTATGTGTGTATGTGTGTATGTGTGTATGTGTGTATGTGTGTATGTATGTATGTATGTATGTATGTATGTATGTATGTATGTATGTATGTATGTATTTAAGTATGTATGTATTTGCGTATGTATGCATGTATGTATACGTGCATGCATGCACGCATGTATGCATGCAGCTTCTACTCAGAAGTGCTCTCGACTTTAGCGCGGACACTGAATCAGAGTTTCACGATTGCGAGTTAAGGAATTGCTCAAGGTCTCTGCGAGGTGGCTTGAGGTGGATTCGAATTTGCAACCCTCCGGCTGCAAGGCACCGAACACACCCACTACAGCACAGCGCCTCGCCTATATGTAGGTAAGTGAGTATGCATGTCTGCAAGTATTGATGCATTTATGTAGGCTACATGTAACTCTGTCTGTATCTATTTATTTCTTTGTATATGCATGCATACATGTATGTGTGAATGCAAGTATGCAATGTCTGTATGTTTGTCTGTATGTATGTAGGGTTCGTATACATATAATGAACAATATGTTAGCTGTATGTTTTCATGTATGTCTTGTGCCGAAGACGACCTTTGATGCTTATTAATTTTCTTTTCATCAACTTCTCATTGACGTCAGTGTGATGTTTATCGGCTTCTAATTCCCAGCTTTCGTCGACTCGATAAATTTGCTTGATTCCTTATACTTTGCAATGGCGGACCACAGTCCGACTAAATCGTCTGACAAATCATCTGACAAGGAAAAATAATTACCGCTGCTGTTGAAAAGTTGAGCTATTTATTAGCCTATTTCCTCCAATTTAAGTAGCATTAATGAATACTTTTATATGAACTATTCGTACAAGATTGAGGATGTTGTGTGTCCATTGTGGTGGCTTCGCTACGATCAGAGAAATGCTGTTAATTTTATGGCTTAGGCTACTTAGTTTAACCCTCGTTTTCTAAAGCAGGGCTTAAGTGTTTATGTTGTTTCTATCATTTTATATATAAATATAGCCTATTATAGTTGTTTTGAATCTGTTTTAAGGTGCTATTTTTATTGCTTCTCAGAAACTGTATTGCAGTGTATCGCAAACTGTGTGCCGCGGCACACTAGTGTGCCGCGTGAGATTTCAGGTGTGCCGCGAGAGAAACCTAAAATTTGTAGTCTTTTAATTGACTTTAGAAGAAATTATTTCATAAATATGATAAATACAATTTTCGTCTTCCCAATGTTTTTATGTGTAAGAATAGTTTCTCCTCAGTATTTAAAAATTCTAGTGACGTTGTTCTACTGATTCTACTCTATGTTATTTACTCTTCTCGACGTCATTATTATGGAGATACAAACATATATATATATATTTTTTTTTTTATTAGCCTCAAAAATTCAAACTGGACAAATTCTGTGCAAAAAGAGAAATAAATGATGGAAAGGACTACAGTAAACTGAGTAGAGGGAAACATTTTCCGATAACAAAACCACCCGGTTTATCGAAACGTAAATATAATGAAGATTTTATCGGATTTGGTTTCATTTCTTCCGAAAAAGAGGGCTCGCTTCCGTGTTGTTTGATTTGCTCGACAACGCTTTCAAATGAGGCAATGGGTAGAACCCGGTAGATAATTATTAACGGCGCTACAAAAATTCTTAAAATTTCGGGATCGCTCGTGACGTCATTGGAATGTGTGTTTATATGGCGAGACCGAAGTTAAACTCAAATTTCCCATGTATTTATGTACATTTTCGAAAAATTATATAAAATCACAGGATCATTCTAGATTCTAGAACATTGGGAGTAGCCGCGTTTGAATACTTACGTTCATATGCATATGTTTGTATGAAAATTTTGACGTTCTGAGCACATGTATACTTCTATATCCGTACCGCGTCTTGAGTTAATATGCTCTCGTAAACAAGCTCATTCGTCGCATTAGTGATGATTATTCAATGAAAAATGTGCTCTAGTTTCGCTATTGCTAGACTAAAATGACAAGCTAAAAATATGATAAACTGTAATTATTGCCGTTGGCTTTGCAATTGTAATAAATTTTAATTGGTGTGCCGCGATACAAAACTTATCTGCTGAGTGTGCCGGGAGTTTAAAAAGTTTGCGCTACACTGCTCTATTGAATGACTATACCTTGATTTTCTATTTGTAGCCTTATGTTGATTCTATCATCGCATGTAGGCAGGTTGTTTATCGGTGATGAATTCCCCATTTATAAAACTGCTTATACTGTAATATTCAGCGTTATAATTATACGTTGTCTTGAGACCCTTGTGGGTGGACATTGTTTACAGCAGGCTGACACGTGTTTACCTTTTCCTTACGAATTAATCAACTTCGACTGTATGTATGTCTCTGTCTGTCTCTGTCTGTCTCTGTTGGTCTGTTTGTCTGTCTGTTTGTTTGTCTGTATGTCCGTTTCATCTGTCTGTTTGTCTGTCTGCATGTTTGGCTGTGTGTTGCTATCTGTCTCTGTCTGTCTATCTGTCTCTGTCTGTCTGTTTGTCTGTATGTGCGTTCATCGGGTGTTGGCACAATTAGGCTACCCTAAACCACCTTCTCAATATTAATTGCTATCTGATTTGCACATTGCTTTTATTTGTCAAGATAAGGTTTCGCAAGTTGCAACGTTTCTCCGACGCTTGCCCGATGTTGCGTAAGGAGACAATGAGATCGATAATGATGAGCCACAGAAAATCAATGCTCAGTCTTGATCTGATGTTCGATTATTACTACAGCAGCAGACAACCAATGAATCTGAAACGTTCAGAGAAAGATTGCCTGTAAAGTCAAGAAACAGGCAGGCAGACAGACAATCAGACAGACAATCGGACAGATAGACAGGTATGTAAGACAGACGACAGACGGACAGACAGACGGACAGACAGACGGACAGACAGACGGACAGACAGACGGACAGACAGACGGACAGACAGACATAGAGTGAAATGGACGGACAGACAGACTGTGGTGCTGCATTATGATATAACTGTCCTTACAGTTTTGACCTTGCTTGGTTTTGACCTTACTGGGTTATGACCTTGCTGCGTTTTCAAGCGGTAATAATCTAATGGATTTTCATTGATCTATTACAGTTGAAACATTGGCTTTGGAGTCCTATGTCAATGCCATGCCGCACCGTACCATACCATACCAAAACGCACTCTACTACACTATACTGTACAGTACTGTGCTGTGCCGTACCGTACCATAACATACCATGCCTTACCATGATATGCCATGCCATACCATGCCATGCCATACACAAAGTAAAACTGGGATATTTACATAGACTATACTGTAGAAATCTCTATGAAAAATACCCTCATTACCCATGTTCCGAATGTCCTGCTTTGCATTTTTCGGCTCATGCCAAAAATTTAACCGTAACCATCTTGTTCCCCCTTTGCAAAAAATCCGCGGTCGCCCATGCTAAAGTATAAAATAATTATCATGGTATAATTATTATAGACTAAGCTATGCTACTCTCTACCGCACTATATTATGCTAAACCACAAGCTTACTTCGCTATAAGCATTACACTACTCTAGGCAACTTATAGAGTCCGATGCCAGATGATAATTTGCCGCGATTAGATTGTTTCGCGATAGTATCCGTAGATAGATGCATGATACTGTGTTACAGAAAAACTTATATAACGCCGATATGTCTATGCAAATTATTTATAGGCACACACTGTCCAATGCATGGATTATAGGCCTACGCAGGATTACAATTGTCATGGATTGTGTAGGGCAGACAATGGGATTAGCGGCTTATAATAATATAATGCGGTAGAGCAGCGTGGATTAAGTGATGAACGATGAATATCTCAGACTATTTCTTCTTTTCTTTCTTTCCGTACATCGTTTGTCTGTCTCTTTCTCTCTCACTTTCTCTTCTCTCTCTCTCTCTCTCTCTCTCTCTCTCTCTCTCTCTCTCTCTCTCTCTCTGTCTCTGTCTCTGTCTCTCTCTCTGTCTCTCTCTCTGTCTCTCTCTGTCTCTCTCTCTGTCTCTGTCTCTGTCTCTGTCTCTGTCTCTGTCTCTGTCTCTCTCTCTCTCTCTCTCTCTCTCTCTCTGTGTGTCTCTCTCTCTCTCTGTCTCTGTCTCTGTCTCTCTCTCTGTCTCTCTCTCTGTCTCTCTCTCTGTCTCTGTCTCTGTCTCTGTATCTGTCTCTGTCTCTGTCTCTGTCTCTCTCTCTCTCTCTCTCTCTCTCTCTCTCTCTCTCTCTCTCTCTCTCTGTGTCTCTCTGTCTCTCTCTCTCTGTTTCTGTCTCTGTCTCTGTCTCTCTCACTCTCTCTCTCTCTCTCTCTCTCTCTCTGTGTCTCTCTGTCTCTCTGTCTCTGTTTCTGTCTCTGTCTCTGTCTCTCTCTCTCTCTTTCTCTCTCTCTCTCTCTCTCTCTCTCTCTCTCTCTCTCTCTCTCTCTCTACGGTCGACCAAGATGTATTTATGAATACTGACCATTCGTTGTCCAGTGGTTGTCCAGTGGTTGTCCAGTGGTTGTTGTCCAGTCGTTGTCCAGTGGTTGTCCAGTGGTTGTCTAGTTGCATAGTCGTTTTCGTCTTCTTCTTTCTCTCATCAGGTCGTATTGTCCTAAACCGGTGCCGATGATTAATATACATGGCGACCGTTCTGTTGTTATTCTCCCGATTGTCTTGGATGATGCTCGGGCCATGGAAACTGTCACAGTGTTACAGTTGCTGCTGATGGTGGTGGTGATGACGATGATGACGACAACGATGATGATGGTGACGATGAGGATGATGATAATGTCGATGATGATAACGGTGTTGACGTTGTTGTTGTTGTTCATGATGATGATGAAATGATGATGATTAGGATGACGACGACGATGATGATGATGACCATTACTATGATAATGCTGCTGATAGCGACAATAACACTGATGCTGTTGCTGACGATGATGATGATGACGATAATAAATATTGTGCTGCTGCTGCTGGCTATGATGGTGACGATGATGGCGGTGACGTCACTGTTGGTGATGGTGCTCTAGATTTTACCGATATAAATGACGATGATGATTATGACAATGCTGAACCACGCTTACTTGAGACCATTTCCACACACTATAATTTGTATAGGGCAAAACTTGAGACCATTTTCACACACACACTGGATTTGTATAGGGCAAATAAATGCATTACGGTGGTTCTTTATAGGTCCCACAATGGTCATCATAAAGTCTTTATGGGTCTAGCCTCCACGGTGCCTATTGTATACTATCCATCTATCTATTGCGGTCTTAATATCAGAACGTCGGTCTCGATAATCCTATATATTCGCATACAGTAAATAAAAAATAACTTATCACTGAATGGATCCTCTACAATATATTTTTATGCTTTTTTAGAGCGCCATTTTATATCCCACATACCAACGAAATTGTTAATAACATTACGTGGACTCGTGTTATATTTCTGTAACCATGACAATTTCGATTTTTGTCTGTAATAAAAAAACTGATATTTTTATTATTGATGTTTTTTCTGTTACCATAAAACTAGTTATTTTGAGATCAACTAGTTACTTTTAGTTAGAGTACACCATAATTTTATTCCTTTTTGTCCATCTGAAAAATCGGATATAATAATCGTGCTGACTGACCATTTTAATGTCGGTAGGCCCTATAATTATATAGAAAGGAAAAGAGGTAGTGGAGAAAATAGACCAAACGCCCTACCAGACCGAGGCCCAGAAACCAAGGTCGACATTTTTTCCTTTTTTATCATCATCGACCTTTTGTTCATTATATGCTTCTTATTCTTCTTTACCGTATCCCTGTTCTTCTTGCTGTTCTTTTCTCGCGCAGGCCCACTGAAATGTAGTATATACTACTGGAACGCTGATTGCCTATGAAAGTTCGGATTATCGCTCACTAAGGGAAAGACAATGTTTCATTAGAGCAAATCCCACAATTCTCTGGAGCAAATCGCAGAATTCTCTGGGAAAACTCCCAGAATTCCTAGCGGCAAACCATAGTAAAAGATAGGCGTCACAACACTTCGCTTTAAAACACAAATTTCTCAGCAATGATACACAATTGTTCAAAACCAGCTTAGGGTTTTTGAGTTGAATGACATACAAAACAATCAACTTAACTGTATTTAGCGGCCACTGACCAGATTTCTTGAAAATTGCCTTCAAAGTTCATGAATTTAACATGGGTTTAGATAGGAACAAGCACACGTTGCCCTAAGTGTAAGTCGCGACTGATTCGCCGTCGGCCATAGACCAGTAAGCGTTATCAATCCAGCTAATATAATACATATCAATGCGCAGGCCTATACTTTTTGTTCTTGCTCGTCTTCTTCTAATAATTCTTCTTCCTGTTCTTCAGACTCATTCGTGAGGTTGTTGTTAGGCATCCATACATGAAAGCATACATACGTACATACATACATACATGCATACATACATACATACATACATACATACATACATACATACATACATACATACATACATACATACATACATACATACATACATACATACATACATACTGTACATACATACATACATACATACATACATACATACATACATACATACATACATACATACATCATGTACAATTGTACATTGTACATACATACATACATACATACATACATACATACATACATACATACATACATACATACATACATACATACATACATACATACATACATACATACATACATACATACATACATACATACATACATACATACATACATACATACATACATACGTACATACATGCATACATACATACATACATACATACATACGTACACACATACATACATACATACTGCAAATTCTTCTTGTAATCTTCGACCTTTTCTGATTACGACGTCTGTTCTTCTATATAGTGAGATCGTACGATCCTTGAGAAACTGACGTGATGATGTTGTCTATAATACACGAATGTTCAGTTTGTTCACCCTTGGCTTCCCTTCCCCAACTGGCCTGGGTACATCACCCCCCCCTCCACCCTATCGATCTTTGGGTCCCGTCGTTCGATCAGCCCTTACCCCTGATAACAATGGCGGCCGGAAACCAGCCATTTATCGGAGGCGAGAAAAGAAAAAAATATTTCAATCAGAAATTCAATCAATTTCCTGCGCCACTCTTATTTATTTTTATTCGTACTTTTAGAACATATTTTCTCAGCGTCTGTCTCTGTCTGTTTGTATGTCTCTGTCTGTCGTTGTCTCTGTCTGTCTGTATGTCTCTGTCTGTCCGTCTATATGTCTCTGTCTGTTCGTCTATATATGTCTCTGTCTGTCTGTCTGTATGTCTCTGTCTGTCTGTATGTCTCTGTGTGTCGTTGTCTCTGTCTGTGCCTCTGTATTTGTCTGTTCGTTTGTCGTTCTATTTCTTATCCGTTGTGGCATGCTTCTTTAGGTCTCGGCTTTCCTCGTCACGTGTGACGTGTGACGTGTGACATGGCGATTAACAATCACGCCATCGATCATTTCACGAATTTGATTAATTATCACCTTTGACATGCACTCATCGTGATGAAGACGATGAGTCTGGTGATGACGGCGATGATGACAATGACGATGATGATGACAATGATGATGATGATGATGATGATGATGATGATGATGATGATGATGACGATGATGATGATGATGACAATGGCGATGATGATGATGACGATGATGATGACAATGATGATGATGACAATGACGATGATGATGATGACAATGACGGTGATGATGACAATGACGATGATGGTTCTGTAGAGAATATTATGACGATCACGATTAGATGCTGATGAGAATGACGACAAAAGCTGTTGTGCCTTTAAAAACCATGAGTTAAAGTTGTACTTTCTTTTGAAATATAAATAGCGCTGAATGCTGACCGTTGACAGTGTGTATGGAACATCCAAGCTTCCTACCGAACAGAAACATCCGCAAATATTAATATTAAGATAGACCAGATAGATACCAGTAAGATAGATAAGTCAAGACACTTAAGTATCAAGATATAGTAACGCTCGTGAATAAGCTGGTGCCCTGCGCTTGGCTTTGAGTGACGCCTTAGAAATGTGGGGTTTGCGACTACGATTAGAGTTACTCCTGCTATTCCGGTCGGTGCCAGTACAATATAATGGTCAGACAAGAAATGAGGTATTTTACTTTGCGGCGGGACTTGCCTGGCTGCTGCAGCGAGCGCCTAATGGAAATCAAGTCTCCGCATTTAATAATACTGGTTTAATGTGCAGCAATATCTAAGGTCGTTCGTCACTTTGATGTTCAGTGTTCATTCCATTGTATACCAGCCACGCTGGTGCCACTCATTGTTTCTCGGCAGCTAATGCTAGGGAGGCAGAAAGCCAGGAATGACCGATCGACACACCGGTGTGCTCCTCCATCAGTGTGGCATATAACACCGGATAAAATCAGACACCACTGTGTAGCGCACAGAAGACCGCTAAACAGGCGCGGTCTGTCAACTTAATTTTAATCATACGTTAAACAGAGAGACAGAGAGAGACAGAGAGAAACAGAGAGAGACAGAGAGAGACAGAGAGGTGAGGGAGGAGCAAAGGGGGGAAGAGAGTGAGGACGAGGCAGAGGGTCCGTATCCAGCGTAATGGTAGTCAGTCTCTCTGTCTCTCTGTCTCTCTGTCTCTCTGTCTCTCTGTTTGACGTGTGAAATTCAGCATTCGATTACGTAAATAAACCAGTTTCGGACAGAAGTGACTAGTTGTTGAGCAACACGCGTGCATTCACTTCTACCAGATAATTGATGCTTGTTCGGTTTCGCCACATTATTCTGTGCATGATTTGGCGTGAATAAAATGGTCGTCGATCTATCATTGGATATAATATCCAATGATATATCTAATGATATTATATCCAGTTGCGTTGTACGGCGGATCAGACGCCAGAGGGAGCGACGATACAAGATCAATTAACTGACTACTATTTCACTGGATACGGACCCGCCTCTTCGTCCTCCATCCCTCTCCCCTTTGCTCCTCCCCCAACTATACTCGTATCTCTCTTTCTAACTCTTCTCACTCCCATCTGTCTGTTTCTTTCCTATTTCTTTTGCATTTAATTCCACTAATATTATAATATAATAAACAATAATAATAATTATTATATGTTTATGCAATCCGTGCAAGAAAAAACTTGACATATAGAAATAAAATCGTCTAATTTTGGACAAGCACTATAGAGATAAATATATCCAATCCCAGAATGAGTACCGGTGCATCTTGAAGTTTCATGAAATATCTAATATCGTAAATTTCTTTGTACGGTACTCGCATATTTTGTTGATCTGGGAGGGAGGGATGGAGCGAGGGAGGGAGGGAGGGAGGGATGGAGCGAGGGAGGGAGGGAGGGAGAGACGGAGAGAGGGAGGGTCAAAGAACCGGGAGGTGCCCCCCGCCATCAACAGGGGATCGGGCTTCTGTTGTTCACTAGAGGGAGGAGAGCTATGATTTATTCGAGCGAGATGAAACGGGGCAAACGTATAGTGAGGCAGTTTTATATACATGTACCAGCATTGGCAGGTGCAACCATTTGCTCCGAGCAGCTTCCTGCTTCCACGGGTTCTCTTTATGTTCGCTCTTTCTTGTTTATACTTCCGTGCTTTGTCTCTCTCTATTGGATCTCGAAGGGGCGCTATGTAATTTTTGATCGATCGATTGATTGATTAATTGGTTGATTTATCGATTGATTCATTGAATGATTGATTTATTGATTTATTAATTGATTGATCGATTGATTGATTTATTTATCGATTGATTAATTAATTGGTTGATTTATAGTTTTATTGATTGATTTATCGATTGATTGATCGATTGGTTGATTGATTGTTTGATTGATTGATTGATCGATTGATTGATTTATCGATTGATCGATCGAATCATTGCTTGAATTATTTATCGATTGATTAATTTATCGATTGATTGATTGATAGATTTAGGCGCGCAGGTGGAGCTGATATCTCGTAAAGCTTGGACTTGAACTCCAACCTCTTAGTTGATGGTCCCACAAGCGAACCATTGGATCACCGCTCACCCCTGCAATGCACGCTTGCGTGGATTGATGTCACCTTAAGTGCATGTCAACCGATGTTCTTTCTCCAACGCTCCAGCTTTTCGATTTTTCCATCAAAGAAGACATTGCGGCGGTGAAGAGAAAGCAGCAGCAGCAGCAGCAATAGCACAAGTCTCTTCTAGTAAAAATGAATCTTTTAAAAGCATAATGGATCCATTTATTCATTCTATAAAGTGCTGCTCACTGTCCTCCTCTTTGTCCCACTCCATATACGCCTCTCCTGACCGTTTGGTATCGCCGACGATATACATGTACGACGTTGCCAGAGGCATGGAAGCTAAGACATATCGCTTTGGGTTACTACTTGGGGGGGGTCGTCCGTGGGTGCCACGACACCTAGCGCTGGCGAAGTTTATCAGCTGGTTAATGAGCACGAACGCAATTTCGGCGCTATATAAATGTGTCCTGTCTCCGTACTGCTGCTGCTGCTGCGGTCTTGCTTGCGAGCGCATCTCTCTCCGGACCCATCGTCTTCTTCTGATCAGCATAGGGTCATAGGCTACAGGGAGAGGGTGTGTTAAGAAATGTATTGCCGTCACTTTCAGGATTAAAGTCCGTAACTCTTCGTAGGCGAGGAAAGTAAGCGGTGAATAATCGTCCAGCTTCTATTTCTTGCTCATTGTTTGATTTTCTTTATTCAATTCGTATGGCGCCGTGGTGTAGTGGTGGTGGTTCGGTGCCTTGGAGCCGAAAGGTTGCGGACTAGGCTGCGGGTGGTTCGAATCCACCTCAAGCTGCCGAGTAGGGAACCTGAACATAAACAAGTCCTTCAGTCGCAATTGCTCATGCGATTCGGCGTGAAACTCCGATTCAGCGTACGCGCTGTAGTTGGGAGCGCCTCTGAGTAGTTTTATCTTGAAGGGACGCTATAGATAACAAGTGCTCGTATACATTCGTTCTCTCCTTCTTCCTGTTCTGCTTGAATACTGAGGCTGTACACAGTGCACAGTACACTGTACAGTGTACAGGTGACATGACGAAAATAATTCCGGTGACGTTCTTAAGTTAGATGAATCGTTTTTTCTGTTTATGCTATGTATGTCTATCGCGTTGAGCTCTTCTTTAGACCATAGAGAATGCCAACGGTTCAGCCACTTATGTAGAAGGCGCTTCATCCATCTGACTATAATATACAAGCAACAAGTGGCAATGCCGTTTCTTTTCACGGACACCTCTTATCCCGCCATCCCTCCTACCTCCATCTATCCATCAATCTGGACGAAAATCGCAGCCTATAGGCTCATCCAACTCCAATCTCTCTTCCCTCCAGGCTCTGCATGGTTTCTCCTCTTATTCGTCCTCCTCCTGTTTTCCATCTTACCAGTTTTTTGCTTTCAGTCATTCCATCTTCTTTTCCTGGTCTGCTTCTGTCTCCCATTTATCTCTTCTTCCTGTTTTTAGTTTTTCTGTACTTCACTTTCTATTTCCTCCACTCTTATCCTCTTTCTTCTCCTCCTCGTCCTTTGACCCTTGTGTCGTTTTGTCGTCTTCCTCCTATTCCTTTGTCCCTTCTCCTCAAGAGCCTCTCCTCCTTCTTTCTAATCTTCGATCTGTTTGTTTTCTTCCAATTTCTTCTTTTTGTTCCCCTTAAGGTCCAGATGCTGAAATCACTTATTCTCCTCCTCTTCTACCTCCTCGTCCTCCTTATCCTCTCTAACCTCCTCTCTCTTTCTTCTGATCCTCCTCCAACCTCTATCTTGTTTGCCTCTTCTTTATCTTCAACCTCCACTTCACCTCCTATACTCTTCCAATTTTTCTTCCTTAAGTCGTCTTTTCCTCTGTATTCTGCTCTTCTACAGTCCTCTGTCCTCGATTTACTCCTCAGCCTAATCTTCTGTCTCCTCTCCTTCATCCTCCTCCCCCTCCTCCTCCTCCTCCCATCTACTCTTCTTCTACCTTCTCCACCTTTGTATCCTTCTATATTCTTCTTCTTCCTCCTCCTCCTCCTTTTTATCCTCCTCCTCCTCCTTCTCCTGCTCCTCCTCCTCCTCAGCAACAACAACAACAACAGCATCAACAGCATCAACAACAACAACAACCCATTCTTCTATCTCCCTACCTCTTCTTCTTTCTCATCTGCTTCCCCTTCTGAGGAACCCACCATCAACAGGGGTCACGTTCGATAAGGACCACGCTCTAGTCGACGGCCGTACTCTTGATAAACCCTGAGCTCACCTCTCCATAGCATTCCCTTACTCTGCCTGCCTGCCTGCCTGCCTGCCTGCCTGCCTGCCTGCCTGCCTGCCTGCCTGCCTGCCTGCCTGCCTGCCTGCCTGCCTGCCTGCCTGCCTCCCTCCCTCCCTCCCTCCCTCCCTCCCTCCCTCCCTCCCTCCCTCCCTCCCTCCCTCCCTCCCTCCCTCCCTCCCTCCCTCCCTCCGACCAGACTATGAACGGTGGCAAGCGACTGGTTCCCTTCTTTGCATATCGATCGATCATTGGCCGCCCGACATTTCCCGATCTCAGTCAATCACACGTGACTGGCTACTGCACTACTTCGTGTGATTGACTGGACTCACGCCTGATTCACACTGCAGGCGATCTGGTGACAGTTTGACTGAACTATGTGTGATTGGCTGGCTCCTCAAAGTGGTTGATTGATAAATAGATTGATTGATTGATTGATTGAATGCCTGCATGTGACATATTTGTGTGATAACTGCACAGAAAGATGATTATTATGAAGATGACGAGGGTGATGGTGGTGGTGGTGGTTATAGCAGTGATGCTGATTATGAAGATAATATGATGTTAATGATGATGACAACGATGATAACGACGACGACGATGATGATGGTTACAATTTCAGCAGCCTCGCAACACGACACATATCGCTACAAGTATAACACCAGGTGATCGATTACACTCCTATGCATGGTGTTATTGATTGAACTCCTGCGTGCAATTATATCACTCTCACGTACATGTACGACTGTACGTGTGTGCATTGATTGACTGCACTTAAGCAGCGGCGTGATTGAGTGCACGCCAGGTATTGACGCCTGGCTATAATGCACTGATGCGTGACTGTTCACTGGATTGACATCCGATGGCAGAACTGATGGACTGGTTGAGTTGCAGTCACCGATACCATAGTTGTTTTATAAAACGGTTTTTTTTCGTTTTTTATTCGCTCCCAAAAAGCGTCGTTGTTTTCGTTTATTATTTTTTTCCATCGTTTTATTCCGTTTTTTATTTTTTATGAAGCGCTATTTATTTATTCTCTGTCTCTTATATTATTTTCCTTAATTTTATTTTTTCCTGATATTCCTTACGTTTTCAGCCCAATCTCAAGGTTTCAGATAACTGATGTCATTATTTTATTGTTTAACGTCATCATTTAAGAGATACATGTAGAAAGTAAACAAGGGTTTCATGTCTAAAATGCATTTTAAGATGGAAAAAGTCAATTTATTTTCCGTTTATGTTTTTTGTGTTTTTTTTAATAAAACGACTTTTTTCCGTTTTTATTTCGTTTCCATCGTTTATTTTACATCTATGACCGATACAGCTATTATTATCTTCTCGAATGACACCAGCAGTAGCCAGAAAAACATCAACCGCAGCTTACCGCGTCATTCACACAGTGTCGACATTTCGTAATGGTATCATTCATTATCCTCATCATGATCATGATCATGGTCATTATCATTGTCATCAGTGGCAGCATCCGCACCATCATATCCATCATTATCTATCAACTCCATCATCATCATCATCGTCGTTGTCGTCGACGTCGTCAAGCGCCATCATCGTAATTGTCATCATCTTCTGTTCCTTCTTCTTCTTCCTCTTACTCTTCCTCTTACTCTTACTCTTCCTCTTTCTCTTCCACTTCCTCTTTTCCCCTCCGTCCTCGTCTTCACCTTCCTCCTCTTCCTCTTCCTCGTTTTCACCTTCCTCCTCTTCTTCTTTCTCGTCCTCTTTCGCTTCCTCTCCATCCATCCTCCTCACGGGTACTTCATTCAACCGGCACAAGCCAAACTGTCTCAGCCACAAGACCATTTCCACGTGCACTTTTGACAAAAAGGCGCTTTAGAAGTCACTGTAAAACCGTTTCCAGACATCGAAAATGCTTGTTCGTGACACTCAAAGTCCAACTGTTGAGAAACATTTGCATGTGAACGACGAATAATACAGCTAATAAGGACACGACACAGTATTATGTATACCGGGTCCCTTACACAGAATATTCGGTGTGCTAGCATCGGCCGGATGCATGTTCTAGTCTCAAGCAGACTGGAAGGACGATATATCAACGGTGAGAAATCAGACAGGAGAAGAAAGCGAAGGACACATTTATTAAGCGATAGTAAAGAGTTAAAGGTGCCGGGCATCAGCTTATTCACGAGCGCTGTGTCGAGTCAGAATAATTGCTGTCTATAGGTAGAAGAAGAAGACGAAGAAGAGGAAAAAGAATAAGTAGGGAAAAGAATAAAAGAAAAAAGAAGAAGAAAAAGAAAAAAGAAAAAGAAAAAGAAAAAAGAAAAAGAGGAAGAATAAGAAGATGATGATGATGAAGACGAAGAAGAGAAAGTAGAAAAAGAAGGAAGAAAGAAGAAGAAGAAGAAGAATAAGAAGAAGAAGAAGAAGAAGAAAAAAAGAAGAAGAAGAGTAAAAAGAATAAGAAGGAAAAAAGAAGAAAAGAAAAAAGAAGAAGAAAAAGAAAAGAAAAAAAGAAAAAGAAAAAAGAAAAAGAGGTAGAATAAGAAGAATATGGAGAATAAGAAGAAGAAGGTGATGAAGAAGAAGAAGAAGAGGATCAAGAAGAATAAAAAAAGAGGAGGATGAAGAAGAGGAAGAGAAAGCGGAAGAGGAGGAAGAGGAAGTGAGGAGCAGCAGAGGTCGGCAACAGAGAAGAGGAAAGAAATACGATAGGTTAGAAGATGAATCGCAATATGATGGAGGAGTAGAGGATGTTGTGTCAATGATGCCAATAGATTGGCACACGTACACAATGTAGGCAGGCCTATACCACCGACAGAAGTCAGCACCTAGAAGAGAAATTATCACCTGTGGTGGATGGATGGATGGCAACCGTGTGTTTTCCACACGATAACGACATCAGCAACAGAAGTGGAGGCATGAATATGGGCGGTGCACATCATCATCGTCGTCGTCGTAATCATCATCGTCATCATCATCATCATCATCATCATCATCATCATCATCATCATCATTATCATCATCATCATCATCATCATCATCATCATCATCATCATCATCAGAGGTATCATCATCATGATACTGATATTTGGTTACATACTGCGTACAATATTCACAAGTGCTATATGCATAGTTCCTATTCCACTGCAACTATTCGTTGCGCATTCCTCAGATTTCAAGAGCGCTGTATTTGTATGTACATGTATGCACCCTCAGGGAGCAAGCGGTTCCTTTGTAATTAGAAGCTGAAAGTGGCATTGAAGTGATGTTCCTACAGCTGCTGCAGCCGGTATACGTTGCTGAGCTTTTGCATCTGCTATGGCGTGCGAAAGAAGTTCTTTATATCTTCATCTCCACGAAGAACTGCCCGACATCGTTTGAGGATTTCCAGACAAAGTCCTTGACACCAAAGAAAGATGGCTTTTAATTAGATGGCTACTGGGACTGCTGAATCTTGCTGATGCATTACTGATCATAAATTATCTGATGATTTTTTAATAGAACGGTTGTTATAATGTTGAAGGCAGATGTTTGACGATATGCAAGTTTGGATGAATAGATGTCTAAAGTATTAGAATATCAGATGCTGATGCTGCTTATATACTGATACTGATGCTGATGTTGCTGATACTGATGCTGATGATGTTGCTGATACTGATGCTGATGATGTTGCTGATACTGATATGCTTACTGCTGACGCTGCTGACACTAATGCTGATGATGCTGCTGATTCTGATGCTGATGATGTTGCTGATACACGCGGGGGTAACTTTTTTCAACTTCTCTTCATCTGGGGGAATACGATTATTAGGCGGGTTACTTTATTTCGTGACACCGGCGCCTTTGACTGCAGAACCGTGAAAGTAGCAGCTTAAAGTTTGCCCGAATACGGCGAATAGCCTATTATTCTGTTTCATTAGCAAAATTTAACAAACGTTTTTAATGCAGCGTGTATGGTCCATGCTCTTTTCAGTGAACGAAAACACTGCATTACTGAAACCTGACGGGAAATATGCGAGTTGCAGTAGCGTGGATCCTAAACCTTTCGCCATAAGTGAGACAAACTTCACGCGAAATATATATGAGATGCTATTTCCTTTACGTTGATGCGGTGACATTTTCTCACTCTATGAGTGTCGTATTGTAATATTGTAAGTTAAGTGTGGCAGTTTGAATGCGCTAACCGTAAACGAAGTTGCGTTGAGTTGTTTAAGCGACGTTAGGGGGCAGAAGGGTGAAGGAGAAGGAAGAGGAGGAGAAAGAGAAGGAGGAGGAGGAGAAGTAGGAAAAGAAGGAGGAGGAGAAGAAGGAGGAGGAGGAGAAGGAGGAGAAGGAGATTGAGAAGGGAGAATGAGAATGAGAATGAGAAGGGAGAAGGACAAGGAGAAGGAGGAGGAGGATAAGAAGGGGAGGAGAAGGAGGAAGAGAAGGAGAATGGAGAAGGAGAAGAAAGAGAGAGGGAGAGTAATTGTCACGTGACCTAATTAATATTTATATTCACACTGTCGGTCCTAGCGTAATCTAACTCAAGCCTATATACATGCTGATCATACTATATATATATATATTTATTTATTCATGCCTAAACCGGGTCAAAAGCAATCTAGGTCAACGATCATAAATATTTATAATTATGCACAGTGATAGATTAAATGATGATTAAGTTCAAGAGCAATGCCAACGCCGAATTCACGGTCAGGATAAACAGACTTTCAACCAGAAATTAATGTCACTCTCATTGAATATTCTCTACCCTCAGGGTGAGAATTGCCGAGGGGTTGGGGTTTCAACCCCCCAGTCTTTCTTAGAGCCCCATGTTAAAGTCTGTTTTTCACACCCCGATTCCAAGTGGATAATTATGGTCCAAACCCCCAGTTATTTTTCCGCAATTCTTACACTGTCTACCCTAATCCTTCCGATCCTCCGCCCTCCAAGACTTCTCGCCCTCAACGAAACCACTCGTGGCAGTTATTCCGAACCTTCGTCTCTTCTGGCCACTGTTCTTTTGCTCTTTTTACGTTTTTTCGTCTTTACTTTTCATTGTCATTTAAGTGATGGACCAACTGCTTTGTTCTAGCCTGATATAAAATGCACGACTTGCACACTCCTCTACAGAGTTTGGCTCTGCGCATGTTGTGGACCAATAAAAAATTTGAATCGGGTGAGATTGGAGTGAGGCAACTTGTCAGTGACGTCGCTGATTTTTCGACTCGCAGGAGACGGATGGATGGGTGGATGGGTGGATGGATGGATGGATGGATGGGTGAATGGATGGATGGGTGAATGGATGGATGGGCGGATGGATGGATGGGTGAATGGATGGGGGTTGCACATGTAATCCGGGACTAAGCCAGCCGAGAGATTAGCCTGAAGCTTCTCTCTTACTGTTCTCAGTCGCCTCCTAATAGGATATTCCTTAAATGATCGATGGTCTAAGTGGATATTTTGAACGGCCTACGTGCGACTATGAAAGAGAGACAGACAGACATAGACAGAGACAAAGACGTAGACACAAACACAGATGGAGGGTAAAAGACAGAGACAGAAGAAGAAAGAAAGAAAGAGAGACAGAGACAGAGAGAAGAAGGAGGAGGAGGGGAGGAGAGGAGGAGGAGGGGAAGGAGAGGAGGAGGAGGAGGGAAAAGAAGAAGAAGAAGAATAGGAGGAAGAAGAAGAAGAAGAAGAATGAGAAGGAGGAGGAGGAAGAAGAAGAAGAAGAAGAAGAAGAAGAAGAAGAAGAAGGAAAAAAGAATTGTGAGAGACAGACAGAGAATAGAGAGTTTGGTTTGGGGATGGTATACTAATCACTGAAGACACCTGATCAACCGAATGATGCAGATACGCAAAGTCAGCGATCGCAGATTTACAATTTTACAGGTGTGAGGTGGAATTCTGTTGCAAAGACTCACACCAGACGCAGCAGCCATAGGAATGATGCAGAAATGACACGTTGCAGCAGCATTCGATCTGTCCGTATCATTTATATTTACACACTCAAGTGTATTTACACACCGAATCGAACAGAAAACGAAGTCGCTAACGTTACAGACGCACGCACGCACACACACACGCACACACACGAAAGCACAAGCACACTCAAACACACACAGACACTTACAAACACACGCACAAACAAACACCACACACACAAACACCACACACACACACAAACGAACATACATGTGCACATCCATCTGAAGTTAAGCCACGGTATTAATTGTGGGGTGCGGTGCGGCGGAGGTGTAGGGGTTCTGTGCTTTGGAGCCCTAAGGTTGCGGGTTCGAATTCACGGCAAGCCGCTGCGTAGGGTCCTCTGAGCAAGTCCTTAACTCGCAATTGATCATTCTCTACGGCGTGAAACTCCGATTCAGTGTCTGCGCTGTAGTCGGGATCGAGCGCCTCTGAGTAGCTTATTAAACAAGGGGCTATAACAAGAGCTCACGTATGTATATATATATGCATATATATTATATATGCATCATGCATGCATCAATTATCCTTCATGACTATAATTGCAGGGACCTAAGCGTCACTCCCTAATGACAAAGTATGAGTCGCTGGCGCTGATAAACCGGGTGACACAAAATTCCCGAGGATATTTATTTATAACCTACCTCCACGGTAGGCTATAAATCAGTTCAGTTGGACTTGAACCAACACGCTCTGCATCACAAGAAGAGCCCTTAACTAGTCGGTTATCTTGTGTTGTTTAGATTGTATTGTATTTACGACAACTTCTATAGCATCGTCGAGAGCAAGTTGATTCTGGGATGCTTTACACACACGATGTCAACAGTCAACATTCAGCTTTAGAGTTCCTCAGAAAGTACAGCTTTGACTGTTTTTGAAGGCACTTAAGCGTTTTTGTATCCTGTAGCCTAAGCTTATAGGTAATGAAAATCTCTTCCATGCGCGTGGGCCAGAGACCCGAAAAATCCGATCTGTTATTTAATTGCAACGGTAGCACTGGAATTGTTCCTATTCTTAAAACGGCTTTAGAATTTAGATTGTATACTGAGGACTTGATTCGTAACCGTTTCAGCAGCGACTGACTCGCTCTCTTTTTAAGTAATCTTCTTATTAGACCAGGTGCGGTTAATATTTAACCGAGCTCCGAGTTGAAAGCGACGGAATTACTGCCATTCCTTGTCTGCGATTCTTTCGACGCAGGTGGTTGTTAGAGCGCGACGCTGTCTGGCCACTAGAGGCGCTTTGTTCTACTTAAGCCACGCATGCGCTGTCCCGTAATTGTTCCAAATTCCATCGACAGCACCACAAGCGCTATCTGCCGCGTTTCTGCTGCAATCTGCAATTCTCTTATGGGCGCTAGTTACCCGTAGTGGTCGTTTTGAAGTAGATGGGACGGGGTGCTATGAAGGGCATTGAAGGCATAAGATGTTTTTAAGGAACTGTACATGTACATAAGTGGTGGCCTGGCCCTTGCGTGTCTGTGGTGGATTCGTTCTGCACAATACAGTAGCTGCACCTCTGAATGGTTTACCCTATTGTTGCTGCTTTATAAATGTCTCAATACAATACAACTGTAATTTGATAATGATCTCCTTACAAAGTTCAGGAGTGTTCAAATGTTCATGGGCGCTGTGTGCGGGTGCGTGCATGTGTGCGTGCATGTGTGCATGTGTGCATGTGCATACATGTATGTGCTTGCATTGTGCGTGCATGTGTGCATGTGCATACATGTATGTGCGTGCATGTGCGCGTGCATAATATTATGTGCGTGCATGTTTGCGTGCATGTGTGCGTGCGTGTGCTCTTTGAGTGTCTGTGTTCTCGCGCCCTTGCAATGACTGCACGGATCTCGTACATGCACGCTGCTTGTTACATGTTTAACGACACTGCCATATCAAAGATGATTAGTGCCGCCCTCCTCCTTTATCCAGGCTTGGGACTGGCACTGGCAGAGCGCAACCAGTGGCGGAGTTGGGGTCTGGTACATACATGGCTCGGTTTATAGGATCAATTTTTTAGGTCCCGTCTGTTTTGTTTACTGGCTGACACTCAGAGCGTGTTCTGCGTTCTGCCGCGGCAGAATGAGCAATGGAGCAATTGAGCAATGGAGCAATTGAGCAATTGTTGAGCATGCCAGTTTTCCCAAGTTTACGCTCTTTTTTCATCTTCCCCGATGACCCTGCAGCATGTACGTGTCAAGACGTCAAGATAACGCACGCGTCCCTCGCAAACCCGTCGAACCTACTTACACCAGTGATATCAGACTGAACTGATTCACTCCAAGTTTATTTATACTACAAAGCATCGGAGGGGGGGGGTGAAGGTAATGGCAAACACTCTGGCACAAAGAGCGCACGGATGCGGGATTACGTCTCGCTACCCTCCCCAAAAGTTCACTCAACCTTCCATTCGGCAGATGGCGTTGGTAAACAGAGCAGTATGACGTGTGAACAATAATTGATAAATAATATAAATAATCAAGGAAGAGCGCCAGGATAGTATAAGATAGTGTAAGCTATTAGCTATAATTGCTGGATCCTGTTGCACTGTAGCCTATACTTAGCTGTTCATGGTTGTGCTGTTGATTTTAGCAACAGAACTGAGCGTGTGCAATAAACAAATTTCAAATTCGAATTCACATTGCATGGCAACCAACAGTTAAATTCGACTCATGTAATCTAATAATTTGCGTTCGCGATGATGCTGCGTTGTGTCAGTTTGAAATTAAAGATTATTATTAGATTATTATTAGATTATTATTATTAGGCATAGATTATTACTATCTGTATTAGTGGCACACCAGTTGTAGAGGTTGAATCACTGTTGGTTCAAGTAGACAGTGGTGACGTAGAAATTCTATTGTTTTCAAGAAATTGCATGGCGAATGTTTTCGACGAGTATTCAACGAAAAGAATTTACACGTGTGTGCGTGATTTTATTTTATTTGTTAACTTCCTTTCAACATTATAATTATGTTTCAACAATATTTACTTATCGTTTCTATCATTTCAACATTATATGTTTCAGCAGTATTTACTTATCGTTTCTATCTGCAACTATTATACGTGGCACTGCGATGCTGGTTATGCTTGCAATAATATATCGGAGTGCGTTGTGTAAGAGTTGTGGTGAGATTTAATTGTAAACCGTCTGTGATGTTTCCTTTCATCCAAGAGTATCCACTTGGCACCGGCCAATGCTGCTGCTGCTGCTGCTGGTGGTGGTGCTTATGTTTCCACTCAGCCGACAATGTTGATGCTGTTAGGTTGTGATGCTGTTACCGTCGAATGCCCATCCCCATTACTCCCCCATCCACTCCCCCATTCCTCCCCATCATTCCCCAATCCACTCGGCCTTCACAAGACGCAATCAAGCGCGTCTCATTGGCAGCGTCGTCACTTGGCATCGACTTTCTGCTGAAGCAATTACCATTAATTGCTGCGAAGGTGTGACAGGTGACCAGCGCTGATCGATGACAACAGCACCAGCAGCAGCAGCAGCAGATGGATGAACAGCAGCGCCGCTAATCCGCATCCACATCTGCGCCACAGGAAAATGGTCGACCACTACATAACAAGACCAGAGGATATACAGTGACTTATCCATCCATCCACATATACATACATACATAGCCACTCATGCATTGCATACATACATACATACATACATACATACATACATACATACATACATACATACATACATACATACACACATACATACATACATACATACATACATACATGCACACATACAAACATATATACATATATACATACTTACATGCATACATACATACATACATACATACATACATACATACATACATACATACACACATACATACATACATACATACATACATACATACATACATACACACATACATACATACATACATACATACATACATACATACATACATACATACATACATACATACATACATACATACATACATACATACATACATACATACATACATACATACATACATACATACATACATACATACATACATACATACATACATACACCTCTCCATCCATCCATTCATCCATTGTCCGGCTTAATTTCCTCCTTCATTTTTACATTTCCGTCCAATGTCTTCTCTCCACCTCCTCTCTCTCCAGCCCTCTCCACTCAATGTCTCTGTGCCTCTACATCTGTCTCTATCTTCCTGTCTGTGCCTCTACATCTGTCTCTATCTTCCTGTCTGTGCCTCCTTTGCCTAACCCACTCATATACTGTACTTGATATCACTAGTTGTCTCCGTTTCTCTCTCTCTCTCCCTCTCTCTCTCTCTCTCTGTCTCTGTCTCTCTCTCTCTCTGTCTGTCTCTCTCTCTCTCTGTCTCTCTCTCTCTCTCTTTCTCTCTCTCTCTCTCTCTCTCTCTCTCTCTCTCTCTACCTTTCTCGTTGTTCGCTCACCGCAATTATGCAATGCATGCTTATGCGTAATCCTCCCTGGCTCCGTATCCCGACCATCTTATAAGCTGGAAAACATCGTCTGTAAGGATTAGAAGTGGCTGTCGACCAGACAATAAGAATAATGAAGCTGCATCTCGCTCAAGCAATCAGCATTCATCAAATTAGTCAACGACATTTGCAATTACTTCGCTGGAGTAATAAGAAAAAGAAAAAATTCATAAAAATATAACGACGGTATACGTGCAGGTGAAAACTCGATCTTCACAATAATTTGACCTTTGAACTTCTGTGAACTTACAGAGCAGTTGTTTACTAATATTAATACAAGCCAGAGCTGTTTTAAATTTTTTTTTAGAACTGCACAACCCCTTCTTTCCTTTCCCATCCTCCATGGTAAATTACTTTCAATCGGAGGACAATGACCTTTTTGCCATAGATTTCACTGCAAAGAAGTGCTTCTATACAACTGTACAAATCCATTTAGAACTGCACATTTTGTGGACAACTGAACGTTAAAAAAGCCCTGATACCTGCAATAATAATAATATGAAAGAATACTTCTAGTTATTATCGTTATAATTATAATACCAATGATGATAGTAGTACCGGTATAATACAATTATCAGTTGAACGACACAGTGTTAAAATAATAAAACTATGTCATTAGCATCGCCCTCCTACTTTCTCCATGCTTGGGATTGGCACTGTCAGAGTACAAAGTTTAGCGATAGTATGAAATAATAATGCGATTTATATAGCGTCGGGTGCAACCGAGATCGAAGAATTACGGCGCTCTTCTCGTGACTTTCCCAACCATCGTTGTCCTCGAATTAATTTATAGAATTCCACTCTAAGAGAAGCATCAGTTCTTTTTCCAGGTGACATTGGCATAACGCTCCTCTCCTCCCACTTAGCCTACTTATCCACAGTGGTCTGTTCATGACATTTTCATCTATCTTTTCAATGTTATTGATACAAATAACATAATAATATTATATTTCGCTATTCAAGACAATTCAGTTGACATAGGCTACCGCGACTTATTGCAGGAAATATGGAAATGAAAAGTGGACTGAGGTAGGCCTATATGTGACATGTGTTTCGCAAAATTCAAAGCTAGATATGAGTTTCTACTGAATCCTGAAGTTTAAAACTGCGAACAGCCGGGAAGCGGTCTCAACACATTAATAGAGTAATTTTATTAACGCCGCTATAGTTTTGTTCATGACTCTGGATAGGCCTATTCGATGGAAGTTGAAGGTCGTTTCGAGTGAAATTGACATTAAAAATTTAATAGGGCCAGTCGTTTACGAAGAACTTGAGAAATCCGACCAGGCCTTAATCACAGTGTCTAATAAGCCTAAGAGCAGAAACCAGGTTGGAGATGTCATTCAATTTCGACGGCATTGGACACCACATGCGGTGTAATAGAGACGCTACAGGTGACTTTCACGTCATTAGATGCATCAACATTATGATATCATATTATACTCCTAATCGACACAGTAGACTTCGACAGGAGACTTCCACAGGAGACTTCCACAGGAGACTTCGCGGTCTATGCTTTCTCGTATATAATGCGGTCTCCGTGGTGCCTTTAGTTCAGTGCCTAGCTTCAAGGTCATGAGATTGAATGCTACCAAATGTAAAAGGTTGGATGAAATGCATTAAAGGAAGTAAAAGAGGAAGGTCGTTGAATTAATATTGTCTACAATTATGCGCCGTAATCGAAATATCCTGCAGGCCGCATGCAGCATTAACAATCATGCTCATGAGAGATAATAATTGTACAATGTACAATAATTATAGTACATGTACATGTACATGACAGTCAGCGACGAGTTACTATCATAGGCTTATACCGGTACCATATTAAATCAAAGGTTCTTCAATCAATTAATCATTCAATCAATCAATCATTGTTCAATCAATGGTGTGTCGCGACATATTACTTTATCTATTCCATGTTCACCTCGACCTAGAGTGATTAGACAATGTTTGCCTTATAGGCAGTATACATTAGCCACACAAGTCCTATACATACATGTATACTCGTCGAAGGCAGTTATAATGCATTGTATTGTATCTATAAATTTACAGAGCTTCTCATAGTCACACTGATCGGATAAGAACTCATCAATACAGAGAATCCAAAATGCAGGACCAATAAAGGCATTGAAAGCTTGAGGTTTTGGGATGTTGATCAAGTCCTTTTGAAGAAGGACAACATTGTCTTAGTATAATAGTGATGATCACATTCTTACTGTTCTCATTGAAAGTTGGCGATAGAACACGTCAGCGTTTGTAGTTTACACGCATAATATACAGCTAAGACAGGGCTTTTTTAACGTGCAGTTGTACACAAAATGTGCATTGTACACAAAATGTGCAGTTCTCAATGTATTTGTGCAGTTGTAGACGCATTTCTGTACAGTTAAAACTAGCAAAAAAGGTCAATTTTCTCCGATTGAAAGTAATAATTCACCATGGTGGATGGAAAAGGAAAGAAGAGGTTGTGCAATGTGCATGCAGTTCTAAAAATTCCTTTAAAACAGCCCTGAGCTAAGAGCCAGCGGAGCAAGTCCAGGAAGGTCAATGCTTTCCAGATCGTATACGTTTAGAAGAGAAGTTCTTTAGCGTTGCAAAGACCGTAAATGTCTTGTTGGTCGATATTAGCGGTTACAACGAAAGCAAACTTAAACCTAACAGAGTCTGCTGCAGCTGCTGTCAGGAACTAACGATGATGTCTATCTATTCGGTACATTGCGAACACGCGCAGTTCGTGAATGTACATTGTATACGCAGCAAGTGTCTTTGGCAGCATCATCATCAGCAGCAGCATCAGCCTCGTCATCGTTATCATCGAAGGTGACTTCCTTCTTCTTCGTCAATGGAAGTCACAGCCATAAGCGATGCACCCGAGGGGTTAACGATTGACGTAAAGTGCTCAATTGATGGCTTGTGCTGCTTGTGTAAGTGGCTCTAGTCAGGCGAATGCGTACGGTTACTACGGTAATACTGATAGAACGGCGTGCCATATCTTGAGTGATCTCTTTCTTTCTGGCTATTTCTCTCTCTATTCATATCTGTCTTTCGGTCTCTGGTTGTCTCTCTCCATCTGAATCTCTGTTTCTTTATCGGTCTCAGCCTCTGTCTCTGTATAAGTCTCTGTCTTCGATCTGTCTGTCTGTATCTCTTCTGACGACCAGAAGCAGGAAACCAGTTTAATTCCGGCCATTGAGATTATCTTTGCAGCAGTTCGTACGCATTTCATCTGTCTTCTGAGTCAATAAAACTTAAACGTGAGACCAATGCAGCAAATGTCATATTATAAGTCATGTTAGCCTACATTTATTCTACATTATTTCATGTCATTCTGTGCCATGATATCTTTTGTTTGTCATTACTATCTCATGCAATGTTACGCTATGTAACGTCGAACCAAGATTATGGCATGTCGTGTCATGCTATCCTAATTTAGGCTATGTTATATTATACATGTCCACTGGCTACCAAATTTAGAATCGACACAGGCCTACATCATAGGCAGATATATAGGCCTATTATTTTTCGCCTAACATTAGACCCATCTGTTTCATGTTTGGTCCCGAACCGTGTTGCCACGGAGGTTTCAGAAATAAACCCAGATTTCCTTGGAATAGCCTACGTCCGGCCGAAAAGTCAAGAAAACGGCAAAAAAGTTGATGACCTTTTTTTTAGTCGTCCGATCCAAAAAGTCAAGAAAAATGTAAAAATTTTCAACTCACCCAAATAAACCTAGATTTCCCCCAAAAAACCAGAAACCCAGACGAAGACGAAAAACCCAGATCTAGTGGAAAAAACACAGCTGTGGCATCACTGGTCCCGAAGCTGTCACATAATTAGTCTATTGCGTTCTATGCCGACTGCGTCTGCCTACGCATTATATCTGTGTGAATATATTTCGACTCGTTCCGTATACCCAGGTTCTCCTTTTACTCTCGGCCGACACGTAGCAGACCCCAACCGCAGGGCCCCTCCCTGGTCGGTCAGTCGGTCGGTGGGTGGGTCGGTGGCCGATGGTTTCCTGTGGCGGAGACCGCGCGGTCGTCTCCCGCGAATTCCAATCCCAGAAACCATTAGGCTTCTGACAGTAATTTGACTATTAATTAGATGTAATATTGATAAAACGGCGTGCCATATGATCATCCCGTCTGATCTCAGCCGACCGTCCTCTGTCTGTCCCTATCTCTCTTCCGTTCTATCCGTGCGTATCTCTCGATCTGTCTGTGGATTAGCTTCATTGGCTGTCGTTTTGACTGATCGCGTATGGCGTCGTGTTTACTGTGGCGCTATATAAACGATGACTACGGAGGCGGTGAACGGCTTTGACTGCGCGAGTTAGCGTTGAATTGCCGACCTTAACTTAATTCGGTGTTGATACGGTTGCACTCATTGTTAAAGAGGTTCATGATTATCGCGTTCACAAAGACAGTTCAAGCATAATAAAAAAAGAAAATTCTTTCAAGCAGATGTGTGTTAGTTGCATGACGCTATATTAAGTGGTTTCACAGTAAATGCAATGTTATGCATGAATCATTATATCGATACATGTATTTATGCATACATACCCATAATCATATACAGGAATGCATATATATTATACATAAATAAATGAACATAATGTGTACATGTATATGCATGCATATGTTTCTGCATGCATGCACTTCATACATTCATTCATACATACATGCATACATACATACATACATACATACATACATACATACATTCATACATACATATATACATGCACATATATACATATATTACATACACGCATACATACATACATACATATTACATACATACATACATACATGCATACATACATACATACATACATACATACATACATACATACATACATACATACATACATACATACATACATACATACATACATACATACATACATACATACATACATACATACATACATACATACATACATACATACATACATACATACATACATACATACATACATACATACATACATACATACATACATACATACATACATACATACATACATACATACATACATACATACATACATACATACACAC
Organism: Lumbricus rubellus; assembly: GCA_945859605.1. Classification (NCBI taxonomy): domain Eukaryota; kingdom Metazoa; phylum Annelida; class Clitellata; order Crassiclitellata; family Lumbricidae; genus Lumbricus; species Lumbricus rubellus. Next base: position 13,342,633 of record OX243818.1, read on the forward strand.
AAGTTACGATAAGATTCGTTATGCAGTCTGAAGTACTACAATACGATACAATATTATACAATGCAACACACAATTTCTATGCAACGCATATCAATGCAGAACAGTATAAAATATAAACGGTACAATAAACCACAATAGCAGGCCTATAATACAACGGGATTGACGCGCGGTTCACTGTGATATAAAGGCTTCCAGCAGCAATAGTCACATGTAGGGAAGTCCGCCACTGGTTGCGCTCTACCAGTGCCAGTCTCAAGCCTGGACAAAGGAGGAGGGCGTCGCGAATGCACAGTAATGTTAAACTGAAACTACCTATAGGCAGCAGGATACCATTAAAGCAATGTTATTTATGAATAATTCAGCACGAAATAATGAAGCAAGAACAATTCTTAAAAGAAATTCTTCAGCACTGCGAATTACACCTTAAGCGGTGAATAGAATCCAGTTCCGCCAGATATAATAACAATGGCGAAAACAAGATAACAAATGAAACGGAATAATAGCATCAAAAGAAACGGTCGAGGTATTTGTCCACCGGAGATGACTACACATGTGCATTGTGCACCTTCTCTTCATCCTCGCATTTTTCTTTTGTTCCTTTCTTCCTGCATTCCTTTTCCGTCCGTCCGTCCCCCTCCCTCCCTCCCTAGCTCCCTCCCTCCATCCCTCCATCCCTCCATCCCGCCATCCCTCCATCCTTCTTTCCCTCCCAAACTCCCAAACTGCCTCCCACCCTCCCTCCGTCCTCCCTCTCTCCGTCCCTTCCTCCCTCGGTCCCTCCCTCTCTTTCTTTCTTTTTTTCTTCCTTTCTTCCTTCCTTGCTTCTTTCCATCCTTCCTTCCTTCCTCTGTTGCTCTTGGGATTTACCCGGATGTGAGGCTCGCAAGGTCAAAGAGCAGAAATCCTATTAGATCCACTGGTTGGACAACAGTCCACTGATGCACACGCACACGCACACGCACACACGCACACACACACACGACTCACCATTGAACGTCAGAGATCCGTGTTCAGCATCACACTAATTCAGTTGTGTATTATAAAATTAATTAACTAACTGATTCACAATATTATTACTCTTTCTATCAGCTGATTATAATCTTCGCTTTTAATTTCAAAATGACACAACGCGGTATGATTACAATATTCTTAGTATATATATGAACGGATAATAATCACAAGTTATGACAGCAGTCGTATTTAACTGTCAGTAATGGTTAATGGTAGTAGGAATCGATCCCGTATCGCTGCGCTCTTCGTGCCAGAGCGGTTCATGCGTGTTTACTAGTATGTATGCGAAACGCTCCCGACTACAGCGCGGACACTGAATCGGAGTTTCACGCCAAAGCGCTGAGCAATTGCAAGTGAAGGACTTGCCCAAGGTCCTGAGGTAGATTCAAATCTGCAACCTTCCGGCTGCAAAGCAACGAACATACCTACTACACAACCGCGCAAGTAGCCGTCGGTCGGTCTGTCGGTCGGTCGGTCATGACTCTGTAAACATTCGCCAACGACTGTATTGAGATCGCGGATGACGAACATCATTTTCCTTTCACTTCTGCGTATAAGGGAAACAGGCGACGAGTTGTGGACCGTTGTTAACTTCTTATCAAATGGATTAGAGCAGTGGTTCCCAAACTTCAGTAGGCCGCGGACCGGCAATAATTTTGGGTGAAGCTCGTGGACCGCTAACTTAGGCCTTAATGGCGATGATCAACACAAATATAGCCTCGAAACTGACAGCAGTCATCAATGTAGTAAATTTATAATAAATTTAAATTGTTCGAATTCGCCATCTGGCAAGTTATAATAAGGTGCGCTGATTTATTTCAAATTTTTAAATATTAAGACAGAAATTTGAATAAATTTTGAAGAACAATTCGAATAATTTCACAATTTCAAACAAACAAATTAATAATTACAGTTTATTTTTTATTTTTAACTCTTCTCCGTGGACCGGCGATCATACCTCCGCGGACCGGCACCGGTCCGCGGACCACCACTTTGGGATCCACTGGATTAGAGGCTATTATAGTGGAATGACCGATATGGGCTGGTCCATGGGAGGCGACTGTAATACCTCCTGCCAGCGTTGCCACTCTGAAAAATTAAAAAACCCAAGTTGGTCGGTCGAAAAAACCCAAGAAAACCCAAGTTGGTCAAATGGTGTACGGACACTTGAACGGCGGTCAATTGAACGGCCGACACTTGACCGGCGACACTTTAACGGGCGATATTAGAACGGGCCGACAATAGAACAGGCGACACTTGACCGGCACGTCATAATTATTACCGGGTCGACTAATGAACAATTCACAAGGTGCGGCGTTGTACACTATGCACTTAGGCCAACTCTGAGTTTTGACTGAATGTTGGGAGCGACGTTTGGCAACACTAAATACTAGAGACCATAGCCTAAGCGTACGGGAGATTTCAGCAGTGTGGCAAAAATTGAACTTTTAAATTTTACTATGACTTTACCGATCAATTGTCCACCGGTCATCTGTCGCCCGTTCAACTGTCTGGCCGTTCAATTGTCTCAGCGGTCATCTGTACACCGTTCTACTGTCGCCGTTCTAGTGTCGCACTGTGATAACCTCCTTGTGATCACCTCCTCCTATCAGTCTCTTCGGAAGCTTCTTCGTATAAGTTCGTGGTAGCATAGGCCTATCCCTAGATAACTGTTTCATTAGCTAAATGGCTAGGTAAAGAATCTACAGACTTTCACTGTTTTGCAACCAACAACGACGACGTGTTTAAGTCTTCTTATTATACTCCAAAATCCGATGTAAAGTAAAACGATCAGCAACAACACAACAATGACTACACTTGCGTTATCATAACAACTACACGACTACTACCTTCATCAGTCTACTCTATCGCAACTCAACAACAACTATTACAGCCTATCTCAACGGCTCTCAACACACAACACTCCTTCTTCACTTCCACTCCCTCCTTGTACACTCAACGTACGCTCGTCTAGACATCACGCGCTGTCCAGACAATCACCTGTCCAGACGCCGCGCGCCAATTTGCAGTTGGCCTACCTGCGTCGCTGTACGACAATCGTCGTGCATTGATTAAATTAGCTTACATTACCTCCTTCCTTTCTTTTGAAGAGAGCTAATTAATCTTAAAAATTAGCGAACGTATAATGCTTAAACTAAATACAAACAATTCCTATACTAAATGCAATCACAAAATATCTTATACTACAATCTCGATAAGCAGTCCGCTACTACATTCAGCTTTCCCTTCTTATAGTTCAATAGAATGTCAAAATTTTGCAATGATAAAGACCATCGGACTAACTTAGCAGACTTCGACATTGACTCAGTCAAATAAACTAAAGGATTATGGTCAGTGAACACATTAATCTTGGAACCAATAATAATTTCTTTCAATTTGTTTAAAGCCCATATGATTGCATAGGCTTCCTTCTCAATCGTCGCCCATCTCCTCTGGGTATCTGTCAGCTTCTGACTGATAAATGAAACGGGACGTTCTATCCCCTCATCGTCCACTTGTGACAGCACAGCCCCCACAGCAAAATCACTGCGATCACAGTACAAATTAAATGGTTTGCCAACCTCGAACATGTATAAAATCACATTTGATAAAACAATTTCTTTAAGAGAATCAAAAGACTTCTGGTGGTCCTCAGTCCAAACAATGTTCTCAGGTGTCTGCTTGCTAGTTAAATCTGTTAATGGTTTAGCAATTTCAGCAAAATTACAAATAAATTGTCTGTAAAAACCAAAAAATCCTAACACTTGCTTCACTTGCTTCTTCGTTTCAGGGTTTTTTAAATTAATCAAACTGTCAATCCTATCTGGATTCATCATCTTCTTCCCTGATCCTATGAGGTGACCGATGAATTTCACCTCACTCTTACCAAACACACATTTCTTCAAGTTCAAGGTTACATTATGCAGTCTTATTTGTTTCAAAAACAATTCTAAATGTTTCAAATGAATGTTCCAATCATCAGAATGTACTGCAATGTCATCAACATAGGGTTCAGTAAATGCATTAATCGGTTGCAAAATCATGTTTATTGCTTTTACAAAAGTCCGTCCAGAGTTAATCATGCCAAACGGGACACGTGTAAATTCGTACAGTCCATTATGGGTAACGAATGCGGTTTTCCATTGGTCGGATTTCTTCACAGGACAAGTCCAGTAAGCACTGCGACAGTCCAAAACGGAAATGAACTTGGATTTCCCGACTTTGCTCAGCACATCGTTGACGATCGGCATGGGATATCGACAATTTTCAGTATATGAATTCACGTACCTGTAGTCGCACGCGAGTCTCAAGGATCCGTCCTTCTTCTTGACGATGACCAGCGGACTTGCCATTCTGCTCGACGACGGTTGAATGATGTTTGCTTTCAGCATCTCTTGTATTTGTTTGTCCACTTCTGCGCGGTATATCAGCGGTATTCGATAAGCCATGAACTCCTTCTCTCGAAAGTCCGGTCTCAGCACCACTTCGTGTTCTACCAATGTACATAATCCAGGTTTGTCCGAAAATCTGTCTGCATAACGGTTCAGTACATCCAGTAGCTGTTTCTGTTGCTCGCTCGTAAGATGTCCAATCTGTTCATAGTCCAATTGCAGCGATTTCTGTGTCGTCTCTGCATGGTCTTCTTTCAATGGTAGCTCTACCACTGATCCGAATTCGTCGTCCTCTTCCACGATGAGACCACACGATAATGTTCTTGCGATGAACTTCCTCATTTTGTTGGCATGGACGATTCGTCGGCCGTTTTCATTCATGTCCACCAGATACGAATACTTGGATCTTCTTTGTAGCACTGTACATGGACCATGCCATCGTGAGATCAATTTATTGGTTGACGTTGGATACAGGACGATGACGTTTTCTCCTGGTTCGAATTCTTTATCCTTGGCCCTCTTGTTGTATTGACTGGCGTATTGTTTTTGCTTTTCCTCTGCACAATTATCAGCAAATATCAAAGCTTTCTCCATGTCTGCTCTTAAGTTCTTCAGGTACTTTGCTGGTTGTACTCCAATGTTTGGCGGTAGATTTATTTCTTTGGTCCAGCTTTCCTTTAAGATAGTTAATGGTCCTCTTGGCATTTTTCCATACACCAGCAGATATGGTGCCACTCCTGTCGTTGCGTTTGGAACTTCTCTCAATGCCCATACAGTAAACGGAATGATTTTATGCCACTGTCTTGGATTTTCCACAATGACATGATGTACCATCTTCTTGAACGTCTGATTCCATCTCTCGACTAATCCGGCTGCCTCTGGATGCCCTGGTGAATCGAATCGTGGACAGCATCCCATCAATTTCAAAAATTCCCTTGTAAGACTGGCTGTAAAATTCGTGCCTCTGTCGCTGGTGATCACAGATGGCACCCCCACGTCAATGAATAGCTTCATCAAAGCTTCGCACACAGCCTTAGCAGTCAATGACTTCAGCAAAAAGATTGTCGGCCATCTTGTACATGAATCCACTATGCACAAGCAATACTTATGCCCAGCTGCTGACTTCGGTTCTATTGGGCCTATCACGTCCATAGTCATCCGTCGGAATGGTACATCTTCCCTTGGAATTGGTGTAATCGGCACTCGATCCATCACCAAACTTCGTGCCTTCAGCTGACACTTCTCACAGGACTTACAAAATTTCACCACGTCTCGACGCATCTTTGGCCAGACAAAGGACAACTTGATTCTCTCTCGTGTCTTCTCTTCTCCCAAGTGTCCGCCAAATACTGACTCGTGAGCTAATTCCATTACTTGAATTCTTCTCTCTTTCGGTAACACCAACTGGTACACTAGCTGATCCAGCATTTGATGCTTCTTATACATCAATCCATTCACCACGCTAAACTCTGATCCTTTGTCTTCAGCGATCCTCCACCACGATTTCAGTGACTCGTCATTTCTCTGCTGCTCCTCGAATTTCTTCGCATCTTCCAGCTGTCTTTCATCGTTCGAATTCTCTGTGAACAAGTCCCTCATACTTGTCTCCAGTTCAGCGTCGCTTCCGGAATCTTCACTATCATTTCGTTCACATGCAGCCATCTCTTCTTCAGTTTCATTGTTCTCAGATGTTGTTCTTTCGTCATCTTGAATGCTGAGTTCATCTTCGCTGTCCGTGTCATCTTCTTGCGAACTTTCGTTTATCGTTTCATCTTCTCCGCCTTCGACTTCTGCTCTCCGACTTTGTGCTCTTGTAGTCACATTCGCTTGTAGTTCCCCTTGCAATACACTCACTGGTGGAATCTCTTTCAATTCTGCAATTATCTCCGGATGTAGCAAGAACTTTTCTCTGTTTTCTTTGCACAGATCCGCTGGAATGCTGGCACACACTAAAGTTAAATATGGCGCGATATTTATTGTCCTGTCCTCTGTAACTGCTCCTTCGTTACGACCGCTCATCCGCACTTCGATTTTCACCAACTTAGCTGGAATCGGCTCTCCAGCTACACATTGCAAATGAACTCTGCCGATTTCTTCTACTGTCGTTCCTTTCAGTAGTTCCTCGTTGATTACTGGTATCTCGGTCCCCGAGTCAATCAACGCCTCGACTTGCACAGGCTGCCCATCAGTCCCACGTATCTCCACATTTACATGCTGCAACGATATCTTCTTTATGCGTTGACACTCCTCTTTACTTTTTGTTTCTCGACAAATTTCTGCAATGGAAGGAGTCTTTATCGCTTCTTTCTGTATGGTGAACTGCGACGTACACTTCATTACCGACTTCACTTCTGTTTCACGATCGTCCGATTCTTCAAACTGGTCTGGTGCATTCATCACTTGTATCTGGTTTACTCGAAGATTTTCTGCACTTCTGCTAAAGTTCTTCCTCAGATTTGCCGCTCCTGGTGCTTGGCAATGTTTTATTAGGTGTTTGTCAGAATGACAGTTGTGGCAACGTTTCTTTATAAAACTTCTTTGCTCATTGTTCTCCCACTTGTTGTACGGCGTGTATGATGCATTACTTTCTGTTGGGCGTCCCAGCGGCGGAGTTCGATTGTAGGCTTGTCTGTCCCACGTTGACTCTTTCTTATCTTTCCAATACTGCTTTCCAGAATAATTATCTTTCTTTGCATCATTACTCTTGGCCTGGCTTCCGGTGTCTTTGCTATCCTTGTTCCACTTGAATGGCTTTGAGCTATTTCCCCATGCTTCAAATTTCGGTTTGTCTTGGAACATCACACCAATCCGATTGTTTACATGTATGTCTGCGAGGTCTGCAACATTACTAGCTTCCAAGCATTCTGTGCCCTCTTTTGCTAAGACAAACTGTAGTGGACCTGGTGGTAAACATTCTTCCAGCTTATCCGCCACTAACAAATCAAACAGCTTCTCGTAGTCTTTGCCCACTCGTCTACTCAGGACATAATAATTCAACAGGTTCTTCAGCCTAGCCGTGAACATCGTATACGTTTCTTCGGCTGTCTTCTTGGCATCTGCAAACCTTGACCTGTACTCACGAGCTGTTAATTTGAATTCCTTCAACAAATGCTCTTTCACTGCATCGTATTTATCTAAATTCTCAAATGACAATCGATTCAATACCGTTCGCGCTCTCGGGGTCATCAATGGCAACAACAATTTCACCCAATATTGCTTTTCCACAGCGAAGCTATTGAATGCATTTTCAACTGTTTCAAAATATAATGGCACTTCCATCATATCATACGGCATCTTCGGTAACACATGCTTCATTGCGTCACCTATCTTCTTAATCTTGGACACCATTGTCTCACTTTCTTTGAGCCTAATCTGTTCTGATACTTCCCGGCTCTTACGATCATCTTCGTCTCTCTTCTTCAGTCGATCTTGATCTTCGATTCTCCGCAGTTCTTCTTGTTCAATCTTCTGCTGCAACAGTTCTAACTGCTTTCTGCGTTCTTCATTTTCAATGGCCATTTCTTTAAGTTGAGCCTCCTTGATAGCAAGTTTCTTTTGTTCTAACTGCATCTGCTCTTCTCTTTCTCTTTCTGCTTTTGCCAAATTGTCTTTTCCGGCTTGAAATTCTTCCTGACGAATTTCTTCTGCTCTCTCCAGTTCTTGTAAACGCATCTTTTCTTTTTCTTCCTCGCGAGCCTTTTTGTCCTCAATCTGCTGCTTTCGTATTTCTTCATCGCTTTTTCTTGCTTTTTCGTACTCTATCATTAACTCCATCCTTCGTCGTTCTGATTCGTCACGATCTATTTTCATTTGTTCTAACTGAAGCTGGAACTGTTGCTTCTGCATGTCTATCTCTTGTTGTCTTATCCTTTCTAATTTTTCTGCTCTTTCCGCTCGTTGCTCCTCTTTCTCTTTCTCCTCTTGTTTACGCTCTTTCTCCTCTTGTCTGCGCTGCTCTTCTTTCTCTTTTTCTTCTTGTTTACGCTCTTTCTCCTCTTGGCACCGTCGCTCTTCTTTCTCCTTCTCTTCTTGGCGACGTTCTTTCTCTTCCTGTCTACTCATCATCATGAGTTGTAGCAACGCCTCTATAGACATAGGTGGCTGTGGCTTCTCAACTGGCTTCTCCGCAGCGCCTCCGACAGCACCTTCTTCTTCTTCTTCTTTCTTAGCCCAAACCTCGGCTAAATTTCTCATCAAACTTTCCCTCGACATCTGTCCGACTTCTTCTGCATCTAGACCTGCTTCGATTAATAATTTTATTATTCTTTCGGAAGCCATCTTCTTAATAGTCGCTTGCTTTTGCTCTGTAAGTTTCTCCATCTTACTTCTTTACTTTACTGATGCTAGTCGATAAATAGTAGGCTACTCTTCAAATGTTTGCAATTGACTGACTTCAATTCTTTATGCACACTTCAATAGACAAGCAAGTTTTTCTACCTTGTAGTCGTTGTGTTGTCGTTTCTCACTGACGTACGGATGCTCGATGTATCGTTGCTTCTCCCGTGTGCTCGGCTCCTCGATAAATTCACAGCGTCCGTTCCTCCACAACTAGGATCGTTCTCCTGCAACTTGGATCGTTATCCTACCGCAACGACACCAAATGTAATAAACCTCCTTGTGATCACCTCCTCCTATCAGTCTCTTCGGAAGCTTCTTCGTATAAGTTCGTGGTAGCATAGGCCTATCCCTAGATAACTGTTTCATTAGCTAAATGGCTAGGTAAAGAATCTACAGACTTTCACTGTTTTGTAACCAACAACGACGACGTGTTTAAGTCTTCTTATTATACTCCAAAATCCGATGTAAAGTAAAACGATCAGCAACAACACAACAATGACTACACTTGCGTTATCATAACAACTACACGACTACTACCTTCATCAGTCTACTCTATCGCAACTCAACAACAACTATTACAGCCTATCTCAACGGCTCTCAACACACAACACTCCTTCTTCACTTCCACTCCCTCCTTGTACACTCAACGTACGCTCGTCTAGACATCACGCGCTGTCCAGACAACCACCTGTCCAGACGCCGCGCGCCAATTTGCAGTTGGCCTACCTGCGTCGCTGTACGACAATCGTCGTGCACTGATTAAATTAGCTTACACGCACGTTCTTTTGTCGTCCGTTCTAATGTCATGGAACCGGTCAAATCTTCCGAAATTTTCACATTTTTCGTCAAAAAATTTTTTCATGACTTTTTTAGTCATTTTGCCCAAATCTTCCGAAAATGTCCAAAACTTTCAGATTCACAAGCAAAAAACCCAAGCTTTCGCCCGAAAAACCCAAATTTTCCCGAAAAAAAAACCTTTTCCCAAGTTCTGAAAAAAACCAAGATTTTCGGGGGCGAAAAAAACCCAAGAAAAAACCCAAGTTCTTCGCAAAAAACCCCATTCCCAAGTTCGGATCAAAAAACCCAAGATCTTGTGAAAAAACCCAAGGAGTGGCAACGCTGCCTCCTGCTCAGAAAAATTGATCGATGATCGCAGTTCTTATACGGACTTAACTTCACATGATGTATACCGCTGACGTTTTAGCTGTATGATGATGAGTGATCATCTTGGATTTTTTGCGCTTACGTTGCACGTACTGTATGATAAATTTATATTTAAGAAATTTATAGTTATAAGTATCCTGCAATTAATCTTAGGGTTAATCTTGAGAGGCTGACAACGAAATGAGGGTAAAAAGTCCTGCTTTACATACGCAATGTGGTCTGAAATTGAAGAGTTTATTCTTGGCGGGTTTGGAATGCATGCAGTCGCTTCCAAAGCTTTGTTTTTGAACGGAGTGCATTCTGTTATTTTGCATAACCAGGATTCGGTTTTATTTGAAGAAGTGAAACTGAATGTGGTGGACAGAGATGCAAAGCAAAAAGAAAAGACGAGTGTTAGACGGAAGGAATGAAGTAGGCAGGTAGTCTATTATGGGGAGAGACAGAGAGACAAATAAAGTGAAAAAGACAGATAGGGAGACAGATAGAAAGAGACAGAAAGGGAGATAAAGATAGATAGAGATACAGTGGAAGACAGATAAAGAAAGAGATTGAACGAGAGAGACGGGTAGAGACAGATAGAGAGAGACAGATAGAGAGAGACAGAGAGACAGTTAAAGAGAGAGAGAGAGAGAGAGAGAGAGACAGACTGAGGGAGAGACATACAAATAAATCTATAAAAGAGACCCATATGAAGCAGAATTCAGTGAAGTCTTAATCGTGACAAAAGAGCGGACAGACACGATTTGGAGAAATCGGCGCAGAAAAATATAAATCTATTTAGGGAAAGGAGGAAATAAAAGCAGGCAGACTATAATAGCTAATAGGAAAAGTGGACAATGAAACCTCTGGTCATTTGGAAAGAAAGAATGGAAGAATGGCGACAGTGCAATAAACAGAAGGAGAGAGCCAGGGTGAGAAGAAAATAAAATGGAGACTTATAGAATGAGGGAAGGATATGAACAGACAGATAGAGACAGACAAAGACAGACATAGACAAACAGAGACAGACAGAGATACAGAGACAGATAGAGACAGACAGAGACAGACAGAGACAGACAGAGACAGACAGAGACAGACAGAGACAGACAGAGACAGACAGACAGACAGACAGACAGAGACAGACGGAGACAGACAGAGACAGACAGAGACAGACAGAGACAGACAGAAACAGACAGACAGAAAACAGACAGACAGAAAACTATTTGAAACAGAGACAGAGACAGACAGACAGAAAACTAGCCAGAACGTAGTTTACGAGAAGAGACAGACAGAGTGATTCAGATTCAGATACAAGCACACAATGTAATGTAATGTAGTTAGCAATTTCTATATCGCCGCTAACATTCATGGCCATTCTGTAGCTCTCTCCATCCAGTGTGATAACACACGCTAAGAAGATAAGCAAACATGTATATAATACTCAGTAACCATCTATTATACTGATGCTCCACGGAACGTTTTCTTCCTCCTCAACCTACTCATCAAGCTGATCCATTTTCCCACTTTTCCCCTTTTCCCCTACCCCTCTCTTCTTCACTGTCTTCTGATTTTTACAACTTTCTTCCGGTCCTTCACCTCATTTTCTTCATCATTCGTCTTTTCTCAGAAATTCTCGGTAAAAACAAACCAATAAAATTCTATTCTCTTGTCCCAGAATTTGGCAGAAACTGATAGTTTTCGTCTATACGAGACTTCTCAACCACGTG
>OX243818.1:13364243-13374243 GCA_945859605.1 Lumbricus rubellus
TGAATAAAATACATAAATTAAAATTAAACAATAAAATAAAATAAATAAAATTTAAAAAATACATCATGCAACATACGATCCTTAACCCGGTGTTATCATCATCCAGTTGGTTTGAACGGATAAGTATGAGCATAATCCTGCTCAACTGTCTGACTCTGGGAATGTACGAACCATGTAGTGACAGCCTCTGTCTGACGACGCGATGCCAGGTCCTTCAGGTCTTCGATCACTTCATCTTTGCCTTCTTCACGTTCGAGATGTGCGTCAAAGTTATGGCCATGGGACTGATCGGCCGTGACACCTATCTTGCCGAGGCATGGAACTGTCTAGACATGTTCATCGTCATCGCTGGGTAAGTAACTATAATATAATAATTATCATCGCGGCGACAGTATAAACTATACATGTACATACGTCGTCATCGTCATCAGCAGCAACAGCAGCAGCATCAACATCGTCATCGTCGTCATCAACATTGTCATCGTCATCGTCATCATCATCATCGTCATCGTCATTGTCGTCCTCGTCATCATCCTCATCGTTATTTTATTAGTATTTTTTACATTATTATTATTGCTATTTTCATCATCATCGTCAAAAGCATCAGAATCATCATTGTCATCTTTGTCATCGTCATCATCATCATCACCTCAGCATTTACTATCTAATTCATCATCATCGTTATTTTATTATTCTTATTTTATATAATTATTGTTGTTATTATTATCATCATCATCAAAGGCATAAAAAATCATCATCATAATTGGTATCATCATCGTCATCATCATCATCATCATCATCTCAGCATTTACTCACTAATAATTATCATCAGAAGGTCTCTTCACATTGGCAGAGGATAGGTGGCCAACTCTCGTAACTAAGGAAACGATTGATCGAAAAACGTCTACCATGTCGCTGCAGGGTTTATTTTTTTGTCGCTGTCGGTGAAATCAGAGGTTGTTATGGCAATAATAATAATTATAATGATCAATAATTGTTTGTTACGATGCCACGAGTAACACACGTACCAGTGTTATAACAGATCAACTGACTGTTCGTTATAGTTCTATCACATTGATCATGGACCATGTTGTATCCGCCGGGTACTACAGTCGGCCACCTGGGGTCGGAAGCACTACACTGCGTGACTGATAGTGATACGAACGTTGGTGCAAATTAGTGTGGTCAGTTGTGTGGCCTCGGGTAGCGTGACATTATAGTCAACGAGAGTTGTTTTCGTAAACACGAATAGACAAGGATCAATATAATTATTATTTTTGAAGCTCCTGATTTACTGTCCTCCCTCTCACTGGGAATAAAATGCTCTTCTGGTTTCAAACTAAATTTTCAGTAAGTTTCAAAAGCGTTGACATTCTGCACATGAGTGCGCCTTCTTTGACTCTTAAGGCATTTGACTTGCATTTGTTCTCATATATATGTAATATATATATATGTATACAGGGTGCGCCAAAAAAAATAACCCCCTTAAGATTTTTGCCCATATCTTGACCAAAAGTGAGAATATCGAAATTAAATTTCACAGTCTTTTAGACAATTCATATCTACAGATGGTGGCCAGATTTCATCACAATATTTCACACAGAACAAAAGTTATGCCACTTTTAGTGAGACCACCCACCGTTTTTTGACGATTCAAAGGCGAAACGCAACAAAAGTATCAAAAACAAATTTTATTAAGTCTCCTATCAACTAACTGTTGTCAAATGAACTTGGTGGTGCTTCCCAACTTGTGTTCAATGAGCCCACCCCCAGTGCCAACACTTCTTTTGAGTCTCTGTGCAAAGGTCTTGATGAACTTGTTGATTAATCTGACAGATTCCTTATTTACCAATTTGATTGTCATCTTGCTAAGTGACTTCTCAGTGACGCGCAGCTACGCTGGTACCCTGTTTCTTTTTTAAATAGTACTAATAATGATTATCTGGCAACATTAAGGCTATTTGATAACAATATTATTTGAGATGAGAAAAAATCGTATTTTTTAAAACTTTTTTGTTGCGTTTCGCCTTTGAATCGTCAAAAAACGGTGGGTGGTCTTCATAAAAGTGGTATAACTTTTGTTCTGTTTGAAATATTTTGATGAAATCTGACCATCATGTGCAGATGTGAATTGTCTTTAAGCCTGTAAAATTTCATTTTGATATGCGTACTTTTGGCTAAGATATTGTCCAAAATTATTAGATTGGTTTTTTGTTACTTTTTGTTGCGTCGCGTTTTTGAATCGTCAAAAAACGGTGGGTGACCTCACTAAAAGTGGTCTAACTTTTGTTGTGTTTGAAATATTTTAATGAAATCTGGCCATCATGTTTAAATATGAATTGTCTTTAAGACTGTAAAATTTCATTTCAAAATTCTCACTTTTGGTCAAGATATGGGCAAAAATCTTAAGGGGGTTATTTTTTTTGGCGCACCTTGTATATATATATATATATATATAGGAAACTCCAGCTTATTCACCAGCACTGTGTCTGGTCAGAGGGATTATCCTATATATATATATATATATATATATATATATATTCAACGACGATTCTAGGACGTTTCATCCCAGGACGATTCATTCCCGGACGATTCATCCCGGACGATTCATCCAGTGGACGTTTCATCCCCGGACGGTTCATCCCCGGACGGTTCATCCAGTGGACGGTTCATCCAGTGGACGGTTCATCCCAGGACGGTTCATCCAGTGGACGGTTCATCCCCGGACGGTTCATCTCCGGACGGTTCATCTCGGACAATAAATAGAGAGAATAATATGATACATTAGTCGAACCTCTAGTAGGTCCCGATAATTTTTTTTTGTTTATCCCGGACTTATACCCCCTAGATTGCACTAGCCCGTTTTTATAGGCTTATGATATCTATTTTACTCCTAGTTTAAAAAAAGATTTGTATCTAGATTTTATTGCATGTTTTATAGGCTTATGTTTTCTTATAATATGATCTCTATTTTATTCAAAATATATGAAACTATTTATATCTATTTAATCGCAGGTTCTACGGGCGTGTGTGTTATTTTATGATGATATGATTTAATTGCATGTTATATAGGCTTATGTGTTCTTATATGATATCTATTTTATTCCAAGTATTTTTTGACTTTTTAGATCTATTAGATTGATATTTTGTACGATTATGTGTTCTTTAGCACCTTAGGCTTGTGTGTTCTTTTATGATATTTAATTACTGATGATTCATTCTATTATATAGGCTTATGTGCTCTTATATGAAAGCTAATTTATTGCAAGTATTTTTGACTTTTTATATCTATTACAGTGGAAATTTTATAGGATTAAATTGCTTAAATTTCTGTCCATTTGGGATGAAACGTCCTGGGATGAAACGTCCATTGGGATTAAACGTCCGGGGATGAAATGGCCTGGGATGAAACGTCCCCTGGATGAAACGTCCTGGGATGAAACGTCCGCTGGATGAAACGTCCACTGGATGAACCGTCCGGGGATGAACCGTCCGGGGATGAAACGTCCACTGGATGAATCGTCCGGGATGAACCGTCCGGGGATGAATCGTCCGAGGATGAAACGTCCGGATACCGGAAACACAAATATACCAGGATCGATATAATTATTTTTGGAACTCCTGATTTTATATACATACAATAAGCTTATACCGTATGGTGCAGCAAGTGCAGCTGCACCTGAGGCCCTCTATCGTGATCCACCCCACCCATGAGGAGAGAGGTCTGCTGTGGCTTCTCTGTCGGTTCCGCCTCCTCCTCCTCCTCTTCCTCCTCCTCCTTCTTCTCCTCCTCCTCCTTCTCCTCCTCCTCCTCCTCCTCCTTCTCTTCCACCTCCTCCTTCTCCTCCTTCTCCTCCTTCTCCTCCTTCTCTTCCTTCTCCTCCTCCTCCTCCTCCTTCTCCTCCTCCACCTCCTCCATCTCCTCCTTCTCCTCCTTCTCCTCCTTCTCCTCCTTCTCCTCCTCCTCCTTCTCCTCCTTCTCCTCCTCCACCTCCTCCTTCTCCTCCTTCTCCTCCTCCTTCTCCCCCTCCTCCTCCTCCACCTCCTTCTCCTCCTCCTCCTCCTCCTTCTCCTCCTCCTCCTCCTCCTCCTCCTCCTCCTCTTCCTTCTCATTGGGTCATTCATCAACTGGACATCTCAGCAGTCTGTCTTCCGTGGACTTTATGGTGCGCCAGAGGCAAGTCTTGTCAGAAGGTTCTCTCTTCTCGGATGATCGGGTCTGATGGCCATAATTCATCTTGCGGGAGAAATTAAAAATCAATCAATTCTGTTTCAGTTTTATTCCCGGATATTTAGTGCACACGTCGTCTGTACACCTTCGTCAGTCGTTCGTGTGCACTCATATGCATGCACATACATAGACACGTATGTACATGTATATATATATATGTATATATATATATATAGGGCCTATAGATGCACAATTTTGCACATATACTATGCAATCATGCATAGGCTATAAGCTTAGGCTACACAATACAAAACTTGTAACTCTATAATTCCTGCACATGTTTGCGTTGTTGTCCAAGTGTAATCGGTTGTTAGATCAATCAGTCAATCAAACAATCAATCAGTCAATCAATCAATCAGTCAGTCAGTCAATCAATCAATCAGACAATCAGTTAATAAATAAATCAACCAATCAATCAATCAGTCAATCAATCAATCAGTCAGTCAATCACTCAATGGATGTTGAATCATTCTATCGATAAGAACGGTTGTCAACTGTTTCAAGAAGAACCGTTGTCTATTGGTTGTGCTATACAGCACTGAAGACCTATTCCATTACGTGTCCCATTGAACGTTCGTCATTCTCTACTTTCGTCTCATGAGTATATCTCGACTGTCATCATGTATATATATACACATGATATATATATATTTATGTATATATATATACATATATAAGGCATAAAAGAGTCGACACGAGATCTCATTCATCTTCTCGTCTCTAAGTATACGTTGCCATTAAACGCGAAAACTCACATTGACAGGACACTATTATATATATATATATATATATATATATATATATATATACTATATATATATGCAGCTATATACAAATATTATATCATATTATAATATATAGGCCTATATATACTATAGTATATAGCTGCATGCAAGCATATATATTACATTGTATATATGTTTACTGTTCCAATATACAGGATGCGCCAAAAAAGTAATCCCCTACGGTTTTTAGCCCATATCTTGGCCAAACATACGAATTTTTAAATGAAACTTTACAGTCTTAAAGGCAATTCATTTTACATACAATGGTTCAAATGTCAACAACATATTTCAAACAGAACAAACGTTATATCACTTTTAGTGAGGCCACCCACCGTTGTTTGACGATTCAAAAAACCAAACGACGAGTGGGTGGGGGAAGCATCGCTGATTGATGACATGCTGGCACGTAGACTAGAAGAACTCTAGTTCGATACCAGCTAGCCCCATTACTAGGTCAAGTCAGCTTCTATTTGTTTGGTTAATTGGGTAAAACGAGCAGCAGAAGATATAGACGCCTTGCAGGCTGCCACAAAGTTCAATCATCCATTGTATAAAAATGTATAGGCCTACTGTTAAACTCATCACTGTCTATTGTGTGTAGGCCTACTTGTCAGTTTCATTAGCGAATATCACAATTGACTCTACTTGCATGGCCTCAGGGTCTGTGAACTTCCATTGTAAATGCAAACAAATCTCAAATGACTGAATGGATCAGAATTCTAAGAAATGCTGTGAATGAGAAGACATTGGTGCTGCAGAATCTATGCCCAACCAGACACGAGCTTTCACGCTGCAGTTCGTCGGTCTGTGTGTATAATGTACTTATGCATTTACATACATGTACTTACGTACTTATATTATACACAGCTATATGCGTACGTATCTCGACACTTAGTATAAAGCCATGTAGGTTCCCAGAAAAGCGCTGGTACGCTGAAAGTCTTCAAGAGGGAATCGACATCCGTTCCGTGTTCTTCGTTGTATGTTATTCGGATTGATCCTTGAAATAAACAGGAGCCGCATAAATAGTCATTAGTCAATTTATATTATACGATACCATGCATTTATGTCATACGATACCACGACGCCGGTTTTATTTATTCGATTTTGCTAAGCCTTAACTCGCGTTACACTGCGATTACCGATAGTTTCTTTACCTGCCTTAAAATAATTGCATTAAATTATATCTTAAGTTACCGTAATTATTTACCTTTAGCTACCTTGCATATTTATTTGATTTAAAATAAATAAATTATCTTGTATTCTTGACTACAGTCTAACCTAAATATAATAAAAGGTTAGGGCGTCTTTGCATAGACTTATAGGGCCTAATCACCAGTTGCCTGTTTAAAACTTCTTTTTTGGTTTTCTAATTTCTAATTTGATCTCCTGAACCAAAAGACATAATACAATTATGACAGTTAACATAACAACTTAGCATTGGCTAACAAGGGGAGACCCAGGAGGGACGGACAATCTCCCTCATATAGGGCCACTCAGTAATCACGTAAAAAAATAAATAAATACAATAGCGCACGACAACGAATTCATTCAATTGCATAAACACAAAGATCATTAGGGAAAAACTTTTGATACTATGTAGACCATGCAGTATACATAGTCTGTGTACAAAGAACAATGCCTATACTCATATCCCTCTCTCTCTCTCTCTCTGTCATTGTCTATAGCTCATCAGAAGGTTTTGTGCGTAGTTACCTTGGCAACGGTCGCCACGAACATCTTTTCATCGTGCATGAATTGCGTTTAATCGCATGCGAAATTATCGGTTACGGACCGAAACAGGCGACGTCTCAGGTCCGACAGAGAACGACCGAGAAAATCGGTTGACATTGATTTGAGGCCGAAGAGAGAGAGAGAGGGAGAGAGGGAGAGAGAGAGACATACAAAAATACAGAGATACAGAAAGACAGACACAGACATAGAGCAAAATACACGGAGAGAGACATGGGCAGACGGGAAGAATAGGAGAGAGAAGGTGAGAGAGAATGAAAGAGAGCATGCGTAGGAGAAAGAGGAAGATAGTGGGAGAAAGAGACAGACAGACAGACAGAGACAGAGAGAGACAGACACAGACACACAGAGATAGACAGAGAGAGACATAGAGAGAGAGATGGATAGAGACAGACATACAAAGATACTGAGAGACAGAGAGACATACAAAGAGACAGAGAGAAAAAAGACGCAGATAGGTATAGAGACAGACGGAGAAATGGGAGAGAGGAGCAAACAGCGCGAGAACGAGATAAAGGATGAGCGGGAGAGAGACAAAGAGGAACAGAGAGGGACAGAATCCCACGCAGATATACAGACAGACATAAAGAGAGACAGAGAGACAAAGAGAGAGACACACACTGATAGCAGAGACACACAGAGAGAAAGAGGGATGAAAACAGAGAGAATGGTGGGCGTCGGCCATGCAATTAGTTTATTTGTGGCACAACGACGAGCAGCAGATGATTTCACCAACGGAACAGATGAACAATAATAATATTCGTATTATCCATATAATATTATGAGACTATTTATCTATCCGCATGTTGTCACAATTTCATTATATCTATATATACAATATATATATATATATGTGTGTGTGTATCATTGTATTATATCTTTTGTATCTTTTTTGTAGGCCTATATATATATTTTATATGTGAGCGATGTATGATGCCTTCTCGGTGGTATAGGACCCTCGACCTGGAATGGCGGTTCCCTTTCTAGAACTTCTTCTCACGGATCCCCCTCTCGTCTTCAGACTGTTTTATTTGTCCGCGCTGTGGTTGGGAGCGCCTCTGAGTAGTTTCCTTGAAGAGGCGCTATACAAATTCATCGAATGAATGAATCAGTGACTATACACAATGCAACAGATAAAGCAAATAGACATCATAATAATATGTCCTTTCGTCTGTGGAAGAATTGAGACAAGCAGATTTGCAGAGCACAGTCAATAGTCTTATCGACCTCTTCGATGCTTTCGTCTTCTTTGTCTTTTCTTCATAATCTTCTCTCTTCGTTCTTTCATTTTTCTTCATTTCTTCTTGACATTTGATTAATTACTCATCGTTATCGTTGTTGTCATGACCATCGTTATCGTCTTTATCTTCCTTTCCATTCTATCGGAATCGTCACATCGACTGCAGACATCATCATCATCTCTACCTACTTCTTTTTCATCATCATCAGCAGCAGCAGGAGCAGCAGTAGCCTAGCAGCAGTATCATCATCATTGTGATCATCGTGATCGTCATCATCATCACCATCATCATCATCATCGTCATCATCATCACCATCATCATCATCATCATCATCACCATCATCATCATCATCATCATCATCATCATCATCATCATCATCATCATCATCATCATCATCATCATCATCATCATCATCATCATCATCATCATCATCATCATCATCATCATCATCATCATCATCATCATCATCATCATCATCATCATCATCATCATCATCATCATCATCATCCTGATATACATCGCCGTCATAATTATGACCAACACCATTCTCATCATCATCCTAATCGTCGTTGTCATCGTCGTCATCATCATCTCCTCTCTCACCCCATCTTCCACGACAGAGTCGGACAGACCTAAATTATTCCCAATTGGTTGGCAATGAACAAGCGCAACTATTTTTGACTGCACAGAAATGCTTTTTACAGCTGCACAAATTCAGGTAGCCTATAGTTATACACTGCACTTTTTGTGTAGTACTGCACGCTATAAACATCCCGGATTCTTCGTTAAGTGCAATGTCACCTTTGTAGTTATTGATTCATAGGCGTGGATTAATGTCATTAACTGCCATTGAACGCATGCTCATAGTTATGAATTCAACAAACCTATAACCTGGATATTGTCATTTTCACCATCGCTAGACTCTTACAAGATTCCTGCTGGTAATCGAATCGACCAGTGCAAGGCAACAAATAAACACACTACATCCAGTTGACTTGTAGAAGTTGTAGGTCTACCACTTATGGGATTATTCCGACTGGAGATTTCAAAATAAATTTTCCGAAATTGACCTATCACCATCAGTATAATACTTACGTTTGCATAGTTGTATACATTCATGAATGTATGAATGTGTGAATGTATTGTGTGTATGTATGTGTGTATGTATGTATGTATGTATGTATGTATGTATGTATGTATGTACGTATGTATGTATGTATGCATGCATGCATGTATCTATGTGTAGGCATGTATATAATTATGCGTGTATGTCTGCGTATGTTATTTACTTCGAGGTGTTACAGCGTGCGAACTGTGATGGGCGTTTCGTGACAGAATGGCGTAGTCCTGTGACGGTTCAATTTGTCGTTTCACTTAGACTCACTTAACGTGCAAAGGAGAACAATGTCACACTTGCGCAGCTGCAGTCATCTGTGGTGTTCGTGTCCTTTAGTTACACCGATCACCAACAGGAAATTTGCAATCCAACTTACTTACGTCTCAACTTTCGACACTAGACGTGAATAATGGAGCAGTGAGGCGCGAGGACAGTATGTGAGACGGAGCAGAAGAGGGAGTGCCGTGGAGAGGAATGGGAAGAGGAGAAGAGGATGGGGGGAGGAATAAAGGAAGAATTGTTGTGGAGGAGAATGGCGTGGAGTGGGAGAGAGAGACAAACAGACAGACAGACAGACAGACGACGAGGAAGCGTAACAAATGGACAGATATAATAATAACGAGAGATCGAAGGAGAATGAGAAAGCTGAGGGTAAAGAATAAATGGAAATGGGTAGATAGAACAAAGCGAGGAAAAGTCGATGGAAGAAGATGAGGAAGAGAGGGAAAGGCTGAATGTAGTGTTGGATTCGGATATGCAGACGGGAAAAAGTAGATTGGGGAGGACAGGGAGAGCGAGACAGACGGACAGAGAGACAGAGACAGAGAGACAGAGAGATGGATAGAGGAAGACAGAGAGACATAGAGACAGAAAG
>OX243818.1:13379243-13523683 GCA_945859605.1 Lumbricus rubellus
ACATTTTCAGACCACTATCATGGGGAATTTAAGTTTGCATTGTATTTTGAAACACACGCAAAATGATGCGATGTATATAAGAGCGAGAAGCATTTTAAGAAGAAAAAAACGAACTCATAAGTTCAAAATTCATTTATTCAAAGCGTAGTAAGACAACTAAGTGGATAAAAATGGTAAACAATAGTACCGATGATGCTAAAGCTAGTTATGAATAAGTGACAAGAGTAAGAATGGCTAAAGTTCCAGCAGTAATAGTAGCCTATAGCCCTATACACAGGGTCGTAGATCCTGGAAATGGCAGGGTGGAGATACCCTCCCAACTTTTATAAGTGTGGGGAGGTATTGTGAAGCCCTCCCCACTAGTGGAAGTTTGAAATATGGTCCTGTTCAATGGATTACTTAAATAATTAATATTCATAATCGTAATCATAATCATAATAACTCGGAACTTCTACAGCACCCACAAAAGTCAAGTCGCGGGAACCAGCTTATTCACAGGCGCTCAGTCAAAACTTATATACGCAAGGTTGCTAAACGGGTTTCGTAAGGGCAGTTTTTCATGCCCACATGGCAAGGTAAAGTGACGACCCTGGTAGTAAGTAGCCTACAATAGTACATCCTGTGTTTTGAACGTCTTTGTTGTTGTTTTTTGCAGGGCAGTTGAGTATGCTATCGATTCCGACAATCTGAGCCTTTCCGCTATACGCACCTTCCGCGTGCTACGACCTCTACGAGCCATCAACCGAATACCAAGTAATCACAATATTATATTCAATAAATAAATCACATAAATTTATATAGCGCTCCTTCGAGATATCTCTACTCAGAGGCACTCAAAGTCATTTAATTCACCTCTCAATTAATAATGGTTGATTAAATTAATGAGATCATCTGGTGTATCATGTAAAGAAAATAAATCTTTCATATTATTATTTAATAATAATAATAATAATAATAATAATAATAATAATAATAATAATAATATCTTGATTTGCTGAAAATGGACCGAAGGATGTCCTTAGACTGATCAGCTTTTAAGTCCCTTGGAAACCATTTTGTAGCTCGGGCAAAGTAGGCTATAACCACGTGCTATCAGAGTCAAACTTATCGCCAGCAAAATGTAAATTGATGTCTTAATTTAATGCTTTGCTCCTTCGCTAAACATTTAACCGTGGCCGTTGTGTTTTGTCCCTCCTGTAAAATATCTGCTTTAGGCGCCTATGAGTGACGTCGGTTGGTGCTAATAGATCGGCGTCCGAGGGGTAAGACAGCGAAAGGAAGAAGGGCACGGGGGGGGGGTTGAGTGGGTGGAGGGCGAACCGGAGAATGGAGGGAGACCAAAGATTCTGAGAAACGATATGCTTGAGCGAGCGTGGCTAATTGTGTCTTAAGTTAGAGCTTCTGCTGCTGCTGCTGATGCTGATGATGCTGATGATGATAATGCTGCTGCTGTTGTTAGGGTTGATGAAGATGTTGCTGATGATGCTTGGGACAACGAGCTATTGGGACTTTGGTAGTCAATGGCTCCATTGCTGCTACTCTGAGTGATGATTCATATTAATTTCCTGCTATTGTTCCGCTCGTCGTTGTAAAATGTTTACTACGTATACATATATATAGAATGTACATGTACATACGAAAATAGAAGTAAGAAGGAACGAACCGCGAGTGAAGGAAACTATCCCCTTGTGTAATAGGCCTACCCGCTGTTGCAAAAAGATCTAGAATTACAAATTTAATTATGTGCTTATGCCTTTGTGATGGGCAATATTGAACCGGATGGAACGATTAATGAGTTTCAGAATTTCATCTCCTTCATGTTTCTCTGAGACACTTCTTCCTTTTCTTCTTCCTCTTTCTCTTCTTCTTCTTTGATGGATGGATCCAGACTTGACGAGGGCCTATGACAACAGAGGCTGTTGCCCTCGACATTTTTTGGGCATTTTACAGCCTTCTTCTTGTTCTGCTTCTTCGTCGTCGTCATCATCATCATCATCATCATCATCATCATCATCATCATCATCATCATCACCATCATCATCATCATCATCTTCATCTTCTTCTTGTTCTTCTTCTTCTTCTTCGTCGTCGTCATCATCATCATCATCATCATCATCAGCATCATCATCATCATCATCATCAGCACCATTACCATCATCATCATCATCATCATCCTCATCATCATCATCATCATCATCATCATCATCATCATCATCATCATCTTCTTCTTCTTCTTTTGCTTCTCTTATTCGTGCTGATTCTAACTTTCTTCATGTCCACTTCTTCCGTCTGTATTCTCATTCATCACATGCTTGTCTTTTTCAAGTATACCATCCGTCAAAATAAACGCGTTCACTGTCGACCTGCATGATTCAAACGCGGCCATCCATTCCGTCGGCATCAATCCGCTGTCTACGTTTTAAAGGACTGAAAGGGCTGAAAGGGCTGAAAGAGCTGAAAGGGCTGAAAGGACTTAAAGGGCTGAAAGAGCTGAAAGGACTTAAAGGGCTGAAAGAGCTGAAAGAGCTGAAAGGACTTAAAGGGCTGAAAGAGCTGAAAGAACTGAAATGACTGCAAGGGCTTCTAGCGACCAATGGCGGTGCAAAGGGCGAACGTGATAGGGGATGGGTGGGGTGGGGTGCATGGGCGCCGACTCTGCGAGGCCCGTGAGTGCTCAGCACCACCAGAAATTGGTCATGCGAGGCCCGCCTATGCATGGGCACCACCAGAAATCAGCTGGCAAGATGTGCTTTTTAAGACATTATTTCTCTGTTGGCATTGCTTATCTATAAAAATCATTCCGTCTTTTATTATTTTTTAAAAGTCAGCTAGTCTACCTTACTATTACTCCAGTTTTACCCCATGCGGCAGAGTGAACTCAATATTATTGGTCTTCAGCCGATCAGCAAATACGAAGAAACACCGAAATCCTGCTTATTCGATCCACTTCCGTCATTTTTTTATTGCTGACGAAGGCGACGATTTTAATTAGGCCCTACATTGATTCCTTTTATTGTACTAGCTCAAAAATGTTCCTCACTGCGCGACAGTCACCTCCCAGCATCACAAAAGCGGAATATTGTTTTGTCTGCGTTAACAAATCGGCCTTTACTAAATTGTCAAAACTGTTTGAAAGACTATTAGGCTATATATGACAACTATTTCCACAGTGTTAATATTGGCTCAATAAATAGTGGCTAATGTAGACAGAATTGTTTGATTTCTTGTGCAAAGGTTGAGATTGTTGACCTAATTATATTAGGGAAGAGTGCTTCAAGATGCCCATGCTAACAAAGATTGTACTTGTCTTCTATATGGATTCCAAGAGAACTACATGTTGATCCAAAAAGTGATCTTTTTTTAAACAATTGAGAGGAACATTTATTGAAGTCTTAAATCATGTCTCTAAGCCAGTGGTTCTCAAATTGGTGGTACGCGGACCGGCGCCGGTCCGCGGAGTCCTGATCGCCGGTCCGTGAAGAAGTCTGAGAGTGAAAAAGAAGTTATAATTATTAATTTACATATTTAATATTGTGAAATTACTCAAATTGTTGTTCAAAATTTATTCAAAATTCTGTTTCAAACTTTAAAAATACATTAGGCCAATGCCTTATTTTAACTTGCCAAATTTTTATTAATTAAAAGTCCCTAATTATAAATAACTATAAATATTTAGTTTTTTATGATAGCCTAAGTTCGCTTTTGATTGTGCTTGCCATTAAAGTTAGCAGTCCGCGAGCTTCCCAAATAAATTATTACCGGTCCGCAGCCTGCAGAAGTTTGAGAACCACTGCTCTAAGCAATGAAATAATAAGACATTTTGCTGAAATAGCATCTTAAAATTTCACTATTTCAGTGTGGATTTTTTAAACAATGGCAAGGACGCTTTTCAATTATTAAATCACGATTATGATTATCAATTTCATCAAAATGACAGCGTAAGATGCTACCATCGCAGTGTGGCAATAAAAAAATTCGAAAATTTCGAATAGCACATCTCCTCCTCTAAATCCCTACCCTTCTCGGGGTTGAGCGCCTCGGCGATCGTCCTTAGGCCGCGAATTTGTCCCCTAAAACCAGGACCAAGTCTCTGTCTATGAGGTAATTTTAATAATTCTCCCATAAAAAAGGGTCCAAAAATTTCTCCGCGCTCACGCGCGGATTTTTACACGTTCTATGGGCACCACCACTCTTCGGGTCAACTCGGCGCCTATGGTGGGGTGGGGGGGGGGGGTGTGAGGACATTGTCTGCTGCAGATTTGCACATCAAAGGCACTTTCTCCGAAAAACAGTTCTTTCCTTTTCTGATCTGTTGACGACAGTACTGACATCAAAAAGGGTTTGCACCGCAGACCAATTTAAGCAGACATCCTGCAGTCAAGCGTATACAATACATGCATGCAGATACGCACGAATGTACGTGTGCATTTAAGTATACATGTATGCATGCGTACACGTATGTATATTCTATAATTATGTATGCTTCCATGTGGTTGTGTTTGTTTGTTTGTATGTGCACTTGTTATAGCGCCCCTTCAAGCTCTCGCTACTCAGAGGCGCTCCCGATGCAGAGCGGACACTGCTTCGGAGTTTCACGCCGAAGCGCTGAGCAATTGTGAGTGAAGGACTTGCCCAGGGTCCTTACGCGGCGAGGTGGATTCGAACCTCGGACCTTCCGGCTCCAAGGCAACGACGCCACCACTACACCACCGCGCCCCCAAACGCGGCCATGTATGTAGACACGTATGCCATATGTATTTATGTATGTATATGTTTACATGTACATGTATCTATAGGCCGATCTATGTAATGATGACAGTGATGACAATCTCGACAAAAACATGGCAAATGTGCAAACTGTCATTATCAAATAAGAACGTAGGATAAGAGACGTATTTAGACAGACAACTTGCTTTATTCTGGACAATTTCAGCCGATTATTTGAGCAATCAAACTACCTCATTTAAAAATTTGGGCAACTTCATTCATTTCGTTGTTTATTCGTTTAAGCTCTCAAACACATTCACTCTATGTCAGCGGTTCCCAACCTTTTTTGACTTCAGGGCCACATTTTCCAAGTTGGAGGACACGAGGGCCACTTTTTCTTAGATGAAGAACATTAGGGGCCACTACGCTAACATTTAATTAACTGAAAGCATATAAAATTGTTATAATTGATACGAAATAGAATGTTTTATGTTATTTATAGACGTCAAAATAAAATAATTTGGAATAAAAAATAATTGTGTGTTCTATCCAGTCCAAATTGTCAATTTTTTTATATATTTTTTAAAAAATAATTGAGAGATGAGGGCCATTTTTGTAGGCCTGGCGGGCCACTTTTGGCACGTGGGCCAAGGGTTGGGACCCCTGCTCTATATACAATGGTCTATAGCTGAGATTGTTACACCTTGAGTAATCACTGGGATCCACGTCTCGTTAATTGACAGCAGCGTATCATTACGCGCCAGTATTCGAACCCAGCAGGGTGAGACGAGCGGTCAACCCATCTAAAGACAGATGTCCCATGAGCAGCCTTAAAGAAACTCTTCTTTGCTTCCACTGCTGCTGCTGCTGCTGGTGGTGATGTTGGTGGTGGTGCTGGTGGTGCTGCTGTGGGTGGTGGTGGTGGTGGTGGTGGTGGGGGTTGATGCTGCTGCTGCTGCAAGGCGCTAACTGTGAATAATTTACAACTGAACGCCTTTGCGTTGCGCATCGTTCAAGAGACTCTGAGGGGAGGTTGTAGAATGATGGGGGTGAAAGGCTGATGGGGTGTAGAACTGATGGGGTGTGGACGGGTGAGCGTGTGAAGAATGGGCCTCGCTAGGGTAGATGGCCCCATAATGGCATCCACGTCGAAGCTGGGTAAATAACAATAAAGATTAGCCTCAATGTAAAGACTCATCTGGGCGAAATAATAAGTTCGGAACGGTATTTCAGTTTCAATCAAGTCGGTTGGTTTATGTCGGTCGAAATGATACTTACTGCATCCGGTGCGGTTTGCGTTCTTCTGTCCCGTCCGCTGACAAGGCGCGAAGCTAATCGGAAGCGGAGAGCAGACGCGAAAGGCATTATGGGTGCGCTTCCGGCGATGAAAATGGTACGCGTAAATCGAGGCTCAGGGTTGCTTCTTTCCCTCGAGGGTGGGTGGTGGGGTTCGAGCAGCTGGGGGTCGACCAAAGTGCCGAGCAGGTGATTGTTATCGAGTGAGTGATGTACGTCTTACCCAAGGACAGAGGAGTGACCTTCGAAAGCGACGACCCCGGATTTCACTTAAACCGTTTAAGGCCAATCATGGACGCGGGTCTGACTGTTATCCATTTCCCCTACATGTGATAATTAATTATGATGAAATTTTCATTCTATTGTCTAGCCTATAGTAAGTCGTGATGCTTAAAGATCAGACTGCGTGGGGGCGTGGTGGTGTAGTGGTGGCGTCGTTACCTTGGAGCCGGAAGGTTCGAGGTTCGAATCCACCTCGCCGCGTAAGGACCTTGGGCAAGCCCTTCATTCACAATTGCTCAGCGCTTTGGCGTGAAACTCCGATGCAGTGTCCGCTCTGCATCGGGAGCGCCTCTGAGTAGAAAGAGCTGGAAGGGGCGCTATAACAAGTGCACATAGAAACACCTCGTCCCAACAAAGGGCAGCTTGTCATAGCGAAAAAATGCCAGACTGGTCTCTCGTGAAATATGTAGCGCTTGATAAAAATCAACATCATATAGGTTTTTATTTAAAAGGCAATTCAAAGCCTAACGCCTTAAAAGAGTCTTCACCTCGGTATCGTGTGGCACATCAAGTAGGCTACATGTACAATGCTGTGCATACATGTTTAATTATGGTCAGTGCTAAAAGTGTAAAAAAGTGCCTGGACGCCCTTACATTTTCAGGTGTGCTGGCCAAATAAGAGGCAGGACGGCATAAACATTTGAAAATAAGCGCCGTCCATAACCGTCCTGCCATACTTTAAACCCTGATTATGGTAGTAATGGACTTTATGGTGGTGATGTGTGTGCCTGGCGATGGTGGCGGTGGTGATGGTGGTGGTGGTGGTGGTGGTGGTGGTGGTGGTGGTGGTGGTGGTGGTGGTGGAGTGGTGGAAGTGGTGGTTGGGTAGGCGTACATTTCTGGTTGATATATTGGTCCTGTTACTGTTGCTATTTTTTAGTTTTCCAGAATGACGAACTACAGATTGTTAAGAGCATAGCTCTACCTCCTTCTCTTTCCTCTCCCATCTCCGTGTCTTCCTCTTTTCCTCCTCCTCCTACTCCTCCCCCACCTCCACCTCTTCTTCTTCTTCTTCTTCTTCTTCTTCTTCTTCTTCCTCCTCCTTCTCCTTCTATTTCACTCCTTTCTCCTTCCTCTCCTAGACAAGGCACTATAACATATCTAAATATTGCACATTTTTATTAAAGGAATTTCGCACTTGATAGCAATTTGACCACGTTCGTTCGAATCGTTCCATTATGATAATGTAATTATTAGATAAAGTTTTGAATATTTAATCGGGGTGACCTCGCGCACCGCTCGGCGGTAGGCCTATATATAAGATTGATGAAACATCGTAATAATATCATTACTGGCTCGATGCATCAGAAAGTTTGAGAAGCGCAGTAGCCTACAAGTTATTTAAACAGCTGTCAGGCTCTAGTATAAATAAATAAATATATATTATAATTATGTATATAATATATAGATCTATATGATATATGCATTATGCATGCAGTAGCCTACATAATACATAGTTATAGTATATCTGTTACGTTTTGTTATTTGCATGCACTTCTTCTTTTCAGTACAGGTATAGGCTACTCTCGCAGTTTTACTTGTCCTTTGTTCTGATAGGGCATATAGTGTACCATGTGTTAATAGTTAGTGCCGCTGTAGGCCTATACATATAAAAGAGAAATTAGAAAAGGGCAACCCTGCTGGCTGAACGATATTGTTCCTTTTGGGTTTACCCTTTGACTACCTTGAACTGCTACAAGAACATTGTAGACCTACTCATATTTTTTGGTGATGAATAAAGCATATGAATTGAATTGAATTCAGGTGCGGATCCAGGTGGGGCCAATCCGGCCATGGCCCTTCCCCATTTAAAAATTGCATGGGACGTGGCCTCGCATTTGGTACATTTTTCTGACATTTCGGCCGGATGACTAAAAAAAGTCTTCAGATTTTTTCGGCAAATATCACCGAAAATTTCGGTCCCCCCCTTTTCTAAAATTTCTGTATCCGCCCCTGATTGAATCGAATTAATTGATTGGAATGTGATTGTTGTCGACTGTAGGTATGCGCATACTAGTGATGCTTTTGTTGGACACTCTTCCGATGCTTGGCAACGTTCTTCTTCTCTGCTTCTTTGTCTTCTTCATCTTTGGAATCGTCGGCGTTCAACTGTGGGCAGGACTGCTACGCAATCGATGCTTTCTCGATCTTCCGAAAAACGTCACGACCGGAGGGTAAGACTCGTACCGTAACCATAACCGTAACCATAACCGTAACCATAACCGTAACCGTAACCATAATCGTAACCATAACCGTTATTGTAACCGTAACCGTAACCATTACCGTAACCGTCACCATTACCGTAATCGTAATCATTACCGTAACCGTAAAAATATCCGTAACCGTTACCATTAACGTCACCGTAACCATTACCGTCACTGTCACCGTAACCATAATATCCGAATTTCTAAAGCGCCACTCGAAACGCCAAACGCAGGACACAAGCTTATAATGCACGAGCGCCGTGTCTAGTCAGAAGGGTTGTCCAAAGGAGTAGTCCGAAGGAAGTTGTAGGTAGGTTAATCTGCCCTCACAGGCGTATACCTGCATGACGGCAGAAGGCGGTATTCTAGTGTTTCCGGACATAATTTTTACAAACCTCATGCAGAGGTAAAGAAATACTTTTAGCCTATATACTGTAATTTTTAATAGCTTTATTTAACGCGCCTTAGTCTCACGTTTTCTAAGTGGAGACTGTAGGGGAGGGTGAGTTTAACGCGACTTTCAACCCTTCCTCCTCCTCCACCTTTACTTGCTGCTACGTGATTTTCCTGAATCTGGTTTAATGGTGGAGAAGTCCTGCAAGACATGATCAGCAGGAGTATTACAGTATTAGATAAGAAGAGACGCAATTGCGGCAATGCATTTGTCTGATAATTACCAGACGATACCGATCTGTATCCCTTACAGCACCGCTCTGGTCCGCTCATCATTGGATGCGGCTGCAGTGCTCAAGACTCTTCGACTGCTGACAAGGGCAACATCGGACAGACGAATGAACGATACGATGATGGAAGAGAGGGAACGATGGACACACAGACACACAGACAGACAGACAAAATGATCGACAGACAGGCAGGCAAACAGTCAAGCAAATAGACATGCATGTATACAGACAGACTATAGACAAACAAGCAGAAATATATACAGACGTGCAGAGAATGAAATATGTATAGCATATATATGTGTGTATAACTGTGTATTATTATAGAAAGAGAGAAACAGACAGACAGAGACAGTGAAAGAGACAGACAGACAGAGACAGTGAAAGAGACAGACAGACAGACAGAGAGACAGGAACAGACAGACACAGAGAGAGAAACTCGCAGATACATGTAGAGGGAGGAACGGAGGGTTCGGTAAAGAGATTCTCGAGTGTGTTCTCCAACGATCATCGTTGATTCCATTGCATGTGGCTTATTGCCTCTTATATATACGTTCAACGACCACCTGTCTGTCTGTCTGTCGGTCGTCGATTTTTCGTAATTGAACAACATCAATCAATTTTCGTCAGGGAATTTTCCGTATTATAAATTATCCTCCAAATAGGCTACTCGTTCTATTCAAGTCTGTTGCTCCAGCTCTCGATTCCGAGAATTATAGAGAAGAGAATGAGAAGAGCGTATAAAGATAGGAATAGAGAAAAGGAGACGCTCATTAGAAAAGAGACACACGCAGAGAGAGATACAGAGAGGCAGACAGACAGACACATAAGCACACAGACAGAGACAGGGGCAGAGACAGAGGCAGAGATAGAGAGGTAGACAGACAGATTGGCAGAGAGATAAGAGAGAGAGAGAGAGAGAGAGAGAGAGAGAGAGAGAGAGAGAGAGAGAGAGAGAGAGAAAAGACAAAGACAGACAGAGACAGACAGAGGATCAGAGAGAGACAGAGAGAAACAGAGAGAGACACACAGACAGAGACAGAGACAAAGACAGACAGAGAGGAACAGCGACAGAGACAGAGAGAGAAACAAAGAGACAGACAGACAGATAGGCAGACAGACAGGAAGACAGAAAGAAGATGCGAAGATAATTATAGTAGGCCTATTATAGGACAGAACTTACATAGACTTAAACGAAATAATGATTTTGCTGGCGACCCGATCTAGGGCCTATATATACGATCTGTATAGCCTAAGTGTATATCCCATCACAACTTAGATCGCAATCGTAATATTTTATCCAATTTGTGGAGATGCAGGTATTACAGGGAAGGGGTTCACAGAACGGGAATTGGTTCCAGCTTACTGGAGGGGTGATTACTTCCAGCTTACATGGGGGTGGGTAGTAGCTCTGACAAAGTTTTTGTATGTGTTCACGTAGGCTATATTCTATAATAGCAAAGGTTCTCAACCTTTTTCCGCTTGCGACACATCTAATCTTGCAACCAAATTTCGCGACACACCATGCAATCGTCATAAATTATGTGAATGTCTTCAAAATTAAAATAGGCCAGGGGCGCCGTTAGGCGTACGCACGTACGCAAGTGCGTACAGCGCGGAAAGGCAATTTTTTTTTTAAATTGTAAATTAAAGAATTAAAGCGTGAAATATTATAAGCGATGAAATTCTATTGAATCTATTGAAATTTTATAATCTATAGAATATACTTACTTACTTACTTACACCAGTGGCGTAGCCAGCTATTTTTTAATGGGGGGGGGGGGGGGGGTGGGGGCAGTGGGGTGGCAGCTAAAAATGATGGGGTGGCTACCGTTGGTAATTAAAGCGCGCATCGGCATCGCGGGGTTCAACATAATATTCGGAGAGTCAGACGAGGAGTTAGACACACGGCTATAGGGTGATGATGCTAATAGGCCTGAAAATACTAAATATTACATACATGTCCGTATGCCTACCTACATATAGGGTGCGCAAAAAGTAATTCCTACGGTTTTCAGCACATATCTTGGCCTAAGATACGCATTTTTCAATGAAACTTTACAGTCTTAAAGACAATTCATATCTACGTACAATGCTTCAAATTTCAACAAAATATTTCAAACAGAACAAATGTTATACCACTTTTAGTGAGGCCACCCACCGTTTTTTTTTATCACGATTCAAAAACCAAACGCAATTTTTTTAAGGTTTTTTGCTAATATCATGGCCAGTAGTAAGAATTTCAAAATGAATCTTTAGAGATGTAGGGATTGTAGGCCTAAAGACATTCATATTTTACACATGATGGCCAAATTTCATAAAAATATTTCAAACACAACAAAAGTTATACCACTTTTAGTGAAGCCATACATAGACTATGTTTTAGATTTTGGATGTATTACAGTATTGGACATAATACGCATGCAAGCCTCACTAGTCTGTCTGTCCCACAGTGCACTATAGTGGCCTGTCCCACTTTCCCATCACCCACCCTATAAGAAGTTGTATAGGAAGTTGTATAAAAAATAAAATAAGTCAGAAATTATATAACATTCTTTATCACTCGCAAAAGTAAAAAGTAAAACACACGCAGGGATTGGGGGGCAGCTGGGGGGCAGCCCTTTCATTTTCTGCCCCCTTGCCCCCCCGTAATTACGCCACTGACTTACACTCTGAAGATTTTCATCCGTCATTCCACTTCGTGGTTTGTTGTCAATAGCCTATTTTAATCGGAAAAAAATAATAGCCTCGAAGCCATTTTTCCATGTAACTTCAGCGGCAATTTAGTATTTTAGTTACAGATAAAAATATTGATAACAAACCAAACCACAAAGTGGAATGACGGATGAAAACATTCAGACCAAAACAAGAAGCGAGATGATTTTTCTGATATTTTTAGTCCAATAAATGCGATGATTGATGCAAATTACAGTTTGCAGGGGGGGGGGGTAGTGTTTAGGAGGGGGGGTTATAATTTGAAGCCTTTAGAGTTTAGACCTACACCGGTTAGGCTCTATACTTCATAAATAGGTAAAATGTAACTGGCTTGCGGATGAATTTTGAAACGCTTTGTTGGTAGTTAGGCCTGTTTAAACTGTGAAAAATTCTCTGTATGCGTATACCCAAAACGGAGCAAAAAGCTTATGCTGGTGATACCTCATAATCGCCAGTAGGCATATACGGCAGGGCTTAAAGTGCTCCAGGACGGTCATGGACGGCGTCCAGGCACTTATTTTCGAGGCTGGACGCCGTCCTGCCACTTATTTGGCCAGCACTGCCTGGACGGTCGTCCATGACTGCATGGACGGCGTCCATGCAGTTACGGACGACCGGCCATGACTGCCTAAAAATGGCTCCATTTGAGGTCGACACAGCCAAAAATGCGCTGGTCGCTGGGGCTTCGCCATAGACCCCGCTGCTGGAGCTTACGATCAAGAGAAGAACCTTTCTCTTTTACACTAACATTTTGATTTCTCTTGTTTCTAATCTTCCCTCCAAATTCAACCTCTCCTCCGCTTGCACTCAACCTCTGCTGCTTTCCATTCACGACTGAAAACCGAACTCTTCAAGCTATCCTATCCAGATTCGAATCAATTTTTATCACCCAACTACCACCATCACCGACAACCACCGTAGCACCATGCTGTCTCCTCGGCTTGACCTCCCTGGATTTTGACCTGGCACCGGAACGGAAACGGCAGCTCTGGCTATTGCGGACTTGATTTGATATAGCGCCGGTGAATAAGCTGGTCTCCCTGACGTGGCTTTTGTGGGCGCTGAGAAATTCTCGAAGATTTACAATACATTACATTATCCTGGTAGCTTGCGACACTAAAAATCACGTATTTTTGAAGTTTTCGCGACTTTATCGTTCACAAATAGCTGGCAAAAAGAGCCTAAAAATGGCTCAATTTGAGGTTGACACAGCCAAAAATGCGCTGATCGCTGGGGCTCCGCCCCAGACCCCGCTGGGCAGCTTACGACGCTCCCCCAGACCCCTAGTCTGGACGGGCTTCGTGCCTTTGGCACTCGCAACTTCGCGCCTTCGGCGCCACCACTGACGACCAATTACAATACAGCGTCCTGGCACTTCTTTTTTACACTTTAAGCACTGATATACGCATATAAGCTCGTATCGATCGCTGTTCGCTTCATATCATTTTGTGCAAGTTGTGCGTACAGAAAAAAAATCCTGGCGGCGCCGCTGAAATAGGCCTAATTTAAAATAGTTTTTATATTTTAAATATTTAATAATTCTAAGGAATGAAAATGTTGACACTGAATATGGCCTACCTTTTAGTTTCTACTGATTTTAAAACTCTAAATTTCACTGACCAAAATCTACGATTCAACGTCGTTTTATGACACTGGACTGAGTAGACTCAGTGTTAATTGTTATTTTTTTCCTGAATTTTCTTTGAATCCTATAAAAATTATAATGATAGTAAGTCTTATAGAATAAAACAAACTAGAACCACCGTGTACTGACACGTTCAGTCGTGCATTGCATACATATGTGGGGCGCGGTGGTCTAGTGGTGGCGTCGTTGCCTTGGAGCCGGAAGGTCCGAGGTTCGAATCCACCTCACCGCGTAAGGACCTTGGGCAAGTCCTTCACTCGCAGTTGCTCAGCGCATCGGCGTGAAACTCCGATGCAGTGTCCGCTTTGCTCTCGGGAGCGCCTCTGAGTAGAAAGAGCTTGAAGGGGCGCTATAACAAGTGCACATACAAATACATACTATAATAATTCCTGACGTGGCTTAACTGGTTTAGACTGGTTCTTCCCGATCCGTACGTACGTCTCGATGACGTCGACTTCATCTGCAGCCAGATCGATGACGATGGGATGACGAAATGCTCAGAGATTCCCGCCTACCAAGGGTGCAACGAATCGGCGATCCCGTTCAGCAACAACACCCCGACGAACGGGTCGTGCGTCAACTGGAACAAGTACTACTCGCTCTGTAAGACGGGGCTCAGCAATCCGTTCAAGGGATCCATATCGTTTGATAACATCGGCCTTGCCTGGGTCGCCATCTTTCAGGTAGGTCCAACCGACAGGAATGTATAACACGCATTTTTAACACAAGTATTACCAGGTACACAAGTATTACACAAGTATTACACAAGTATTACACAAGTATTACACAAGTATTACACAAGCATTACACAAGTATTACACAAGTATTACACAAGTATTACACAAGTATTACACAAGTATTACACAAGTATTACACAGTATTACACAAGTATTACGCAGTATTACACAGCTGTAGGCAGCAGGCCAGCCGGAAGGTAACCGGAATAAGAATAAAGAGTTCCTTCACAAAACGACCAGAAATTTGTCCCCAGTGAGAAAGTTGCAATTTGGTTTGGTGCAGTCTAACGAGATTGCATGGTAACAAGGACCATTAGCGTAACTCTCCTCCTTTATCCAGGCTTGGTACTGGCACTGGCAGAGTGAAACCAGCGGGGGAGTTCTCAGTGAGAAAGGTTCGACGATCCACCTTTAAAAAGAGGGTGTGTACTTTTGACCTTGGGCCACAGTTGGGGAGTCATTTTACAAGTAGACACTTTTGCGTTATGTGAGTCAATGCAAGTAGACACTTTTGCGTTATGTGAGTCAATGCAAGTAGACACTGTGTATGTTCTTCTGAGTTGCAGGTGATCAGTCTCGAGGGATGGGTGGATATCATGTACTACGTTCAAGATGCTCATTCGTTCTGGGACTGGGTTTACTTTGTCGCTTTAATCGTGGTACGTATAATTATACTGACTGACCTTAGGAAACGGCATCACGAGATAATTATTGT
This sequence comes from Lumbricus rubellus, assembly GCA_945859605.1. Lineage (NCBI taxonomy): Eukaryota > Metazoa > Annelida > Clitellata > Crassiclitellata > Lumbricidae > Lumbricus > Lumbricus rubellus. The sequence goes on from OX243818.1 coordinate 13,394,225, forward strand.
TTTGTCTTTCGATTAGAATTCGAGCTTATTATTTTAAACTGCTCGATTTTTCTTGTAATGGAAATGATGCATGTTTGTTACCTATCCAATGGCAGTCGTAATTATAAAATTTATTATCCTCCGAATAAATGTTACCGATGAAAAATAATTGTAAGAGTGCAAGAAAATATACGAAATACGAATGCACAAGTTTGCTGAACGAATATATAAACGAACGAATGAATGAGATGAGATTCGCTTACTATAAATTTAACCACCTAACTCCACTAAACTATAGGATATTTTCTAATTAGGACCTTTTTTAACGTGCAGTTGTACACAAAATGTGAAGTTCTAAATGGATTTGTGCAGTTGTAGAACAGTAGAAACACTATCATGCAGTTGAAACTACTAAAAACAGGCCATTGTTCTTCGATTGGAAGTAATTTACCATGGAGGATCTGAAAGAAAGGAAGGGGTTGTGCAGTTCTGAAAAGTCCTTAAAATCAACCCTGTTTCTAACAATGCAACGGATTCAAACACTAATATTAATTTATTCGCTGCATTGATGCGATGAGAAAGAACATTCCCAGATTAAGCGACGATTCGTGTCTTGTTGCAGATCGGAGCGTTCTTCATGATCAATCTCTGTCTCGTCGTCATAGCAACGCAATTCTCGGAGACGAAGAAACGCGAAACGGAGCGGATGAATCAGGAAAGGAAGCGTCGCCACTCGAGCAGCAGCAGTACCATCGCCAGCGATGCGGAACCGGGCGGATGCTACATCGAGATACTCCGCTACATTGCTCACATCCTTCGCAAGATGCGCCGCAGACTCGGCCTCACGCTCCGTCTCTCGGATCTCGCGCGGCGCATGCGCGACGCCGTCGAGAGGTTCCACTTCCGGAAAGCGACCGGAAGTGGGCAGAAGCACCGCCACCGCCGTCAGGGCCACGACCACCATTCCCAGCAGCACCCGCGCGACCAGCTCCACCGACGTCACTCGCATCACCGGAAGAAGAAGAAAAAGAAGAAGAGGAGGATTATGAAGAAGAGGGAAAGGCATCCCGCCTGCTCTGAGCTTCCACTGACCGACTTCTCATTGACGATCAGGGTGGACACGAGCCCTCTGGCCCCTCGCGCCAGCCCAGAGATCTCCGAGATAGGGACGGTGTCGCCCCCACGGCGGCCGAACGTCCTGACGGTGATGGGGGGTCGCCAGAGTCCGTCGGCCGAATCCCTGTACAGTCCGGAGCTCGGCGGTCATCGGGACTCGTGCCAGGGATCGTCTCGGACATCGCTCAGCGTCGTCTCCTCGAGGTGTGCTCAGAGGACTCCCTGCACGACGCACCCGCCTAGGAACCCCGTCGTTAGGGGTCGGGCTAGTCTTAGAGGTCATTCGGACACAGCTGCTGCTGCTGGTGCTGGTGGTGTTGCAAAGCCCATTCATCGATCGAAGTCCTGTATCGATGAATCGTCAAAGCAGAGCGGTGCCAGGATGGCGTCAGCCGTCAAAAGATCCGGTAATGATTTTTATTATCGTCGATATTTATTGTTATACCTGGAATAATATTATTTATTGAAGGTCTTAATGGTATAATGCGGTATGCACGCTCACTTTCTCTCTCTTTCTCTCCTTCTTTGTCTCTGTCTCTGTCTGTCTGTCCGTCTGTCCGTCTGTCTTTTTGTCTCTCTGTCTCGCTTTGTCTCTATGTCTGTCTGGCTGTCTCTCCCTGTATCTGTCTGTGTGTATCTGTCTCTGTCTCTGTGTGTTTCCGTGTGTCTCTGTGTGTCTTTCTGCCTGTCTATCTCTCTCTCTGTCTCCCTCTATATCTGTTTATCTGTCTTTCTTTATCTGTCTGTCTCACACTGTCTCTATCTCTCTATATCTGTATGTCTACCTGTCCGTCTCTCCGGATATATTTGTATATAGCCGGAGATATATGGAGCAAGACCAAGTTGGGATTTGGCGGACGATCTGTCATTGGATCTTATAATTAATATTACCTTGTTGGTATACCTGGTAACGTTGGAGTCCCTCAAGCATCCGTGCTGAGTTCACTTCTTTACGTCTCACACTCTATAATATTCCTCTTCTCTTCTGAATACCAGGCTTCTGGTCACATCTCTGTTGATGATGTTCTGGTCTTCGTTAGTGACTCCCTTTATAATTAATCAGCTTGTCTGGTTTCTAATGACTTTTGTTGTATGGATCTTCGCACATGGAGCGCATCTGATTAGGTTGCACTGTCAGAGACGCATTATAAGTCCGTAAATAGAATAAAATAATAATAGATTTATATGTATATGTATAATAATGTGTGTGTGCGCGTGGGTGTGTGCGTGTTTGTGTGTATGCGTGTGTGCGTGTGTGTGCGTGTGTGCGTGTGTTTGTTTGTGTGTCTTAATCAGGTCCAAGATGCCAACAAAGCCATATTCCGTTATTATGTTGCACAGCTTATAAGCGATTTGCTTATCGAATCTTTGCTACTCGGGGATTTTGTCTTTCGCTTCTAATCTTTGGCGAAAGCTGAAGACAAAACATGAAAAATAAGATTAAACGATTTCACTGTTGACGCTCACAAGTTCATTTACATTGGCCTTTAACGATCGAAGGTGCATCTCAGGTTAAAAGGACGTTACCATGGCAACAGCACCGATCAATGTGTCACTTTGTGTGTGTTTGTGTGTGTGTGTGTGTGTTTGCGTGTTTGAATGTGTGCGTGTGTGCTGTGTGTACGTGTGCGCGTGTGTGTATTTATGTGTGTGCGTGTGTGCGTGTGTGCGTGCGTGTGTTTGTGTGTGTGTTTGTGTGTATTCGTTTGTGTGCGTGTGTTTATAACTGTATATGTGTGTGTTTGTGTGTGTGTGTTTGTGCGTTTGTGCGTGCCGTGTGTGCGTGCGCGTGTGTGTGCGCGTGATCCACGCGCTGCAGGTGCAAATATCTTTTTCAGCCGAGCTGCTCTTAGATTCTGTCACCAAAACAGTCATCAATTTGCAATTAATTATTAAATTTCCCTCCCAGCGATCTCGTTATTATTATGATTTCCGATACGACGGATCCATGTCTAGTGTGCATCTCTCTTGTATAGCCACATTAGTTAGTCTACTCTCAATGGCCGTGAGCGCATTTCGTTGTCAATGCAGTCATCCATGTTGCTTTAGTGATTGAGGCTCACAATGGATGACGTCGGAAGTGCATCATGCGCCAAGTCATCTCCTGCGTGTAATGAGACAGGAGTCACGTTCGTGTAATTATTATACGATGTAATTATACTACACCCACTGCTGCAGGTCTATACCGTTGGCTGTAATAATCGGGTGATATGCCTCGTCCATTGGATGCCCACTCGATAGAAACTACTTAGTAAATCACTTAGTAATGCGAATAACAATATTACTAGTAGTAATAGAATGACAGAAGAAGTTAGTTTATTAGTAGATGTTGTAATAGCCGTACGTGTCGTAGTAGTTGTAGCAGCAGCAGCAGTAATAATACTAGCCAACAAAATAGCAGTTGTTAATAGTGGCAATTAGTTGTTGTTTGTTGTTATCTGTTATTGTTGTGGGGGTGTGGTGGTGGTGGTGGTGGTGATGGTGATGGTGATGGTGGTGGTGGAGATGGTAGTAGTGGTGGTGGTAGTGGTGGCGGCGGCGTGGTAATGGTGGTGGTGTTAGCACTAATAAAGTAACAATCATCATCATCATCATCATCTTCATCATCATCACCATCATCGTTTATGTTCCTTAATTGAAGCAGTTTATGTGGCGCCAGAGAAAGCAACAAGGCTCAGGCAAGTGCTTCTTATAAATAACTATATTTATATATCGCGTAAAGTTTCTAAGTTCATTCGAATGAATGCAACACACGAAAAACTGGTATGCTCTTCATTCACCGTTTTAGGCACTTCATCGATAAAGAAGCACCACAGCCTTTGCAGTCGAACAGGTAACGAAGAAGCAGGAGGAGGCGCAGGAGGAGTAACAGGAGGAGGTGGCTGCGGCGGAGAAGCGACGGGAGAAGGAGGAGGTGGACAGGGTGAGCAGGCAGCAGGAGCCTCGGTCAGCATCAGCTCCGAACAGGATCAAAGTGATGATGAAGCCGCATCGTCGATTAGCGATGAATGGACCCCGACGGGAGGTGGCGCCACAGCAAAGAAAACAGGTAGATTGAAAAATAATATGTAATCTATGGCCTGTGCGGTATCCATGGCGACGACGACGTGTTTGCATGCTTGGCGTCACATGTAGAAGGAAACAGGGTCGTCGTGTGTACTTTGCATGCAAGACAGCGGTCGGGGTGTGCATGGTAATATTGTAGGCCTGCTGCAGCATTGGTACCATTGAGACGGAAAGAGGTTTCCGTTCAAAGCGCCTGCTGGCTGCTGATCATTAAAATTATGCGATTCAAAGCAGGCAAAATTAGGCTTAATTTTCTTTACACAAAATTCTGAACTGAAACATGTTTTGTGGGAATAATACGCTGCATGATCCATCGTCACAATGTAAAATGGCTGAAAATCTATTTTGATCCTTGTTTGATTGTAGCGATCTGACGCCATAATTATGGGTTAATACATTGTGTAGAGGCGTAGGCTACATTAGGCCCCTTAGATATCGCAAAGGCTCTGTCTCTCTTTCTCTCTGTCTCTCTGTCTCTCTCCCTTTCTGTCTCTGTCTCTGTTCCTGTCTCTGTCTCTGCTCCTCTCTCTCTCTCTCTCTCTCTCTCTCTCTCTCTCTCTCTCTCTCTCTCTCTCTCTCTCTCTTTCTCTCTCTCTCTCTCTCTCTCTCTTTCTTTCTCTCTCTCACTCACAATCTCTCTCTGTCTCTCACTCTTACTCGTTCTGTCTGTCTGTCTCTCTCTCCCTTCTCTCTGTCTCTCTCACCCCTCTCTCTCGCTCTCTCTATGTATGTGTGTTTGTCTGTCTCTCTCTCTTCCTTAATTCTCGACTCTTACTTCCATTTCTGCCACTTTAGCATTCTTTATCTACCTCCCTCTTCTTTTTCCTGCTGTCTCCGTGTGTCTTCTCGTCTCACTAGTTGTCTCTCTTCGTCTGTCTTTGTCTCTCTCTATGTTATCTGTATCGTTCTGTGTTTTTCTTATCCTATTCTTGTAGAGTACTTAGAGGCAATCAGAAGATGCTTTCAATGTTGCGTTGACAGCAAGTACTTCCAACGTGGCATACTGTTGGCGATACTTGTCAATACGCTCAGTATGGGAATCGAGTTTCACAATCAGGTGATTAGTCTTCTATTGTTTCATTGGGTGACGACATGCATTGGATCAGTATTTGGCCCAACAAAAGAGCACTGGTAGTGGGGAAATAGAAACCAAGCACTTAGTCCTACTGTACAGTTATTGGACGCAATGCGAGAGAGCATTTGTAATCAAGACTAATGACTCATTGTATGCGGGCTCGATGACTCACTGTGGTTGAGCCAATGACTCATTGTAAGCGGGTTCTCGGTGACTCATGTTGGGTGGAAAGTGGCCCAAAGAGCCAGGCCATAGACTATTATAACAGGGAACCAGCGTAGATTTCGTGGGTGGAGTAGAACTTTCACTTGTACAACTACTGTACATATGAGCAGAAAACTTATGCAAGACTATAATATTATGATGATGAAAATCTTGTACATTATTTGGGTCGTTATTCTTGCCATAAACAACTGATTCTCTTACTTTTCCGTTACCCACACTATATACATATATATATATATAAATATATATATGTATGTATGTATGTATGTATAACATTGTATATAGACTATAGTCATTCAATTTTGCTAATATGCCAGTGCCAGTCCCACGCCTGGATAAAGGACGAGGGCGTCGCTAATGGTCTTTGTAACCACACAGAGTCGTTAAACTGCAAATACTACTATACTACTACATGTAATATGCCACGTCATACACGCATATACACACATGTATGGCATTAGCAAGTGTTTCTTGGTTTGCTTTGTAGCCTCCCACTCTGACAATTATCCTGGAGAACACGAATCTCTTCTTTGCGTCTCTGTTCGGAGCTGAGATGGTCCTGAAGGTCGTCGCTTATGGTCCAATGCGATACGTATCAAACGGATTCAACGCATTCGATGGATTCATTGTCATCGTCAGGTATCTGCTTACTTATTGACATCGATATAAATAGATAAAGCGATCAATTGTTCTGTGCCTGTCTGCTATCATCTGATTCTATACGCGTGCTTTATTTTCTGTTTTCTGGCGCAAGAAAAGAAATAAACAAACGGCAAATAATGAAATAAATATATACACAAAGGAATAAATAAATAAATAGATAAATAAATAAATAAAGAACCAATAGATAATTAAATGAATAGGCTTAGATAAACAAAGAAGTAGATAAATAGCTTAGCAGGCAAATAATTTATTTATTTATTAAATAATTAAATAAACAGATAAATAAGTAAATGAATAAATAAATTTAATGGGAAAAAAATTAATAATTTAATAAATATATAGATGAATAAATATATAAACAAATGAATAAATAAACAAACAAATGAATAGCCTAAATAAATTTAATAAAATAAAATAAATAATTTAATGAATGTATAAATAAATGAATAAACGAATAAACAAATAAATAAATAGGCTTACGCTTCCTTTTGTCTGTCTGTTATCGAACGACGCAGTGTCCTGGAGTTGTTCCACCGATCTGAAACAGCCGGACTGTCCGTCTTGCGAGGCTTTCGTCTGTTACGGATCCTGAAGCTCGTTCGATTCCTTCCCGCCTTGCAGTATCAGCTCGTCATCATGCTGAAGACGATGGACAACGTTGCAACGTTCTTCGCTCTTCTCTGCCTCTTCATCTTCATCTTCAGGTGAAGATGATAACAATGATCTTCGTTTCGCATCTGTGTCTATAATAGTTCTTCGTTGGAATGTAATCCGTTTTAATTAATTATCAATGGAAATGTTAGTTATTATGGGTCAAGAGGTGAAGTCGATTCAAACGAAAAATGCATCTTTGCACACAACGGCCACGTCAAAAATTATCGGGATTCACATTTGTGTGCTGCTTTATTAACAATGGATGTATTCGCGTATTTATGTATGCATGTGTGTATGTGCATATAATATTACGTGTATATATTACGTGTATATAAATTTCATCGTTAAATAGATAGGCATTGTATGTACGTATGTAGTGTATACATTATGTATGTATGACATTGTATGTATGTATGCATGCATGCATGCATGTATGTATGTATGTATGTATGCATGTATGTATGTATGTATGTGTGTGTGTGTGTGTATGTATGTATGCATGCATGCATGCATGCATGCATGCATGCATGCATGCATGCATGTATGTTAGGGTGCCAATGAAAAACAAAGTTTGAGTTTTTTTCGGTCTCACCCCTAAGTTTTGTTCATTTAGCCATACAACTGAAACGTATAAAATTTTGAAGCAATTAGGTAACATTTACGGGATGCACAACACCTGTGAAGTTTTGAAAATCTGCAATATGGAATCGCATAGGCCGCTATGTATAGCAGAATGCTATGCATTGTGCACGATACATTGTATGTATGTATGTATGTATGTATGTATGTATGTATGTATGTATGTATGTATGTATGTATGTATGTATGTATGTATGTATGTATGTATGTATGTATGTATGTATGTATGTATGTATGTATGTATGTTTGCCAGAGTGCATGCATGTATAGTATACGTGCATTTATGTATGTATGCGCTTGAGTAGTTGAGTTGGTTCCATGACACTTAATCCCGCGACACTTAATACCGCGACAGTTAGTACCGGACATTTAATCCCGCGACACTTAATCCCGCGACCATTTAATCCCGCGACACTTAATTTCGCGACCATTTAATCCCGCGACACTTAATCCCGCACCGATTTAATCCGGCGACACTTAATCCCGGCGACATTTAATCCCGCGACACTTAATACCGGGAATGTAAAACAACGTTTACAAAAGAAGTTAAATTCTACACGGTGTCCCAATTGAAGTGAGCCCCTTTTTGTTTTGGCGATATATCTGTTAATTCTAAATGAAACTCTATAACATTTTACAGCGTGAAAGAGGGTAAATTATAAATGTTTCCTGAAAATTTTATCAAATTCTATCAACATAGTCCGAAGTTATGCACATTCAAATTTGGACAAACAAAATTTGAAGTTGCCAACATGTGAAAGATAGGAAATTAGTGTTAGCGCTGTTCTTTAAAGCTGATGTTCAAAATGTCCTCCATTAGCTCGAATGCATAATTACGTAACGCCGAAAATGACCGTTTTTGACCCACCCACCCACCCTGTAACGCTTCGTAACGTTTCCCTTGACCCACCCACCCACCCTCACCAGCGTTACATAACGATTGCTACGAAAAATCAGTTCAGATTTCGGCCTATTATTGGCTTATGTGAGCGAGTAATTTTAATTCATATTTTCATAGCGAATTTAATATAGTATAAGCGTAGGCTACATGCGATTTATAATTTGACAGTAGTCACAGTACTATATAATAGACTTAAAATATACACAATGTTTTGTTTATATAAATGACAGTCATGCCTGAACTGTATTTGACCGCAAGAATAAAATTTTACACTGCTGAAAAGTTTCTTGGACTAAATGAAGAATTAACAATTAATCAAAATTAAGATGAGCTATTTATTTCTGGACAGTTCGATAATTATTAATAGAAATATTGCCGAGTTTTGTTGAGCATTAATTTTAAATGTTTGAGATCGTTTCCACTAAATAAAACATGCTTCAAAGTGATTCTTCGATGTCAGAATTTCTTTGTGAATTAGGCCTACCACGTTGTTCCGTTGGTGAAACTATCACATATCCAAACAATTCGAGCAGCGGTTTCCGGTTTGCATAAACGGGAGAACAGAATATTCAGATAAAAATAGCCCTATACTTCGGTTAAGGTTAAAATCAATGCCACGAAGTTTAAACTTCGATCACATCATGTCTGAAGTGTCATTCGATGGTAATTTAATATTCATTACTATTTTTTTTTCATGGCGTTACGTAACGTTTAGCTTCCCCCCACCCACCCACCCCCGTAACGTTTCGTAACGTTTTCAATGACCCCACCCACCCACCCTCGAGCGTTACGTAATTATGCAATGACCCCTAAGGCGATTTCGCCATTCATTGATTGCATTGCCAACAATCCCTTAATCAAAACGATTCTATTCTTCCGCATGTCACTGTTTGAAGTGGTCACTGGTCAACGTCACGTATGCGAGTTTAATAAGGCTGCGATGAGCCAGTTTCTGTTATGAAATTCCTTTAAAAACCTTTTGCACCATAATGTTTTTTCTATTAAATTTTTTTATTAAACTCAAATCATCTTTGCTGAAAATCATTTTTATTATTGTCCCCTAACATGGAAATTACGAAAATATGACGTCATATTTATCAATTTAGAAAGTAAGGCGTGCAGTTGCAAACAATAATTTCCTATCTTTAACATGTTGGAAACTTAAAATTTCCTTTGCCCAAATTTGAACGTGCATAACTTCGGACTCTGTTCGTCGAATTGGATGAAATTTTTAGGAAACATTGATAATTTATCCCTCTTACAGTCTCTGAAATTTAATAGAGTTTCATTTAGAACTGACAAGTATATCGCCAAAACAAAAATGGGCTCACTTCAATTGGGACACCGTGTATAAATAGGCATATTCACAGCAATATTCACTTTGTGTTCAAAAAAGAGTTCAGCCTTTGCAGTAATATATTATAAAACTGTACAATTCGATAAAAACAATAGTCACAGCAATATTCACTAATAAAAATTATCAAAACTGTACAATTTGATAAAAAAAAACAATAGTCACAGCAATATTTACTAATAAAAATTATCAAAACTGTATTTACTAGGCGTACCCAATTGGCTATGTGGACAACAATAGTCAAACCCCTACTTACAGTTGGCTATGTGGACAACAATAGTAAAACCCCTACTTACAGTTGGCTATGTGGACAACAGTAGTCGTACAAATATTCGTACTCACGTGTGTACAGGTATTAAGTGTCGCGGTATAAAATGTCGCGGGATTAACTGTCGCAGGGATTATATGTCGCAGGGATTAACTGTCGCGGGATTAAATGACGCGGGATTAAATGTCGCCGGGACTAAGTGTCCGGCATTAACTGTCGCGGTATTAAGTGTCGCGGGATTAAATGTCGTGCTACCGTTGAGTTGTACGGTGTCTAATTGAGTTTGCAGGTAAAAGTTGTGGACATTGAACATTCGGGGGCTCAGAAAAACCCAGTTGACCTTCTCGCCAGTGGTTTTCAGTGAGACAACAGTTACTGTCCTGCTTCTGTATCCCTTCTATGATCGGTAGAGACGTCGCCTCCATCGGTCAATATTAAACCAATAAAATATTGCGCTGCCAAAAGAGGAAAGGCAGTATTCTGCAAGAGCAGGAAATCGATCAATTGTTTATTGCTTACTATAAGCACCTCTATAATTATCATCGACCGAATACAAGACACATAGAGACGTATTTTGTCAGATGGAAAGCAGAATACAGTCCCGGGTGCCCCTCCCGTTCCGCGATCATCTGGCCAGATCCTCCTCGATGATAACCATTTATTCACAGCTATAGCATTGAATTCTCGATGCTTTCTTTACTGCAGCTGTCGTGATCTGGAGATTATCAAAACCAATTCAGCGCTCTTGGCTGAACGGGATTATGGTTCCTAAATCATCGATGATCATAAAAGTGTTGTCTTTTTAGTATGCATACATGCGAGCATACATAGTTACATACATACATACATGCATGCATACATATATGCATATATACATACGTACATACATATATACATACATGCATACATACATATATACATACCTACATACATACATACATACATAGTTACATACATACATACATTACATACATACATACATACATAGTTACATACATACATACATACATACATACATGCGTACAACGTCGTACATACATACATACATACATACATACATACATACATACATACATACATACATACATACATACATACATACATACATACATACATACATACATACATACATACATACATACATACATACATACATACATACATACATACATACATACATACATACATACATACATACATACATACATACATACATACATACATACATACATACATACATACATACGTACGTACATACATACATACATACATACATACATACATGCGATCATACACACATACATACATACATACTAGATACAAATGAACGAACGTACATGCATACATACATGTATACTTGCCTACTTACATTACATAATTATATGCAATCACGCGTGCTTAATATATACGTACATTATACGGTAAATCTATGCCTGCATGCACACACATGTCACACATAATGCAAAAGTGTGCATACAGACAGGCATGCATGTTTATGCATTAAGCATACATATGTAGATTTACATATGAATTAACATACATAGGCCTACCTACATACCACATGCATAATTGCATGTACATCAGGTTCATGCATGCATCCGTACGTCCAAACGCACAAAAATACTCATGCACACACATGTAAATACACACAGACACGCACATCCATACATCAATACTTGAACATACACGCGGGCATATACATGTACATGCACACTGCACTTAGGCTACATATCATCTTGACTGTATACATTTCCGCCTGAGCAGCACTGCAGAAGCTGTAGTGGAAGATGCACCTGCGTGCTTTTCGGTTTCTCATCTCCAGCAATTAGAAAAGTCATTCGTGTGTATAATACTGTATCGACAGAAATATTAATCTAAAGCCAACGAGAGAGAGAGAGACAAACAGACAGACAGAGACAGAGAGAAAGTGAGAGACAGAGACAGGCATAGAGACATAGAGACAGACAGAGAGACATAGAGACAGACAGAGAGAAGAGTTACTTCTTCTGTTTCTACTAGTAGGTCTACTGCACATATCCATTTAGAGCCGCACACTAAAATAATAAGCTGTAGACCTAATTGTTTACATTTTAAAAGTTCTTTGTGTTGGCGTGATAATATCTGTAGATACATGTGGTCTACATGACTGACTGTGCACGTTGTATTCCTTTATTTGTCTCTTTATCTGTTTAGGCCTATGTGACAGTAGACCTTCCTATCTTGTAGGCCTACATTGTTGGGAACAGAAAATTTGATTTGATTTTGATTTTTTTTAGCATTCTTGGCATGAATTTGTTCGGTTGCAAATTCTGCGAGGGTCAAACGAGTTCTGCGGAAAGCTGCGGCCGAAAGAACTTCGACACCTTACTCTGGGCCATAATTACTGTCTTCCAGGTGCGTTAACTACAACTATAAATAATGTCCACAGTAGCGCTAGTTGTCCTGATTAGGACTAAATGTCGTCCTGCATGCGCGTTATGTCCTCGTTTCCTTCCGTGCACTTTATTATTATCCGTATCCGATCAATGCCAGGCAATTTACACCTGGATCGTGTAATAATGGTAAAGGTGTAATTATAATTATTAACACAGTGGTCAATAAATATTTCACCTGCGCGAATCTAGTTTCGGAATCAGAACACATCCTGAGAATTTGGATGTCGTTAGCAAATAATTGGTTGTCTAAATTAAACAGGAAACGATTATTACTGACTCAACGCAGCGCCCGTGAATAAGCTGGTGCCCCGCGCTTGGCTGGCTCTAGTCACAAAGAGTCTAGTGCAGTGCTTGAGAAGTTTCTGGATTACGATAACGATTTTCCCTTTGGCAACAGATTACATGCGTGCACGTGGAGAGTGCGGTATCATGTGCCTTCGCTATAATGCTACACCTTATCTTTCTCTACATCACCATACTTTACATTGGTGCTTCTTTCACCGAAGCCCTGCCCACACCTTATTTTGCGTTACCATGTGTTATCTTGCTATCTTGCTTTAACATAATAAGCAACCTGCCTTATAATATGTAAGCTTCGGGTACCGAGTATACCAGTCGAATACCATGTTGCTTCTTCGATTACAAAGACCTACGATGCGTATAATCTGCCATACGTCGCCTTTGTTTACGTAATTGCGTTACCTTGCTTTGCAATGTGCTACCTTGTCTAACCATACGTTACCCTGTCATATCATATCACACGTTGCTTTGGCACTTAGTATACGGTACGTCACTTTACCTTCGCCGCACCTCATCACAAGAGCGGATACAGAAACTTTGGACGGGGGTGGGGCAAAAATTCTTGGTCTTGGGTCTAGAAAAAGAAAAAGTTTTTGTTTGCATCCGCCCAAAAAGTTTATGACCTTTTTTGTTTGTTTAGTCATCCGGCAAAATTTTCGGGAAAATCATACCATTTCATCCGCCAGAAAAGCTGATGACCCTTTTTTAGTCATTGAGTCCAAATCTTTGAAAATATACCAAATTATAAGCTTGTTGAACCAAATGGGGGGCACGATACATGGGCGTTTCTAAATGGGGGCCATGGCCGGATTGCCCCCCCCCTGGATCCGCCCCTGCATCATCATGATTTACTGTACTTTCCCTTAAGCGATGCATTAGTAAAATCTTGCCAGCACGGGGATTAGCTGTGAAGAGAGGAAGCCTCTTGCCTAAGTTTTTTCTTCTTATCGTTTGGCTTGATACTCTGTGAACGCGAGACTCGAACATCATCCTCCGTATACATGATAAACGCCCACGCAAACATTGAACTTAGGAATCCCGGCAACTCCGACGCCTCGTGCTCCTTGAATTCTCGTGCCATCCATCCATCCATCCATCGTAGGTGCTGTGAAATGGTATGCGAAATGGTATGGGAAATGGTATGTGAAATGGTATGTGAAATGGTATGTGAAATGGTATGTGAAATGGTATGTGAAATGGTATGTGAAATGGTATGTGAAATGGTATGTGAAATGGTATGTGAAATGGTATGTGAAATGGTATGTGAAATGGTATGTGAAATGGTATGTGAAAAGGTATGTGAAATGGTATGTGAAATGGTATGTGAAATGGTATGTGAAATGGTATGTGAAATGGTATGTGAAATGGTATGTGAAATGGTATGTGAAATGGTATGTGAAATGGTATGTGAATTGGTATGTGAAATGGTATGTGAAATGGTATGTGAAATGGTATGTGAAATGGTATGTGATGCCATTGGAATTGAAGTTCCGACGAAAGCTAAAGTTAATTCAACGGACTAAATTAATGGGCAAGCGCAGCGGGGCACGAAATGAAGGCGCCTTCAAACAATTTATAAACTGCATATAAAAACCATAAAAATTATTATGCGTCTTTTCAATTTAAAACTTCCGATTCCAAAAGAATTCTTAAAAGATTTTAATACACTCAGAATCATAAATATTTAGGCCTATAGGCCTACGCAAAGCAAAATGAAATAGGCCTACTTTAACGAAAGGCTTTTGCTCCAGCTTACAGTCATTTGATTTTACCGATAGATTTTGTTGATGAAAAATTCCAGTCGTTTAATTGCAACTTCTGCTTTCCAATTCAAAGATTTTATGACACTTTTTGTCTAAAATCAGCGTTCAAGGAAACTCTGACCTTACTTTGGTGTGCTGTGCATCTTCGGCTTTTGAGCATTTTAGGAAGTGGTCGCTGAAGTTTCAAATTCAAGCCAAAGCATTAATGATCCAAGCGAGATGTAGGCCTAATGATAAATTGCTATCCTTCCTACGCAGCCTATTCATGTCATATGAAACTAGCCTAGTTCTCTATGACAGCGGGATATATAAAATATATATAATATACCGTATATAATAAACATAGTATAATATATTGTATGTTGTATCATTTTTCTATATTTATAATATATATAATTATATATACACATATACATGTATTATATATTATTATGGTCTTATATATTGATCTGATTGCAGTTTGGTATTGTGTCGCCATCGATTATTACCTAATGCATCAGACATCGGCACAACAGACGTTTAAAAGTCACTTGTGCAACATAATGCCGTACCACGTGTACCTTATACCTGCTTTGTATAGCGCCAACAATATTTGTGTGCTGCTGCCGCATAGGTGCTGACCCAGGAGGATTGGAACGAAGTGCTGTACACCGGAATGTCGATGACTTCTGCTTGGGCGTCTCTCTACTTCATTGCGCTGATGACCTTCGGAAACTATGTTCTCTTCAACCTACTCGTTGCCATCCTCGTTGAGGGATTCTCCGCCGAGGTAAGGGGGCAAGATGAACCTTACAGGGAGCATTCAGTGGGTCTACGGGCTCAAATCCCCCGAAAGAGGGCTTTTAACGTGCAGTTGACCACAAAATGTGCAGTTCTAAATGGATTTGTGCAGTTTTTGAAGCACTTCTGCACAGCTAAAACTAGCGAAATGGTCGTTTTTCTCGGATTAAAAGTAATTTACCATGGAGGATGGGAAAGGAAAGAATGGGTTGTGCAGTTCTAAAAATTCCTTAAAAACAGCCCTGCCCCGAAATATGTAATTTATGAATTTTTTAATTAATTATGTGTGTATTCTGTATGTTTTGCTGCCTTGTTCATTACGAGCCACAAAATGAAAACCCCAAATGAAAACCCCAAATGAAATTAACCCCAAATGGATTGTTCTCATTGAAGGGAGAGGAGCGCATGAAGGAGAACTCGATGGTCAAGGCCGCCCTTCGAAAACTGAAGGTCAAGGACGTCAATAAACTGGAGAACAACGATCGAAGGTCATCGAGGGTCATCCACAGCAGCAGAGAAGACATCAAAAACAACCAGGAGAAAGGTAAAACGAACGAGAATCTTCTACAGAAGACAATTATAGTATGTCTGTCTTCTTTGCTTAGATTCTAAGTAAAGGAAACAAAGGCCACAGACTGTAAGATTATATAATTAAGCTAGAGTCACGTTTATCGCTGTAATCGCGGCTTCATAGCGTCCAGGACACGAGATAGAAGCTCGAGGCCAAAGAAATATCATGTATGCCGTAATTAGATATACATGTAGGCATACAATGTACATTGTACATGTAGAGTATTTTAAGCAACCAAAGGTGAGCAACGGATTGTGCCGTTAATCGATTAAACAATGAATTCTGTCGCAGACAAAGATTTAATCAAAATTTTATTTCGCCGTCAAAAATTATCTTTTACTGATACCATCAAAATAATATGTGGTCATAAGAAATAGTCGTAAAAGAGAACGAAAGAAGGAGAAACTCGAGAAAGCGAATTAAATTATGAAAGTGAATAAATGAATAAACGATCGAGTTGTCTCTGACCTTGCAGCCCGTCTAGCTCTTCGTTCTTCGGCAATAGGGAACTTATGGTTCCGCGAGCTCGCACTTCTATCAGACAGCGCCGTGTTTTTTCGAGTGTATACGGCCCGCCATCTGGAATGGTCTCCAAAAAGCATTGCGATTGATGCCTATGATAATTAAATAATCTCTCTTGCTTTTTATTATCAGTCGCTCAAATCCTACTTCTCTAGCTGTGGCTGGACTGAGAACGCCTTTGTGTGGAGCTCTTTAAAATGTGCTACATAAATTCTCAGGATGAATGAATGAATAAACTGTAGACTGCTGTTTTTAAAACTAGTACGTGACTAATTTGCAGAGAAGATCCTCCTGGCCCTTCTACCGTCTGTGTCGATAACAAAGGACGACAATAACGGTACTACCGAGTACCAGTCGAGTACCATGGCTCCTCCGATCATCACGAGGACCGCGGCCACCCCGATGGCCACTCCTCAAGGCTCACCCAACGAAGGGGCCTCGGCCACGAAGGACCTTCGCAACACCCTCGCCGTCGAACGGGTCTTCAGTATCGCAGCTGCGGCTGCGGCGGCCAAGCCGTTCGAGAAGCAAATGACGGTAAGAGTGAAGAGCAGCACTGATTTGGTTATTTATTTTAGATGTGATTATTAATTTTGGTTTATCCAGTGGAGCAGGTCTGCACATTGGGGAGACTCAGCTCCTCCCTTGGTCTTTTCATCCTCGCCCACGACTGTCGCATTGCAGACACCACAGGTCATTTTTTTTGTCTCCTTAACGACAATTCCGCTATGATTTTTCTCTATCCAATTCCCATATTTCTAGGCCTATATAAATTTCTGTGTTTTGACAGCGATTTTTCTAGCGAATAGCCTAAACGAAAATGCAATTTTTTTCTGCGCGAGACCCATTTGCTTACTTAATTACTTCTACTATTTTGCCCCCCCCACCATGTGACCCACATGTCGGATCCATTTTAATCTTCTCTTCTAATACACTTCTCTTTCTTTTCGCAATCGTATTCATGAATTTATATAGCGCCAAGTCGCTATAGTGAGAGAACAGCTGGAACAAGTGGTAAAGCGCCGCCTTCTTACCGCCGAGTCGAAGGTTCGAATCGTACACATTGTATATGATGAGACTTGTTTGAGGCGGTGGATAACAGAAAGAAGATGTCAATCGGTTCGGTTGTTATTATCGTCGTATTTGCGCATCAATGGAAAACCCGTCGATCAATGGATCGCAAGGCATTATGCGTCGGTTTTAACAGCGATGTATATACACTGTGCCCCATAAAAAAACACCAAAAAAATTTTCAAAAATCTTCTATAAAACTAAGCCAATTGTAATAAAAGTTTGTACGTTGTTTCTCAAATAATTTTGCCACAAAATATTTTACATTTTACTTAATCACTGAAGCGGTTGCTGTTGGAGGCAGTGACGCAGACTAGGCGTGTTTGGAAACATTTAAACAGAGATTAGTCAAGCGACTTATTCATTCTCCAGCAGGACAGCGCCCCAGCACATCGCGCAAAGGACACCATTGCGTTGCTGCGACGTGAAACACCAAGCTTCATTGGACCGGAACTCTGGCCAGCAAACTCACCAGACCTCAATCCCGTTGACTACAGAATTTGGGGTCTAATACAGGAACGCGTCTACCAGACAGCAATACGGGACATCAACGAGTTGAAGGAGCGCCTCATCGTTGTGTGGGCACAGTTAAAGCAGAGTGTCATTGACAAAGCTATTGAACAGTGGCGGCCAAGGCTGAGAGCCTGCGTTAAAGCGAAGGGACATCACTTCGAACATCTTCTTAAATGAAACATTACTTTTTCTCATTTAACATTAGACTTACATGCGTTTCATGACAAAGTTTTTTGGTGTGTTTTTTTATGGGGCACAGTGTATATTATATGTAGCCTATTTTTACATATGTATATAAGTACATATAGATCTAAGTACAACAGTGTAACTACAGTCATGTGTAAATATGAATTGTCTTTAAGACTGTAGAATTTCATTTCGGAATTCTTACTTTTGGCCAAGATATTCGCAAAAACCTCGTCTTTTTTTGCGCACCCTGTATAATATACGGCATAAGTGATATTGCGATAAGTCACATATTATCTAATGGAAAGCTGACAGGTGGATGACGGATCGATGTCGAGAATAACTGATCAGATGCATGGCGGATGCTGTAATCTCAGTTGTCAAATGGCCATCGATCCAATTCGCCATCATCATCACGATGAATGGATGAATGAATGAATGAATGAATGAATGGATGGATGGATGGATGAATGAATGAATGAATGAATGAATGAATGAATAGGACGCAAACATTCAATTCAAACATCTTAGCGTGAAGTGCATTTAGGGCACTTTGCAAAAAAATTGATGATGGCATTTTTACGTGCAATTCTTTTTCTTGTTTTGGCTTGGCGCTATATATGTATGTGCACTTGTTATAATGTCCCTTGAAGATTACTACTAAGAAGCGCTCCCGACCACAGCGGGGACACTGAATCGGAGTTTCACACCGAAGCGCTGAGCAATTGCGAGTGAAGGACTTGCTCAAGGTCCCTACGCGGCTACTTGGGGTGGATTCGAACCTGCAACTCTCCGGCTCCACCGTATACATCTTTCAATCCATTTATTTATTTATTTATTTATTTATTTGTTCATTCATCCATCTACATGAAGAATCCATTCATTCATTCATTTACTCATTCTTTTACCTGTCAAGTTGTGTCAACCTATCCATGTATCCATCCATCCGTCCATCCATCTGTCCATCCATCCATCAATCCATCAATCAATCGGTTCTTTCATCCATTCATCTGTCTGGTAATCTATTCATCTTTTCATCCACCCATCCATCCATCCATCCATCCATCCATCCATCTGTCTTCTCATCCATCATTATGTCATTGCAGCAGCAGCAGCAGCAGCAGCCGTCGTCTCCTGTCGTGAGAGATGCTGCTCTGACCGACAGCCGCAACTGCTCCAGCTGGTTTCCACGACAACGCATCAGAGAAGATGCTCTGAGCGCAGTATCCGACAGCCTATCAGAGACAAGCGCCGAAGAGAATAACAACGACGACGGTGACGACGACGACGATGATGATGACGATGATTACGACGACAACAACAAGAAGGAGAAGAAGAAACCGGAGGAGGATGGCCGCCACGAGGAGGAGGAGGAGGAGGAGGATGGGGAGGAGGAAGAGGAGGAGGAGGAATGTCGCTCTCCTCAACTGGGACGTTGTACCGCCATTAACGTTCAGAGGTCAGAACCTCTCGTTTGTCTTCGTCCGTCTGTCTCTCCGCCGTCTCCATGTCTGTTCTTGTGCTTGTGTGCGCGCGCGTGCGTGTTTGTCTCTGTCTCTGTCTTTGTGTCTGTCTTGTCTGTCTGTCACTCTCTCTTTCTTTCTTTCTTTCTTTCTTTCTTTCTCTCTCTCTCTCTCTCTCTCTCTCTATCTATCTCTCTCTCTCTCTTCCTCTGTACATGCCATTGTGTTTTTACAAAGCATACACAACTGAGGCCGTGTTCCAACAGAACTGCGTGTTGATGTTTAACGACGCTGTCTCACATGAAAGATTATTAGTATCGCCCTCCTCCTTTCTCCGGGCTTGGGATTGGCACTACCAAAATACCAGCAACGGCTCCTATATATAACATATATTTATATATATATAAAATATATAATCCGGAGGACCTTGATTTAATCCAGTCATCCTATATACACATAGCATACCCATCTCAAATTGCCCATCCATCTTAGACTGTTTATCTATAATACATGTGAACTGATGTTCGTCTTTAGAATATAATTGACCTGAATGTTGCACGATGAGTTGATCAGACCTCAATGCCTCTCTAATCTCACTACTCATCGTTTATTAGGCTAAGATGTATCAGCCGTGTCGCGAATCTGACGTGCTAAGCTCCTTGATCAAAGTATAGGCAATTTTATGGGTGAGCAACTAGTCCAAGGTTTGTTTACGCAGTAACTAGAGAAGGATTCGAACCTGCAACCCTCCGTTCACAAGGCACCGAACACACAACCACGTCACAACAATAAAAAAATTAGACATCACTTAAAAAATTTCTTGGCTTCTTTTATGCTGCGTTGCTGTATAGTGTGCTGTGTTGATGATTGTACAGTGGATCAATCACTTACCTGTTCAGGTAGGAGGTATTGGTCGTCTACCCCGATTCCCTGGCTCCCCATTATTATGGCTCCGTTTGATCATTTGTTAGTTATCACCGGATTAGATTTGTTTGTGGTTTTTGTCAGCAGTCGTTGAGTAACAGTCGGACAATGCTTTTGATTATGGATACATAAGATATAATATTATAGCTTATGAACTCGGAAAAGAAGATTATAACGATGATGATGAAGAAGAAGAAAATAAGAAGACAAAAGTAGAGAAGAGAAGAAAGCAAGCAGAGGAGGAGAAGGAAGAGAAGGATGAAAAATAAGAAGAAAAAGAAGAAGATGATGAAGAAGAAGAGAAAGAATAAGAAAATAACAAGCAAAATAATGACAAGTGGATGAATGCGCAGAAGTCGATTCAGTAGCAGAAGAGAAAGAAAGAAGAAGGCGATAAAAGAAGCACAAAATGAAGAAGAATGAGAAAGGCAGAAATGAAGAAAGTTGGAACCAGGCTTCGAACCCTCTCTGCGACTGCGGAGAGGTGCGGACAATGTCTCACATCGTTAATGACCGCAGAATAACTGGTTTTCTTGGCGGACTGTCCGCTCTGCATTATTATTACTTAATGACGATGCTGTGCGCTGGCTTAACCCGAACTGCAAACGCTAAATAAAACTTTCCTCTCTATAAAAGGACTCGAATTCATGTGTTCTTAATTGTAAAATTGTAGTAAAACTGTACACCCTGAATCCCTGATACATATTGCATGAATCGTTTAGTTTTTACTTCGTTACCGCTTCAGTTGACAGTGTGCCTGCAGCTGCTTTGGTAGTTCTTGCTTTCGCTGTGAAAATAAACTCAGCCGTAGGCCTATATTATATTCTAAAGTTCTAAACTCTTAATTAAAGTGTCATTATATGCCAATAATAATTCGTCTTTGGCTTCTCGCAGCTGTTGAATATACAACAGCGTCTCTCTCGAGTGGATAAAAAATATTAATTTTGTAGAACAGTGTTATACATGTAGCTGAGAGCGCTTCTGAATAGCCATCATGTGTGCGACGTTATAATTATAATTAATCTATAGATACAATGCGATTTATATACGGTGACAATCCTCATCTTTTATATGTACCGTAATAATAATTTACGTGTAAAGTGTTCAAGAACGCAGAACAGTCGTAGCACCTTCTAGTAGAGCGGACTGGTCAAAAATTGTGCACTTTGTGATACAAGCATGAAATTTGGTACATACCACGAAAATGTCACGAGAACAAGATTTGGCTATAGGGCCATCGCAGATTTGGCCCCTGGCCCCAATGGCAGCCATTTTTCAAAATGGCCGACCTGTTTAAAGATTTTAAATTATCTCAGCTTCCAGTGCGCTTAGAATCGTCATCTTGGTGTCTAAACATACATAGTTAGGGGCGAGGATTCCAACAGAGCCATTAAAATGTTCCCCAGGGTCCCAATGGCGGCCATTTTCCAAAATGGCCGACCTAAGAAAAGGATATTTCAATATATCAGCTCCCAGTACACTTTGAATCGTCATCTTGGGGTCTAAATATACATAGTTAAGGGCGAGGATTCCAACAGAGCCATGGAAAAGTTCACCTGGGCTTCAATGGCGGCCATTTTCCAAAATGGCCGACCTAAAAAAAGGATTTTTCAATATCTCAGCTTTCAGTTCACATAGAATTTTCATCTTGGTGTCTAAACATGCATAGTTTGGGGCGAGGATTCCAGCAGCGCCATTGCAAATGTTCCACTTGGCTTTAATAGCTGCCATTTTTCATAATGGCTGACCAAAATATGAATATTTCAATATATCTGCCACCGGCAATGTTATCGAAGAGATGGGAAACCCATTTATTGACGACAGCAATGCCCTACTTGTCCTAGATACAAGAGATCTGGCCGATCAAGCGGTGATAAAGACCATATGTATCGTCTAGAAAACTGGACAAGAGCAGTACGAAACATTCATCAAGGAACGTCTCATTAACCAAACACGACCTGTCAGTGATAAAAAGAAATAACTTCCCTCTCTTCAGTCGTCCACTTGTACGGGACAAGTCACGAGCAAAAGAACATTTGTCATCTGCGAAGAAGGACTGTTCACTGTTCTCCAGGTTGTACATTTCCTGTCAGACACGTGAAGGAGACCTGGACGAATTTTTTGCTTACGAGAACCAGGCGTGTCCACCATCACTCTCGAATGTGAGCAAATTACGGCTAGGAGCTAAGTCAGACATTGCGAGTTGTCTGGAAGAACTGACTCCTACTTCAACAAACGAGGTTACGGAAGATATCCAAACAGACCATTCACTGGGTGTTCCATTTGTTGACGCTGTTATACTGAATGGAGCCGCCATAGTCAACATGCTGAAACCTGGCACTGCATGCACCTTTTCGGATAATGTCTCCCACATTTTCTTGCCCTACATCACAAGACAGCTGGAGCATGTGCATAGAGTAGATGTTGTATGCCTTTGTATGGGATGAATATGTGTGTGGCAGCTTGAAGACATTACACGCAGTGTGTGGGGTAAGGGAAGTCGAAGGCGCGTCGAATCTTCTAATGCTCTATCCAGAAACTGGCAGGAATTCCTGAGGAACCACAAAAACCAGTCAGAGTTGTTTTCTTTCTTGAGTCTGCAAATAGAAAAACTAGAAATAGAAACAGGAAAACAGATCATAGTCATTTACCACGAGGATGTGCTCTGCACTCGTCAAAGAGACACAACTGGACTTGCTCCATGTACTCAGGAGGAAGCTGATACAAGGATTTTTCTGCATATCTCCGATGCCACTAAACATGGTTATCGTAAGGTGATGATACGCACCGTTGACTCTGACGTGTTGGTGTTGGCAATAGCAGAAGTTCAGCAGCTGAGCATTGATGAACTGTGGGTTGGCTTTGTCTCAGGCAAAAGCTTCAGATATCTACCAACCCATGAGATGGCGCGTGCCCTCGGTCTAGAAAAGTGCATAGCCTTGCCCTTCCTACACGCATTCAGCGGATGTGACACAGTATCATCCTTTGCTGGCCGTGGAAAAGGACTGTCTGGTACTATGGGAAGACATTCCGCGACGTTACACCAGCCTTCAGCACCTCATCATCAACTCCCAACTCTGTTTATGATTAGTTCGATGCTATTGAGCGCTTTGTGGTTCTTCTGTACGACCGTGCTAGTGGTGAGGAGAAAGTGAATGAGGCAATTAAGGAAACAGCTGTTCTCAAAGAAAGAACAGACCTATGGATGGTATCCAACCAACTCAAGCTGCTCTGGTGGAACACACAAAGAGAGCTGCCTACCAAACAGGTCACGTTTGGGCACAGATGTTTATAGCTGCTCCTAAACTACCATGTCCTGCATGGTCAATGGAGGTGGCTGAAAACGATTGAAGGTGGCTGGGAAGTGAAGTGGACAACGCTTCCCGAAGCGTCTCGTGCCTGTCGTGAACTGCTCAGATGTGGCTGTGAGAAGGGATGTAGGGGACAGTGCAAATGTGTGAAAGCTTCTCTACAGTGTACTGGTCTTTGTCTCTATAGAGCAGTGGTTCTTAACCAGTGTTCGACGAACCCCTGAGGTTCGGTGAGCCAGTGCCAGGGGTTCGGCAGGGTTCCTCTGAAATATATATACATATTCAGTGGAAAATCGTTTGCTATTTTCTTTTTCTTTTTCGACTTTTCTTTAATAAATTTTGTTTGAAATAGATAATTGCCTACCAGGCCCTACCTTATGAAATTTAAAGCTGTTCACCCTGTTAACCTTAGTTATGTCTTATAACTGCCCTTCCAATAATTAGGACCGGCAGCCATCTTTCTGTGAGGTAAGGTATAGATATGTAATTTTTCTTCGTTTTCTGCAGAAATAGCATCGTATACGACGCACACTAAAAGCAACTATTGCCCTTTTCTTCTATATTTATACCACAGAGTATGTGATAACCTCCTTGTGATCACCTCCTCCTATCAGTCTCTTCGGAAGCTTCTTCGTATAAGTTCGTGGTAGCATAGGCCTATCCCTAGATAACTGTTTCATTAGCTAAATGGCTAGGTAAAGAATCTACAGACTTTCACTGTTTTGCAACCAACAACGACGACGTGTTTAAGTCTTCTTATTATACTCCAAAATCCGATGTAAAGTAAAACGATCAGCAACAACACAACAATGACTACACTTGCGTTATCATAACAACTACACGACTACTACCTTCATCAGTCTACTCTATCGCAACTCAACAACAACTATTACAGCCTATCTCAACGGCTCTCAACACACAACACTCCTTCTTCACTTCCACTCCCTCCTTGTACACTCAACGTACGCTCGTCTAGACATCACGCGCTGTCCAGACAATCACCTGTCCAGACGCCGCGCGCCAATTTGCAGTTGGCCTACCTGCGTCGCTGTACGACAATCGTCGTGCATTGATTAAATTAGCTTACATTACCTCCTTCCTTTCTTTTGAAGAGAGCTAATTAATCTTAAAAATTAGCGAACGTATAATGCTTAAACTAAATACAAACAATTTCTATACTAAATGCAATCACAAAATATCTTATAGGCCTACTACAATCTCGATAAGCAGTCCGCTACTACATTCAGCTTTCCCTTCTTATAGTTCAATAGAATGTCAAAATTTTGCAATGATAAAGACCATCGGACTAACTTAGCAGACTTCGACATTGACTCAGTCAAATAAACTAAAGGATTATGGTCAGTGAACACATTAATCTTGGAACCAATAATAATTTCTTTCAATTTGTTTAAAGCCCATATGATTGCATAGGCTTCCTTCTCAATCGTCGCCCATCTCCTCTGGGTATCTGTCAGCTTCTGACTGATAAATGAAACGGGACGTTCTATCCCCTCATCGTCCACTTGTGACAGCACAGCCCCCACAGCAAAATCACTGCGATCACAGTACAAATTAAATGGTTTGCCAACCTCGAACATGTATAAAATCACATTTGATAAAACAATTTCTTTAAGAGAATCAAAAGACTTCTGGTGGTCCTCAGTCCAAACAATGTTCTCAGGTGTCTGCTTGCTAGTTAAATCTGTTAATGGTTTAGCAATTTCAGCAAAATTACAAATAAATTGTCTGTAAAAACCAAAAAATCCTAACACTTGCTTCACTTGCTTCTTCGTTTCAGGGTTTTTTAAATTAATCAAACTGTCAATCCTATCTGGATTCATCATCTTCTTCCCTGATCCTATGAGGTGACCGATGAATTTCACCTCACTCTTACCAAACACACATTTCTTCAAGTTCAAGGTTACATTATGCAGTCTTATTTGTTTCAAAAACAATTCTAAATGTTTCAAATGAATGTTCCAATCATCAGAATGTACTGCAATGTCATCAACATAGGGTTCAGTAAATGCATTAATCGGTTGCAAAATCATGTTTATTGCTTTTACAAAAGTCCGTCCAGAGTTAATCATGCCAAACGGGACACGTGTAAATTCGTACAGTCCATTATGGGTAACGAATGCGGTTTTCCATTGGTCGGATTTCTTCACAGGACAAGTCCAGTAAGCACTGCGACAGTCCAAAACGGAAATGAACTTGGATTTCCCGACTTTGCTCAGCACATCGTTGACGATCGGCATGGGATATCGACAATTTTCAGTATATGAATTCACGTACCTGTAGTCGCACGCGAGTCTCAAAGATCCGTCCTTCTTCTTGACGATGACCAGCGGACTTGCCATTCTGCTCGACGACGGTTGAATGATGTTTGCTTTCAGCATCTCTTGTATTTGTTTGTCCACTTCTGCGCGGTATATCAGCGGTATTCGATAAGCCATGAACTCTTTCTCTCGAAAGTCCGGTCTCAGCACCACTTCGTGTTCTACCAATGTACATAATCCAGGTTTGTCCGAAAATCTGTCTGCATAACGGTTCAGTACATCCAGTAGCTGTTTCTGTTGCTCGCACGTAAGATGTCCGATCTGTTCATAGTCCAATTGCAGCGATTTCTGTGTCGTCTCTGCATGGTCTTCTTTCAATGGTAGCTCTACCACTGATCCGAATTCGTCGTCCTCTTCCACGATGAGACCACACGATAATGTTCTTGCGATGAACTTCCTCATTTTGTTGGCATGGACGATTCGTCGGCCGTTTTCATTCATATCCACCAGATACGAATACTTGGATCTTCTTTGTAGCACTGTACATGGACCATGCCATCGTGAGATCAATTTATTGGTTGACGTTGGATACAGGACGATGACGTTTTCTCCTGGTTCGAATTCTTTATCCTTGGCCCTCTTGTTGTATTGACTGGCGTATTGTTTTTGCTTTTCCTCTGCACAATTCTCAGCAAATATCAAAGCTTTCTCCATGTCTGCTCTTTAGTTCTTCAGGTACTTTGCTGGTTGTACTCCAATGTTTGGCGGTAGATTTATTTCTTTGGTCCAGCTTTCCTTTAAGATAGTTAATGGTCCTCTTGGCATTTTTCCATACACCAGCAGATATGGTGCCACTCCTGTCGTTGCGTTAGGAACTTCTCTCAATGCCCATACGGTAAACGGAATGATTTTATGCCACTGTCTTGGATTTTCCACAATGACATGATGTACCATCTTCTTGAACGTCTGGTTCCATCTCTCGACTAATCCGGCTGCCTCTGGATGCCCCGGTGAATCGAATCGTGGACAGCATCCCATCAATTTCAAAAATTCTCTTGTAAGACTGGCTGTAAAATTCGTGCCTCTGTCACTGGTGATCACAGATGGCACCCCCACGTCAATGAATAGCTTCATCAAAGCTTCGCACACAGCCTTAGCAGTCAATGACTTCAGCAAAAAGATTGTCGGCCATCTTGTACATGAATCCACTATGCACAAGCAATACTTATGCCCAGCTGCTGACTTCGGTTCTATTGGGCCTACCACGTCCATAGTCATTCGTCGGAATGGAACATCTTCCCTTGGAATTGGTGTAATCGGCACTCGATCCATCACCAAACTTCGTGCCTTCAGCTGACACTTCTCACAGGACTTACAAAATTTCACCACGTCTCGACGCATCTTTGGCCAGACAAAGGACAACTTGATTCTCTCTCGTGTCTTCTCTTCTTTCAAGTGTCCGCCAAATACTGACTCGTGAGCTAATTCCATTACTTGAATTCTTCTCTCTTTCGGTAACACCAACTGGTACACTAGCTGATCCAGCATTTGATGTTTCTTATACATCAGTCCATTCACCACGCTAAACTCTGATCCTTTGTCTTCAGCGATCCTCCACCACGATTTCAGTGACTCGTCATTTCTCTGCTGCTCCTCGAATTTCTTCGCATCTTCCAGCTGTCTTTCATCGTTCGAATTCTCTGTGAACAAGTCCCTCATACTTGTCCCCAGTTCAGCGTCGCTTTCGGAATCTTCACTATCATTTCGTTCACATGCAGCCATCTCTTCTTCAGTTTCATTGTTCTCAGATGTTGTTCTTTCGTCATCTTGAATGCTGAGTTCATCTTCGCTCTCCATGTCATCTTCTTGCGAACTTTCGTTTATCGTTTCATCTTCTCCGCCTTCGACTTCTGCTCTCCGACTTTGTGCTCTTGTAGTCACATTCGCTTGTAGTTCCCCTTGCAATACACTCACTGGTGGAATCTCTTTCAATTCTGCAATTATCTCCGGATGTAGCAAGAACTTTTCCTTATTTTCTTTGCACAGATCCGCTGGAATGCTGGCACACACTAAAGTTAAATATGGCGCGATATTTATTGTCCTGTCCTCTGTAGCTGCTCCTTCGTTACGACCGCTCATCCGCACTTCGATTTTCACCAACTTAGCTGGAATCGGCTCTCCAGCTACACATTGCAAATGAACTCTGCCGATTTCTTCTACTGTCGTTCCTTTCAGTAGTTCCTCGTTGATTACTGGTATCTCGGTCCCCGAGTCAATCAACGCCTCGACTTGCACAGGCTGCCCATCAGTCCCACGTATCTCCACATTTACATGCTGCAACGATATCTTCTTTATGCGTTGACACTCCTCTTTACTTTTTGTTTCTCGACAAATTTCTGCAATGGAAGTAGTCTTTATCGCTTCTTTCTGTATGGTGAACTGCGGCGTACACTTCATTACCGACTTCACTTCTGTTTCACGATCGTCCGATTCTTCAAACTGGTCTGGTGCATTCATCACTTGTATCTGGTTTACTCGAAGATTTTCTGCACTTCTGCTAAAGTTCTTCCTCAGATTTGCCGCTCCTGGTGCATGGCAATGTTTTATTAGGTGTTTGTCAGAATGACAGTTGTGGCAACGTTTCTTTATAAAACTTCTTTGCTCATTGTTCTCCCACTTGTTGTACGGCGTGTATGATGCATTACTTTCTGTTGGGCGTCCCAGCGGCGGAGTTCGATTGTAGGCTTGTCTGTCCCACGTTGACTCTTTCTTATCTTGCCAATACTGCTTTCCAGAATAATTATCTTTCTTTGCATCATTACTCTTGGCTTGGCTTCCGGTGTCTTTGCTATCCTTGTTCCACTTGAATGGCTTTGAGCTATTTCCCCATGCTTCAAATTTCGGTTTGTCTTGGAACATCACACCAATCCGATTGTTTACATGTATGTCTGCGAGGTCTGCAACATTACTAGCTTCCAAGCATTCTGTGCCCTCTTTTGCTAAGACAAACTGTAGTGGACCTGGTGGTAAACATTCTTTCAGCTTATCCGCCACTAACAAAT
Organism: Lumbricus rubellus; assembly: GCA_945859605.1. NCBI lineage: Eukaryota > Metazoa > Annelida > Clitellata > Crassiclitellata > Lumbricidae > Lumbricus > Lumbricus rubellus. The sequence goes on from OX243818.1 coordinate 13,423,345, forward strand.
CAAACAGCTTCTCGTAGTCTTTGTCCACTCGTCTACTCCGGACATAATAATTCAACAGGTTCTTCAGCCTAGCCGTGAACATCGTATACGTTTCTTCGGCTGTCTTCTTGGCATCTGCAAACCTTGACCTGTACTCACGAGCTGTTAACTTGAATTCCTTCAACAAATGCTCTTTCACTGCATCGTATTTATCTAAATTCTCAAATGACAATCGATTCAATACCGTTCGCGCTCTCGGGGTCATCAATGGCAACAACAATTTCACCCAATATTGCTTTTCCACAGCGAAGCTATTGAATGCATTTTCAACTGTTTCAAAATATAATGGCACTTCCATCATATCATACGGCATCTTCGGTAACACATGCTTCATTGCGTCACCTATCTTCTTAATCTTGGACACCATTGTCTCACTTTCTTTGAGCCTAATCTGTTCTGATACTTCCCGGCTCTTACGATCATCTTCGTCCCTCTTCTTCAGTCGATCTTGATCTTCGATTCTCCGCAGTTCTTCTTGTTCAATCTTCTGCTGCAACAGTTCTAACTGCTTTCTGCGTTCTTCTTTTTCAATGGCCATTTCTTTAAGTTGAGCCTCCTTGATAGCAAGTTTCTTTTGTTCTAACTGCATCTGCTCTTCTCTTTCTCTTTCTGCTTTTTCCAAATTGTCTTTTCCGGCTTAAAATTCTTCCTGACAAATTTCTTCTGCTCTCTCCAGTTCTTGTAAACGCATCTTTTCTTTTTCTTCCTCGCGAGCCTTTTTGTCCTCAATCTGCTGCTTTCGTATTTCTTCATCGGTTTTTTCTTGCTTTTTCGTACTCTATCATTAACTCCATCCTTCTTCGTTCTGATTCGTCACGATCTATTTTCATTTGTTCTAACTGAAGCTGGAACTGTTGCTTCTGCCTGTCTATCTCTTGTTGTCTTATCCTTTCTAATTTTTCTGCTCTTTCCGCTCGTTGCTCCTCTTTTTCTTTCTCCTCTTGTTTACGCTCTTTCTCCTCTTGTCTGCGCTGCTCTTCTTTCTCTTTTTCTTCTTGTTTACGCTCTTTCTCCTCTTGTTTACGCTCTTTCTCCTCTTGTCTGCGCTGCTCTTCTTTCTCTTTTTCTTCTTGTTTACGCTCTTTCTCCTCTTGTTTACGCTGCTCCTCTTTCATTATCATGAATTGCAGCAACGCCTCCATAGACATCGGTGCCTCAGGCTTCTCCACTGGCTTCTCCGCAGCGCCTCCGACAGCACCTTCTTCTTCTTTCTTAGCCCAAACTTGGGCTAAATTTCTCATCAATTCTTCCCTCGACATCTGTTCAACTTCTTCTGCGTCTAGATCTGCTTCAATTAGCAGTTTTATCAGTCTATCAGTAGACATCTTCTTAATATTTGCTTGCTTTTTCTCCGTAAGTTTCTCCATCTTACTTCTTTACTTTACTGATGCTAGTCGATAAATAGTAGGCTAGTCTTCAAATGTTTGCAATTGACTGACTTCAATTCTTTAAGCAAACTTCAATAGACAAGCAAGTTTTTCTACCTTGTAGTCGTTGTGTTGTCGTTTCTCACTGACGTACGGATGCTCGATGTATCGTTGCTTCTCCCGTGTGCTCGGCTCCTCGATAAATGCACAGCGTCCGTTCCTCCGCAACGTCTGTTGATTGGATAGAATCCCTCCGTTCGTAACTTGGCACGTAGACCCGCCGTTCGTAACTAGGATCGTTCTCCTGCAACTTGGATCGTTATCTCACCGCAACGACACCAAATGTGATAACCTCCTTGTGATCACCTCCTCCTATCAGTCTCTTCGGAAGCTTCTTCGTATAAGTTCGTGGTAGCATAGGCCTATCCCTAGATAACTGTTTCATTAGCTAAATGGCTAGGTAAAGAATCTACAGACTTTCACTGTTTTGCAACCAACAACGACGACGTGTTTAAGTCTTCTTATTATACTCCAAAATCCGATGTAAAGTAAAACGATCAGCAACAACACAACAATGACTACACTTGCGTTATCATAACAACTACACGACTACTACCTTCATCAGTCTACTCTATCGCAACTCAACAACAACTATTACAGCCTATCTCAACGGCTCTCAACACACAACACTCCTTCTTCACTTCCACTCCCTCCTTGTACACTCAACGTACGCTCGTCTAGACATCACGCGCTGTCCAGACAATCACCTGTCCAGACGCCGCGCGCCAATTTGCAGTTGGCCTACCTGCGTCGCTGTACGACAATCGTCGTGCACTGATTAAATTAGCTTACAGAGTATGTCAAGCAAAAACGAAAAATGATATTGCTAAAACTTGAGGGGTTCGGTGAGTGGTCATAGATTTCTCTTGGGGTTCGGCTCCCTTGAAAAGGTTAAGAACCACTGCTATAAAGGCCTATGCGACCGTGAATGACGTTTATGATGTTGTATAATTCTGTGTTCAGTCCTCTGTCTGGATAAAGGCTCCCATATGTAAACTTAAATATGTCACAATGCACATTTACGAGAACATCAGTAATGTCTTGAATTGCATATATTCTAAAACTTGTTTATTGCCAAATGAACATAAACTCAATCAGATGTTTCAGAAATAGTATGATGCAATAAATAGCATTGATTAGACACCAAGATGACATTATGAAAAATGGCAGTTACTGAAGCCATGTGGAATATTTGCAATGGCACTGTTGGAATCCTCGCCCCAAATTATGTATGTTTAGACACCAAGATGAAAATTCTATGTGAACTGAAAGCTGAGATATTGAAAAATCCTTTTTTTTAGGTCGGCCATTTTGGAAAATGGCCGCCATTGAAGCCCAGGTGAACTTTTCCATGGCTCTGTTGGAATCCTCGCCCTTAACTATGTATATTTAGACCCCAAGATGACGATTCAAAGTGTACTGGGAGCTGATATATTGAAATATCCTTTTCTTAGGTCGGCCATTTTGGAAAATGGACGCCATTGAGGACATGGGGAACATTTGCAATGGCTCTGGTGAAATGCCTGCTCTTAACTATGTATGTTTAGACACCAAGATGACGATTCTAAGTGCACTGGAAGCTGAGATATTGAAAAATCCGTATTTTGTCGGCCATTTTGGAAAATGGCCGCCTTTGGGACCCTGGGGAACAGTTGTAATGGCTCTGTTGGAATCCTCGCCCCTAACTATGTATGTTTAGACACCAAGATGACGATTCTAAGCGCACTGGAAGCTGAGATAATTTAAAATCTTTAAACAGGTCGGCCATTTTGAAAAATGGCTGCCATTGGGGCCAGGGGCCAAATCTGCGATGGCCCTATAGCCAAATCTTGTTCTCGTGACATTTTCGTGGTATGTACCAAATTTCATGCTTGTATCACAAAGTGCACAATTCCTTCACATTTTGGTTCCAGGCGGCTCCACTATTCCAGATATGTGTTTTATGAGGTTTACTGTCGCTCACTATTCCCCACAATTATTATAGGTCTAACACAACCTCGCTGATTGGGCCAAACACCTTTGTCGATTGCAGTACACTTTTATCTCTTTGCTTTCACTATTCATGGTTTTCGGCAAGGACTCTTTACACCTTGGTTTTCGGTTTGATTCAGAACTTAAGTCAGTTATCAACAAAATAAATTACTGAAAAACGCGTTCATTTAAAATGTTAAGATGTTTACAGTTTCACGTTTTCAGTCATCCAATCACAAATGAACTCACATCAGATTTTACCTACATTGCAAAACATCGTCATATGCATGCATTACATTGTACATTGCATCTTATCATATAAATCACACTTATGTTGACCGTTTGTACATTAAATTATTTTACTGATTGCGATCGTAGAAGCATAGATTCACGGCATTTAATATTATTTTCATATGCAAATATCTGTCTCCTATAAATCCTTTGCCGAATGAGGTAATAAGCCTACATTGACTATTACTTGTGCTATACTTGTTCAGTATATTAGGCCTGCCTCTTATTGTGTGAACAATGAATAATTTTTGAATTTGAATTTGGAAGAATAGGCCTATGTGTGCTATTGGCATCTTTTCAGCGAGGCTCCACTCAACAACCAGCGTTCCCTGAGTCCTCCGAATTCCTGGCAGAGTTCGTGCGGCAGCAACAGCCCAGCGAGCAGCAGCGGAGGCAGTCACAACAGCTGCACCCTGGCGGCACCATCATCGAAGCCACCAGCCCCCGGTCGAACCGGGTCCATCGGTAGCTACTACAGCTCCCTCGGTCGCCGGTTCTCCTTCACCTTTGACAGAAGGTCGTTGCTGACAACAGGGGGGAATCCCCAGACATCACCACAACAAGTGTCTGGTGCCAATGTTCTGCTTCCTCTCCACCAGATGCCGTCGCTGTTAGGGTCGGCTGGATCGTCATCGAGGGAGAGGTACATGAGGAATGATCTGTCGTCTGGATCGAGGACGTTCAGTTCACCCGAGGGAGGTGGAAGCAGAGGAGGAGGAAGTGGAGGAGGAAGTGGAGGTGGGAAGGGAGGAGGATGGAGGATGTCGATGTCGAACAATGGAGTAGTGAAGAAGACGAACAGAATGGTTAGTCGTCGATTAACTCATTTAGCGCCTTTTTCACGCACGTGGTTTCGTCCGAAGTGATTGCAACAAGTATAGCCTAACAACGATTCGAGAGGGTTAAGATATAAGAAGAATTTGCTGAGGTATTTTAATCGGAGCCTTTTCAAGTGCCTTGCTACATATAATATTATGGACGTTTATGTATTTATACTTAGAAAATTCAACGGTGGTTGGGTAATTTCAACTGTAAGCTTATGTGTATTTTTCTATTTTGAAAATACCTTGGTGGTTGGGTAATTTGAATTGTCAATGTAGTTTTATATTTTGAAAATACTTAAAATACTTTGGTGGTTGCCTCATAACGATAATTGTTTATGTATTAATGTATTTAGAAAATCCTGTGGTGGTGGTTTCCACAACCAAGGGGTTGCTTCCAGACACGATCGGAATATGCCTTCTACGTATTACCACCTTCAAACAGGTATACATTTATAATGGATGGATGTATGAATGGATGGATGGATGGATGGATGGATGGATGTACGGTTGAACGGATGGTAGGATGGATGGATGGATGGGATGCTGAATGACGGATGTATAAATGGTAGGATGGATGGATGTATAGAAAAAAAGAGTGAGCTAAGAGGATGGATAATACATTGAAAGCTGGCGAATTTGCGAGGGAGAGATATGTAGCATCGGATAGACGAACGAACGGACGGACGGATGGACAAATGGATTAGGATTAATGAAATTATATTGGGTGGATGAATGAAGGAATGTTGATAACATTTAAAGTTGAAGAAGATCCATGTAGAAGACATCTTGTATGAATTTAAGATCGACATCGTAGGTCATTATCAGCTTTAAGCCAGCCATCGTTTCATTGCTAGTCAGATGAAGGGTTGTTGGTTGGAAATTTTGTTTCAGAGTTCGGAAATTCTGCTATCGATTCATATCTCACCAGTGGTTCGACTACGGAATCCTCATCTGTATCGCTCTCAACTGCATCACTCTGGCCATGGAAAGACCGGACATTCCATCGGATAGCTCAGTTAGGAAACTCAGCCATTCTTCTTCTTTTGCTTCTTAGAATGTACTTCGTATTCGCCTTCATCTTCATCATCTTTCTCCATAATCCGTGTCTACGTCCTCCTTCTTCTCCCCAACCCCTCTCCTCTAATTTTTTTCCCTCTACATACAGACAATTTTCTCCAATTTTGGCTAAAACAAACAGTTCATTTCAACACGGAAACTATCTTGCAGAGACTGATGTTATTATGTATTACAGGAGAGACTATTCCTCACCGTGTCCAACTACATCTTTACCGTTGTATTTGCCTTCGAAATGCTGGTAAAGGTACGTGTGTCAAACTGCCGACCGTATAAACTTCGATGTAAATTACCAATGTTTCAATGTCTACTCGAATATTGGTTATACTAATGCTTCTTGCTATTTTATGCAGTTTTCAAGAGGTTTTAAGGAACCTATAAAATATTGATGAGTTAATAATAGTATATTCGTGAGATTCTTGTTAAGGCGCTATATAAATGATCATATACATTTTGCGATCTATGCTATTATAGGTAACTGCGAAAGGAATGCTTTTCCATCGTCACGCGTACCTAAAGAGCGGCTGGAACATAATGGACGGCACTTTGGTCGTGATATCTCTCGTTGATATCATGATCTCGTTCTTGGCATCGAGCAGTCCTCGCATCTTTGGTATCCTACGAGTGTTCCGTCTCCTGCGTACACTCAAACCTCTTCGGTTAGTGATCCATATAATTTGTCGTCTGCTATCTCCAGCATGATAGGAATTGTAGAAAAATAATTGAGGGTCAGACTATGATCATGTGCATTTGGGGTGTGAGTGTGAAGATATTTTGTTATGGGGTCCTAAGAAAGACTAAGGGGGAGTTCAACACCTCAAACGGTGATTCTCAACCTGGCTACCTCTTTCTCTGTCTGTCTGTCTGTCTGTCTGTCAGACAGACAAACAAACAGACATACATACATGCAGTCTGTTTCTGGTTCTGGTTCTGACTCTGTCTGTCTGTCTGTCTGTCTATCTCTGTCTGTCTGTTTGTCTGTCTGTCTGTCTCTGAATCTCAGCTTTCGGGCAGCGCTTTATAAATCTAGACTTTAAGATTACGATTATTCATAAAATAATCTGACCTCATGTTAAATCTGTAACAGTGTAACTGATGCATCTGTTCTGGGTCGTCAGGGTGATAAGTCGAGCTCCTGGTCTAAAGCTCGTCGTTCAAACTCTTCTGTCTTCTCTCCGACCGATCGGAAACATCGTTCTCATCTGCTGCACGTTCTTCGTCATCTTTGGTATTCTAGGAGTACAGGTATGACAACTCCAGTAAACACTTCATTTGCCTGGGTTTTTATTCTTAGTGAATACTATAAAAAAATTATAGGCGTCATAATAGGCCCTACATGCAGATATATATGAGCGAATAATAGGCCTATCAATTTGTATAAACTATAGTGTACGTGTGCTCAAAATAGGCATTACTTTTCTCTTTGACCGTGGCTGGGCTGAGGGTGCCTCTGAGTAGGCTTCTTAAAGGGCATTATACAAACTTTTGTAATGAATGAATAAAAGAATGAATGAATGAATGAATGTGCATGTGTTTGTATGTGTGTAGGCTACTATTTTTCATCTTTAAGTCAATGATAAGAGCTTATTATAAATTATTAGACCTATTAGCTATTGTATCTAGTTTATTGATATTATATGAATGATTAATCAATTATAATCGTTTATTAATTGAATTTGATAATCAGAGGCTACGTAGCAGTTCTAATGTTAAATTGAGCTTCATGCTATGGATTTATATAGCGCCCCTTAAATACTTATTCAAAGATTGGTACTGGTGCATGATTTTATCCACTGGTATGCATTGGATGTTCTCTCTGTTCGTCAGTTGTTCAAAGGTACGTTCTATTTCTGTGATGGTCCTGATGTCCGATCGATAAAGAACAAGACGGACTGCATCAACAAAGGTCCTCCGTATCGATGGGTCAACCGGAAGTACAACTTCGACAATCTGGGACAGGTATATAAGGAAGAATGTTGAGTCATAAACACCGTCTTGTCATGTAAGATAAGACAAGGCCAGGTTTACAAGGTGAATTAAGGTGCTATTAGGCATGGGGTAGGCCTACTTTAAGATTAGATAGAGCAGACTCAGTAGAACATGCTGGAAAATTGGTATGTGTTTAGTAAATTGGGATAAATTGAGGTAAATAGGGGTTTAGAGGGGTAAATTGTGCAACGTAGTGGGGTAGTAGGGGAAGTATAGGAGCAATAATTATTGGTAAGTGGTGAAAATTGGGGTAAATCGGGGTAAATTATGATAGCCTGTATCGGGCTTGACCGTGGTAAATATGTGTAAATTGGGATAAATTGCATATTGAATGTTCGTAAGGCAGTGTAGTTTATAGTTGGTCAGTTAAGTGTTTGGTACAGTAGGGTAGAGGCCGTAGAGTATGGAATGATAGGGCAGGTTGGGTAGGGTAGAGCGTCGCTAAATTGAATAAGGCAAAATAATTAGAATAATTAAGCAAGGATATGCTGTGTGGTGTTCATTGTTCTTTATGAATCGTGTGTCAAATTATGTTGTTTTACTTTCAACTTTTTTCTTTCCTACATTTCTGTCTTTGGGCATTTGTGTTTATTTTTAGGCGTTGATGTCTCTGTTCGTTCTCGCTTCAAAGGACGGTTGGGTTAACATCATGTACACGGGTCTTGATGCAGTCGGCGTCGATCAACAGGCAAGTGTCAGCGCTCGTGAATAAGCTGGTGCCCTGTGCTTGGCTTTCGAGTGACGCTTTAGAAATTTAGAGTTTACGATTACGATTACCAAACATCTGTCGCTTGACTCGCTTACAGAAATGGTCTTAGCTTTTAAACCTTACATTGATTTAGTTAGGCTACCTTACAAGTCATAGGCCTAGTTGGGCGCAATCAGTTGAATTCCTAACCAATTAGAATTGGAATTAGCAAAAGCTTGTGGTTATTGGATTTGAACCAACTTATTAGAATCAGAATCAAGTAATTAGCTAATCAAATGTAATTTACACTGACTTCATTAGGAGTGCTGTACCTTAATTGTAACCTAGTACAACAATTTGAACAGCGAATTGACTATTAGAGATCTATAGGCTATGGGACAACGTGCCATATAGAAGCAAAATTGTCGAAGCAATTAAATGTAAAGATATTGACAACTCCAAAGAATTTTGGCAAGTCATTAGGCAGCTCAATAGTAAAATAGTCATGAAAATATGACCTGCCGCGACCTATGGTAACGCGGTCACTGATGCGTTATGAGGATGCTCTAACATTCAAAGCCCTCTGATGATTATTTCAGCCGAAGGTGAACTACAACGAGTGGCGTTTGGTCTACTTCATATCGTTTCTACTGCTTGTCGGCTTCTTCGTTCTCAACATGTTCGTTGGTGTCGTCGTTGAGAATTTCCACAAATGTCGAGAGAGCCAAGAACGAGAAGAGAAGGCGCGAAGAGCAGCCAAACACGCCAAGAAGCTCGATCGAGAGAGGAGAAGTCAGTGAAAATATATCAAAACAGCTAGAAGTAGAATCGCAAGTAGGCCTAGAAGCTGTAGCAGCCGCAGTAGACGTTTTAGAGGCAGTAGTAGTACCAGTGGTGGTGATGGTGGTAGTAGGTGTTGCATTGAGCAGCAACTGCAACAGTGGCAGAAATAGTAGTAGTGGTGGTGGTGGTGCATGGTAGTGGTGGTGATGGTTGTTGTCGTTGTTGTTGTTGTTGTTGTTGTTGTGGTGGTGGTATTGGTGGGGGTGATTATGGTGGTGGTTGTGGTGGCGGTTGCTGTGGTGGTACTGTGGTTGTGGTGTGTGGTGGTGGGTGTTGTGGTGGTGGTTGTGGTGGTTGTGGTGGTGGTAATGGTGGTGGTTGTGGTGGTGATGGTGTTGTTGATTGTGGTAGTGGCAGTAGCAACAGCAGCAGCAATATCTCTGCGAGAAATATCACTCGAAAGATTATCCTGCTCTGAAGCTCAAAAGTAACGGACAGATTATTGTAAATATTGTAAATTAGTGACTTTTATTGCGCCGTTGTGCATGGAAAAAGCATCAAGGCCAAAACCGGCCCGTAATAGGTCAATGTCAAGAAGAGTGGCAGCCTATGTATGCAAGGTTAGCAGTTTAGTTCACATTCCTCTGACACTGTCTCTTTTCCAAAGGCAGCGAAACGAACAATAGACACCAACTGACATGTTACTTAACACTTAAAGATTTACTCCTTGTCTTTATACACTGCGTCTTTTTGATGATGTTTAGAAGGGTCTCCTCCCATAAGCTTACTCATCTTACCCAAGACGATTGTCACGTCACAACCAATTAACTGAGGAATTTGGTCTACAGAAAATAAGTAGCCTACCCGGTAACTGGCTCTCTAAATCAATTGACTTGTGTCTTGGCGTGGTGCTTACCTCTTGTGCCTGGAGTTGTTTCCTGTGTATGTTTGCTTTTATAGAGTTACGTGAGCCGCCATATTGGTGTCGTTACTCGAAGCCCCGGATGTTGCTTCACTGTTTCATCAGCAGCAAATACTTTGACCTTGCCAACGCAGGGGTCATTGGTCTCAACGTCATCATGATGGCGCTCGAGTACTACCTCATGCCACGAGTAAGCAACGCGCAATTTCTGTACTTGTGAGATACTCGTGATGATATAAGCTTACATAATTTATTATAATATCGTCTTGCTATAATTTATACCGTACATGACAATGGAGAGACAACGCAACTCGCAAGCGACCAAGTTGGCAGCGTAAAAGAGCAAAATGCCAAAGAATTAAGTCGACGCATAGTCAGTAAAGCCGATTCAAATAATGATAAATTGTGGTAAATTAATGGTAGGTAAACCTCATATGGGATTAGTAATGCGATAGTCACAGTTTTGAGTACGATAACATGACCGTAATTATAGGTTATCGATGGAATTTATACCTATATTCAGTCTGCTTACAAATTTCAGGATTTTACAGGTCTGATAATGCGGTTTAAATAGTTTGATGGAGATGATTATTTTGTGATCAAGCAACGTAAAATATTGACAAGGCTAAACTACGAAACAGTGGCTGTATTGATTTGAGCATAAAACATATAAAAATATTATTTGCTATGCAAGCAATTGTTCACTGGAGCGAGGTAGCACTTACAACGAACATGGACATTTGAAAATATGCAGTTATCAATGTCACCTAGGCCTAATGATAGAGAAAGTCTTGTGCAAATTTATATATTTTTCTCTTTGAGCAATAATATTGTCGCCATGCATTTATGTGACCATTAATTTTGAACAATGGTTTCCATACATGACAATTTCGTTTATTTGTGAGTGTAGATGATCATAGGAGTGGTTTCACACCGACGCTGCTATATTATAGATTGTTGTAGGCTTGTAGCAATTACATTTATTATTATAATAATGATATTTATAAATCTATTTTTCTCTATGTCTTCTAGGAGTTGCAGTCAGCTCTTAAGATCTTCAACTTCTTCTTCACGACGGTCTTCGTTATTGAAGCGGTCATCAAAGTTATCTCTCTCGGATTTCTGCGTTACATTAGCGATCGGTTGGTATAGTTATAGGTCTAGTATAGGTCTACAACCCTCTTGGGGGTGAAAGTAGAAATTTAAGTTTCGGTGAAAATGTGCAGTCAAGTTATACAAAATGTTAGCATTGAAGACAAACGCAACTCCAAAACAGACGACACAAAACGTAGGCCTACGTGTATAATGGTGATATTGAAATGAAGAACTTTAATTATATCATGATTTATATTAAATTATGCCTCATTTGAGTTATTATTTAGATGTTAAAGTCTCCTAAGATGTGTTGCCTAGTGAATTCACTGGAGCTCCTGCGACGGGCCTTCGTATATGTATAGCAGTGTATTAATTGGTATAGGGCTATAGGCCTACACTATAAAGCAATTATAATATCAATAGTGTATGCGTTTCGTACAGTTGGAATCAGTTGGACATAGCGATAGTGCTGCTGTCGGTGACGGGGATTGCAATGGAGGAAGTGAAGTCCGGCATAATTCCAATCAACCCGACAATCATCCGAGTCATGAGGGTTCTGCGAATAGCCAGAGGTACGTCCAGATTAATTCAGCAACTGCAGCAAGTCTCATCGAATCGATTACTTCTGCAATTCTGCTGCGCAAAATCCAATAACTCAGTACTCCATGTAGCCAACCGCTAGTCTGCAATTGCTTTATTATCACTGTTGCTGTTGTTGTTGTTGCTATGATAACTATCATATTCGTATCGTTAGTGGTACTGTAGTCGATTTTGTTGGTACTATAGGCTATTTCAGCATTTAATTGGCCTATGAATCACTGCCGAATGAACAGGCCTAAGCGAAAATCTATACTGCTGATCAATTCTATAACTTGCGAGTTACGGACTTGCTCAATGTCCTTGCACTGTACAACGATTAGAGGTCACTGTGCAAAGATATTGAGCAAGTTATTCACGAACAACAAATCAGCAGCATCGATGTTTCGTCGTAAGAATGATGATGATAGTCTGTGCTCCTCTGAAAATGCGGATAGAGGACAACGTAACATAACATGTGCAATCGTATTGTATTGCATGCATTGTTGTAACTGTTCTATTGTTCGCAGTTCTGAAGTTGCTGAAGATGGCGAAGTCGGTGAGGGCGTTGCTTGACACAGTGATGCAGGCGTTACCGGAAGTGGGCAACCTCGGTCTTCTCTTCTTCCTCCTCTTCTTCATCTTCGCTGCACTCGGTGTCGAACTGTTCGGCCGCATCGGTCAGTGTATACGATTAGCAACACACTGTCTTAACAGCTTCGTGTTAACCACGCATACATACAGTTGTAGTTGTAGTTACAGTTGTAGTTGTAGTTTGTAGTTGCATACATTCATACATACTTGCATCACAGTCATGCATAGACTACATACATACATGCATTCATACATACTATGTGCATATATACGTACATTCATAGGTAAATACGTACATACGTATGTACATACGTGCATACGTGCCTGCATGCGTGCGTGCATACGTGCATGTGCATGAATATATATACATGAATACATACACAAATACATGCATGTACAATAATTATTGTACATGAATGCATGCATACATGTGCACATGAATACATGTATGCATAAGTGCATACATGGATACAAGCATAAGTGCATAATACACTCATACACACATAGGTGTACAACTGTACATGCTTGTACTTATGTTTAGAATGTTCTGAGAAACATCCGTGTGAGGGTCTGAACAAACACGCTCACTTCCGCAATTTTGGAATGGCTTTCCTCACCCTATTCCGAGTCGCAACGGGAGACAACTGGAACGGCATCATGAAGGTCGGTCAAACTTATTATATGCAGATGACCGCTGACCATGTATACTTGTATGCTTGTATATATACTTGTATACTTGTATAGTCTTATGTATGTATGTATGTATGTATGTGCACTTGTTATAGCGCCCCTTCAAGCTCTCGCTACTCAGAGGCGCTCCCGATGCAGAGCGGACACTGCATCGGAGTTTCACGCCGAAGCGCTGAGCAATTGTAAGTTAAGGACTTGCCCAAGGTCCTTACGCGGCTTGAGGGTGGATTCGAACCTCGGACCTTCCGGCTCCAAGGCAACGACGCCACCACTAGACCACCGCGCCCCATGGGCAATAAAACGCTGCATAATCGAATATATGCATGCCTGAATGTATTGAATGAACGAATTAATGAATTTATGAATAAAAAATTGAAAATCGCACTTTGGCGAAACGCCTCCGCTCATCCTAAATAAATTCTTTTTCAAGTTGATCTTAAAAAATTGTAGTTTAAAATAATAATTATGACTATGAATATACAATGGTGACCATCAATGTATAATGATTGATAAATTACTGATGTATTTATAAAGGTAACCCTGTATTGCGGAACCATATAATTATGTTCCTTTGGGTTTACCTATTGACAACCTGTTACCTGCATACGAATTTGTAAACTGTGCGCTTGTATTACTTTGCGGTGGTGGTCAATAAAGAAGATGATGATAAGATGATAAGATGATAAGAAGTTGATTGACCTTTTTTATGCGGCGTCGTGTTCAGGATGCACTGAAGGATGACGACTGTGATTCGTCGGATGACTGCGTTCAGAACTGCTGCGTCAGCACAATCATCGCTCCAATGTTCTTCGTCGTCTTTGTTCTTATGGCTCAGTTCGTTCTCGTCAATGTTGTCGTCGCCGTTCTTATGAAGCATCTTGAGGTTAGTACCGAAAAGAATAGCATTGATTAGTACCGAACAGAATAGCATTGATTATATATATGTATATATATACATATATATATCATTATATATACAATTACATATATATATATATGCAATTATATATTTATGTAGCGCCGCCATGATGACTAACACGATATCAACCGATAGTGGGCACTTCAAGTGAAATTATGCCCTAAACCGAAATTCGTTGGAAACAAAGAAGTTTTTAAATATAGCTTTCATATGAAAGAACTATGCAAATATTATAGGCCTACTGCTTAATGGAGAAATATTAGGTGTGTTCTTGAAGGAATCTGTTTTCAACGTTCTTTCACTGCCGTAAATCATGGAGTCTGTGTATTTTGTAGGAGTCGCATAAGCATGTTGATGATGCTGATCTGGAGGTGGAGATACAAAGGGAACTGGAGGAGGAGGAAGCGTTGAAGGGAGCGCAGCGGTTGCGAAGCGTCGCCAATGTAGGCATTTTTGTAGGCCTACATCTGGTATCCTTACCTTAGCCTTAAAAAAGAGTAGAGTAATCTTGGTATCACGACTGAAAAAAGTATTCAACTGCTTAATTGGTTCAGTTCAAATAGTTACCGCTCCAGAAGATCTGCATTTCACTGCCGTGGTGTGAGCTCCACTTGCATGATCATAGGTTTTTAGGGAGTCGTTTTCCACTACTAAATAGTAGACATAGTTTGCTTCCGAAACTGATGAAGCATGTGCTACCTCGAAGAGATCGAATTGTATCCATAGTATGCATACAGATGACAGTTCTTGACTGCCTGTGGCTGTGTATACTGTATACAGTGTATAGGTGTGGAATGTGATAAGGCATCCGTCAAGCTGAACTCCATCACATGTTCGCCTAATGTAGTTACGACTCATACCTTGTTTTGAATCACAGTCATCTTTACTTTAACAAAACTAATAAACTGGATGTTATACAGGCAAATGGAATGAGAAAGAATTAAGTCTTCTTGTAGCTGAGAAATCTCGCATACAAAACGTTTGCCTCTTGCTTTACCAGATATACCAGAAAGACAGAATCAGTCCGACGCCAACAGTTGAAGCGGTCTCAGTCCAGGCCTTACAACCGGAGGCTCCACTGGTAGTTCAGTTGCCTCATCAGCCTCCTTTTGCTTCTTCTTGCCATCCTCCAAGTCAGGCCACTGCCGCTGCTGCTTCTGCTGTTGCTGCGACCTCGGCGCTGGAACCAAGCTCCATTCGCCGTCTATCTTCGCTGCCTGAGAACCTGGCACCAGTCAACCGTAGTGTCGAGGTTTTCAAAAGAATTTACGGTCGAAGAAAATCTGGTAATTATTTCATCAACGATTCCTGTACATTGCGAAACGATAAAAACGTTTGTTTAAACTCCTCCATTGAAACTGGTCTTTTAGAGGTGTTAGAAATTGCTTGCAGACACAAAGAGGGCATTTGGCAAGTTACATTTTGTGAGAGATTATAGCTCTACCTTGAAGACAGAAAATTAAGGACGGATGTAAGATAGGAGGATCAAATTATAACAACAATCAAGCAATGAGAAACGGGTGGATTGCTGGGTGGATGGTTGAAGGGATGGGTGGGTCAATGGATGAACGGATAGGTGGATGAATTGATTTTTGTGTGAATGAATAATTGAGGAATGGGTGTAGAATTTGTGTGGGTGTCTGGAGTAGTGACGGCGGCAGTGATTGTGGTGATGGTGTTGAGACTAGCAGTGACAGTGCATTTGGTGATGGTGACGACAACGATGGCGCTAACAATGGTGGAATGGACTACCTAAATCCGTATTATATTTTATTTGCTGCAAAACAGACTCAGGCGCTGCATCTGCGTCGGTCGGAAACGCCCCGATGTGTCGCCCGAAGAGGATAGTCACCATCCGGACTCTTCATTCCAATCTTGGACGACCACGGGAAGCGACTCATCTGACGGATATCGCAGACGTACACAAGAGTGCAACGACAACATTCCACGACAACGACCCTAAGGTCTGTGTCGAGGCACCGCCCCCTCTGCTGCCTCATGTGACGCACAGGGCCAGTGATCTGTCGCAGTTAATCGCCCCTAGTGACGTCGTGCTGCATAGTGCGCCGCGATGGCCTGCTTTGCTGCAATTGAAACACTCGGCCGGTCAACGCCACCAGCGTCGTCGTGGTGATTGCGTGGCGGGTGATCGTGTTATTCATTCGAGCATATCGAACATTTCGTCTGCAATGAACCGTGACCAACCGCCGACGGAATGGAAGCTGAAGATGCCACGTCTTTCCAAGTCTCTGAGCAGCGTCTGCCTTCTGAAGGGGAACGGTCGAGAAGTGGAACGAGAGGAGGAGGAGGAAAGGATGTTTCCGATCGAGAAGGGAAGTTGACGACGATGTTAATCCACCCAAGGTAGCATGTTTGTCACTCGAGCGTCACTGGTCGACGATGAAGAACAAGAAGAAGAAGACGGAGGAGGAGGAGGTGCTTGACCTACCGTCGAAGAATCGTCTTCATTTGGTGCTTTCTTCTGCCTGTGTCGTTTCTTGGTCTCTTCTTATGGCACGCCCCTCGAATTACGAAGAATCGTGGTCATAGAATAAAGGAACGAAAGACCCCACATCTCAACGTCATTTGGTGGTCTGATTAACCGCTGTGCTACAGTACAGCGCAGATGCGGTTCGCTCTACAGTTCCTGTTCTTGTCGCAGAACGCCGAAGTATATCCAACAATATTTTGCCTAAAGTTAATCGCAAGTTTTGGGGTAACGGCGAATTTGTCTATGAGCTGTCTCACTTCAACCCGTGGCATATTCAACTCGACGATTAGGCCTATTTCGTGCAGTTCTAAGAAGTGTGGGCTGCAGGCCATCGGAGACGTGCTGATAGACTTATAGTGCCAGCAGCTGCCCCTAAAAACAACTACTCGTATTATTTATCATATCGTGAGTGATGTGTCTATTAGAAAAGTGTTAGGCCCATTTATACCACTCGAATTCGGCATATTTTCGTGTAAGGATATCAATTAAGGGGCGTAGGAGAATAATCGCTACTATACCCCGGTATAGGGTGTGCTGTGTATTTTGTGTTCGTTTTGCGTTGTAGGCTATGGCTTTTCCCTTATTTCCGCATGATTGCGTAAGTTAATAGGTTAACTCAACTGTTACGACATCATCGACACGATTTTCAAATGATTTAGACTTGTCATTGGTTCCTGGCAAATTACCAAATAATGTTATTACTGTTTAGTCCTACTTGGTCAGCAAACAGTGCAAGATCTACATGTAGGCTACTATTCTTATCTGACAATCGAGTGTCTATATTTTTATACTAGGGTCCATTCTCTAGTCTTTACGTGCAAGCAGACTTCAACTATTTGCAATTCATATTAGCCATGTGATGATCGAATATCAAAACCCTCTTAATTAGGAAGTTTTGTTGGGGGTGTTAAACCACCGCTAGGCCTGGGCTCGCTAAGACTAAATTGGCATAGACTAGATTTACCCAGTTGTCTCTCAGTAAAGACCCTGATGGACAATTGGCCCACTGGGTTAGCTATAGTGTAGGCCTGTGCCAATTAGGTGTCAAGTTTTTTCTACCACAGAAAAATTATAATGAATTATCCTAGAAAATGTAACGTCGGATTTGACATTTTTTAATGATATGCCTATTTGTTATAGGGGTTTAGGCTATAATTGGCCCAAATGCCACAATGTGTATAATTATTAAATCTACGCGTGAACTTAAAATAATAATTTTATATATTTTTAATACGTCTATTTAATTAATTATTGCTGCAACATTGGCTTTGAAGTCCACCGATTAATCGCTAAGGTTAGGCATAATCGGCCAAATTAAGTTGCCTCAGGCAAGACTAAGGTAGGCGTTGTTGTTGACTTTAAAATAATTGCATGTAGGCCTGCTACAGTAGTTCTTAAACAGTTTGGACTAGCCTACTTTGGTTGACCATGAGGACTTATTTGGCTTTAGTTTTATTTAGCAATTCAAATGCATAGGCCTATAATAGTACATCATTGGTAGGCCTACAATTTCAGGAGTTCAATCTCTGGTCTTAAGTTTTAAAAACGGTCAGTAGAACCTGTCAAAATATGTAGTGAAAGGAATTTTCCGCTGTACTAGGCCTACCTATGCTCCACACGAATCTCACGCCTAAAACTGAACGAGTCAACTACGAAGTAAGCAATTCATAGCGCATCTGTTACAGTACAGGAGCGGATCCAGGGGGGCTTATCCGGACATGGCCCCCCATTTATGAATACCCATGTATTGTGGCCCCCCATTTGGATTGAACATGCTGTGGAACAATGTATATATTGCACATTTGCCCCCCCCCTATTAAGAAATGCCCATGCATTGTGCCCCCCCCCCCCATTTGGAAATGGCATGTTTCTTCCAGAAGTTAAAACCTGAGGACTAAAAAAAGGTCATCAACTTTTTGGGCGGACACGAATTTTTTCCCCAAGACCCAAGGCCTAGAATTTTTTGGCCCACACCCCCCCCCCCGTAAAAAGTTTCTGTATCCGCCCTTGCATCTGTATAATTAATAAGGCAAGAGGTTGAAAATCTATTTGGAAAAAAGTGGCGCAGACTATAAATTAATTATTGAATTTGATGCCGTGTTTACAGTATTACTGGTCTTTGACGTGTTTGTATTGTGAGTTTTGTCTGCAGTGACAGGCCTATGAAATAGGCTATAGCCTAATAATATTATTATTAGGTCCGATTGCCTAAGCTATTAGGCTACAAAGTTAGTTAAACGACAGACGATGTTTTCCTGGCGAAATGATTCAAATGAAACCTATTTTCGTATAGCTGTGCTATATCAGAACATACTTATCAACTATCTGTCGAACTTAAACAATTTTTTGTAAAATAAATACCCATGCATTTGTTGCCAGCATTCGTAGGCCTATAAGCGTCTCAGTGTTAAGACACTAATGCTGGGAATTCGTGTTGTGTGCTTCGTCATAATTATGTCTCGTGACTTATGTGCCATCGAGACAAATATCTGCATGTATAACTGACATCGGATTAAGCAAGTAGATCTAGATTCTGTCTGCAGTTGTTGATTAAGATCAAAAATTGTGTATTTTGGTGATAAAAAGAACATTGCGGATAAATCTATGGACTTGTCTTTGATTTTACGTATTTATTCTGCGGTGAAGACTAAATTACAGAATTATATTTATATAGGCCTAGTAGGATAGCATATTATAGAGAATCTTTGTGACCTTAACTTCACCCCCTCTGCCACTTCGCTGCATCCTCCGATCAGCTTGACCTCTTTGTTATCCACATCAACTACTACTATGGCTCAATCATTTGCCTGCATAGGTCCCCTCCTATGGAATGGACCTTATCCATTATTTCACTCGGTCTTCCTCACTGGTAGTCTTTCCTCATCTTTCTCTCACCTCAAATCCTGCCTTTTCTCCCTGGGTTGCACGCACTGGAAGCACATCTGAAAGGCTCTTGCTGAGAGAAGCACTTTATTAGTGGTAAAATACAATGCAGTACAAGTCTTTATAAAATTCGTGTTATAGCAACTTGCGCTAACACTGCATAGACAATAATAATGCAGCAGTCAAGATCTAAAATACCACAACCAATTTATGGCAAGATTTTGAACAGTCAACTCTAAACTCGCATATAAATACTACACATTAAAACCCACACAGTAATATCATAGACTTAGAGCACACTAAAAACTATTTACACGTTAAGTTAAGCTGCTTGTCTTACAGCCACAGACATCAAAAAAGCAATTGTGCTCTTGATTTTTCAACTTGCTTCCCTGTAAAAACAAACACATGTAACTATTCTTGTTTTAAATATCGTGCAATAATTACTGTTAGCTTAATACTGCTACAACATTTTCTGTTACAGGCAATCGACAATCAATCCAACATAAGAAATTTATTACTATTATTGTCAATGTTCATCAACTAGTATTACCAATGTTTACAGGAAAAAATAAGAGACACTCCCAAAACGAAAATCTAAAAATCTTAAATTTAAAATGTGTCTGATACAATCTAAAAATAGTTTATTTCAGTCAAATTGTGCCTGAATATTGATTTCCGGCAATTGGAGTGCAGAGTTAAGCAGCATATGACCAAGCACACTGTGTACAAAGCAAGAAATACAAATAAATTATGAGACGATAGCTAACTAACGAACAAATACGAATTTGAGAAAATCCTAACTCTGGATGTAAAAAATTACAAACACACTCAGACACAAACAGTGCTATAAAATAATGTCCAAATATACTTAAACAATGAAAAAAAGGCTATAAAAACACGAATAGACATCTATGAAATAAAATGGATTAATGAAGAATCTAGTGAACGTGAGATCTCAAAATAACAACTGAATTTCCTTCACATTATGCCCTTTTACAAAAATTCACATACTCAACATCAGAAAACTTCCAAAGCACCAAAACTGACTGATATCTTCAAGAACTGTTACGTTCGGCCAATTACTCAAACCCTGAAAGTACTAATAACACAGACTCCTATGAACTTCAAGAAATTGATACCTTAACTTGGTCAATCGATTTATACATATTAATGAATTTGTCCAAGGAAAAGACAGAATTGCAGAGACAACATCGGCAAGAGTGGAACATACTAGTGCTCAGAAAGCCAACTGATATCTCATTTTTGTGTAGATCATTCTAGAAAGATATATTATGAAGAATGCTGTGTGCTTCTGCACGGATGTAAATCATTTTCTGAGGGATGTCATCATCATCAATGGCGAGCCCCACTCCGGAGCGTAGCCGTCTCCACAATGAGGGATGTGGGATGATGCTAGAAACACCACATCCTCATGATTGGAGGTCATTTATCGATTTCAGCATGGCCAGTATACCATCAGAAATCAAACCCTGAAAAATGCACCAAGTTTCTGTTGTCCTTTGACCTGTGGAATCGTCTTTGCCTTTGTCAACACTTTAGATTTCTTTGCAACGGCTGGCTGCATTTCAGCTTTTCTCTTCGATATTGTTTCCTTTGTATTCGAGTCTTTCGATTGTAATGTGGTCCTGGTCGATGATGTCTCATCAAGACTAGACACTGAAAGCTTATTGGTATCATTCATCTGCTTTTGTTGTTGCAATTCATTCTCTTTGTCTCTGCTCGACTCCAAAAGTCTTTTTGTGCAGGTTGACTTACGAGCAGTATTGCTATATATGAAAAAACAAAAACTGCCGTGTTAGAAGACATAAATTCCTGAGCATGATGAGCAACTGAGTATCCGTCAAATTCATCTAGAAGGGAGTTCAAAGAATTTTACAAATACTAATTGTTAGTTAAATTGAAGCAACAAATGTTCAAATGCTCTTAAAATCAGATAGATAGTATTAGATACAAGTATTCAACTACACACATGAAGTATTGTTGCAGCAAAAGAAGCATAATTTGTATGTATTTACTAACCTTTACCACACTATTTTATAAAGTTCTTCATTATCTAAATCCATAAAGTCCCAGAATTGCGGTTTGCTTAGGGGACTGCTCACCACATTCATCCCAGAATATAACTTTTATAGATGGGTATCTACAGTGTATTACAGAAGATTTCTCCTTTCCCTTCAGGCTAGAATTATTCCCTCTGGTGTGGGGTCAGCCGCAGAAGACTAAGTAAAATTAATACAAGAAAGTCAAAATAGAATATTTATAATAAAGTACTACTTAATTAATTATTCATTCATTCATTCGGACAATTACATAGCTCCCCAAGTAAAAAAAACTACTCTGAGGTGCTCCCTATACTGAGTATTGTGTAGCACTAACAAAGATATCTGAAGTGAGTATTTATCAACTAAAACATCCTCTTCCGTCATTTCTGGATACAAAAGGCCAACTTAATATAGGAGCTACAGAATGGAAGAAGACCTACCTTTGCACATGATCTATCGTGGAGAGCAGGTGGTGATCAGATGACATAGAATCACTAGACGCCCAATCAAAACACGATTGGGATCGAACAGACAACTTCTGTAGAAAAACATGCAACCGGAAAATAAAATTTAACTTTTAAACAAATCTTCTAATCTGATGCATTTACTGAATGAAAAAATAAATTAAAACAAATTTAAACCTGTTTCAATTTAACTAGTGTTAAATCCGTATAATGCATATTCTAAGAATATCAAAGTAACGTTACATAGGAAGAATGAAAGAATGGAAACTGTCCGGTAGCTACGTTAAGCGCCTTCGTGAGGTTATTGTAAGGCGCTATATAAATGTTCATATACATACACATTACATACATACATCACCTGGTCACCTGGTGCCGTCAGCTTCTGCAGCTCTGGCGATATCCCTGATGTATCCTCTCCAGTTGATCCTCTCCCTAGTCGCCTCTCTTAGCTCCTCCAGTCTCATGCCAGACTTTTCCTGTACCTCATCCAACCATTTCTTCCTTGGCCTTCCACATCTTCTCCTTCCCTCACCGCATGCCGTCATCAGCTCCTTTTCCAAACCATTAGATCTCATCACATGGCCGAAGTAGCTCAGTTTCCTCCAAGTTGCTGTTTGCTGCAGTGTCTCCTCCCTCTCTATTCCGAGCTCCACGCGCACCGATTCGTTAGTTCTCTTCTCCGTCCATGAAATCCTTAGCATCTTTCTCCAAATCCACATCTCACATGCATTGATTTTCTTTTCCATATCCCGTGTCTTTGTCCATGTCTCGCATCCATATAGGACCACTGGGAAGATCAGTGCTTTTACCAGTCTTTTCTTTGTTTCCCTGCTCACGTATTTATCCTTCCAAATCTTTTCCAGACCGTTCATTGCCGTTGATACATACATACATACATACAATGGCATTAAGTTCTATTTCGCTACATTGTAACAATGGGTAAATTAAATTGGCAAACAATACCATAAGACCAATCCTTTTAGCCCCAGACCTCAATGCATGCCAGAGCTCTTCTTTTAAGTTGCTAATGAAAAATGCTGGGTTTCATTTACAAGTTGGTATGGAGAAGAAAACAAATCGGTAATACTTGAAATCAAAAGAAATCGAGAAACGTCTTGTGCCCAAAAATAAACAAAGTGTCTAACATCTTCTGGTAATTTTTAAATATCCTGCACAAACTGACAATGCATCAAGATAAAGAAAAATTAACTCACTGTCTTAATTTTGCTTTCGTTAACCACCATTCGTTTTGCAAGGCGCTCAACAAGACAAGGATCATCGCATTGTTCTTCAGGAGATCTGTTGGATAAGCAGCACAAAATTGGATTGAAAATTCAGCCTAATACTGTATATGTTTGTTTGTATGTGCACTTGTTATAGCACCCCTTCAAGCTCTCTTTACTCAGAGGCGCTCCCGAATGCAGAGCGGACACTGCATCGAAGTGTCACGCCGAAGTGCTGAGCAATTATTGTGAGTGAAGGACTTGCTCAAGGTCCTTACACGGCGAGCTGGATTCAAACCTCAAAAATTCCGGCTCCAAGGCAACGACGCCACCACTACACCACAGCGCCCCACAAATATGTATGCTTATTATATTATAATATGTATGATTTTGGGACTTCTGTAGCACTACATCAAGAAAATTAATAATTACATCATGTTTCAACATGACAATTGTCAAAAGGAATGGTTTCTAAAGTTTAACTAAAACTTGCATGAAATTCGTAATGCTATACAACTTCCTTCATTGTCAGGCATCAATTAATGCCTGTCATTAAATTAAACACAATGGATCAATTGGATCATCATTGTTCTTCAATAGCTATTTAGTTGTCATTTACTTCATTGTCATCCTCAACAAACAGAATCCTACAACATACCTTCTACTGTATTAATTTTGTATCCTTCCATCCAAAGTCATGGACATGCTACTTTAATTGGACAATTTCAAAGTATTTTTAAAAAATCAGGCAACAAGTACGGTATCCATTTACACACTATAGCCCAACATGATGCAGTATAACAATAGGCTACTCTAAAAATTCATGCTCAGCGTCTTCAGCCCTCTTCGTCCCCCATTCATCCCAGCCCAAGTCATCTCAGTCCCACTTTTCCTTGAAAGACAATGAAAGTGAATTGTTCTAATCACACAACGTACTGTACTACTAAACAATAAAACCCAAATATCAATTTCAAAGGCTCTCTTGTCAACAGTCAACCACAATTCAAATACAATCAACAGCTTCACGCAAGACCATAATTTTAAAAAATCACAAAGCACAGAATTTCTATATGCACAACTCAACCAGATCGTAAAAAGATTTTAATCATTTTAAAAATTCTAAACTTAAAGATTTTAATAATTTTAAAAATTCTAAACCTTTACCTAAACTGAGACATCAATGACGGAAATCTGACGGGTGTTTTCTGCGAAGAAGCAAAAGTATCCGTCAAGACATCTATGCTTTGCACATTCGATGGAAGTGAAGCAAAGTGATCCAGTAACGTTCGTATTATACGAAGCGTTTGTCTGCCAGCCAACGATCCTCCGTCGCTTGCATTCTACAAAAGCAACAGCTACATCTGTATGCGTACAGCGTGCAAATTCAAAACGAGCAGAAACTACTCTTTTATTCATTCAGGACTTCATTCCTTCGTTCATTAAAGAGCTTCATATATAGTACCCCTTCATGACCATCTCCTCAGAAGCTCTCCCAACACAACCTTGGCTAAAGAGAACAGTCTTAAGAGAAGAGTAAATATGGTCACATAAAGGATTAGGGCCATGGGCCACAGCATGCAACAGCGTCCATCAGTGACGGCACTGCAGCATATTGCAAGCATTCTGCGGTTAAAAGCGGCTTTGAGCAATTTTTACAATAATGATAAAAAATTATTCCAGGTCACAACTACATGAAAAGATTTGAATCGATCGAAGCAACAGAATAATTAAAAGTAGACAATTATACCTCATTTATAGTACCTTGCAAAGCACAATAGCAAAAACTACACAGCTACCTTCAGAATAAGAGAACATCTTTTAATGCTACTCCATCCGAAAAAGTCTCATCTAGCCCAAATAAACTAGAGCTCTAAACTTCTCAGTGAGCTCATTACAACCCTAAACAAACTTTTACGTTCATTCAATGATACCTACATGAGTTGGACTAGTTAATGGTTCCGAATACTTAGAGTTCAAGATGACAGTCATCTGATCCAACAGATGAGATGCTACTTTCTCGACTGTGCTCATCTTTAGCTGCTGGATGGAACCTCTTACGTTGGCTTTGATGATGTTCACGACTCGTCTGACTGCAGACCTAAAAAGAAATTTAAAAAAATATATTCTATAGCTAAATTGACTCCATATCAAATACAGCTACTTACTTACCAATGCTCACATGAAACATTCTGTCACAAATATAACATTATACCTGAAAAGCTCTCACCATCAGTTATTTTAAAATTCAGTTTCTGTTAACAAAGATCATTTAAACAAATGTTACTAAGCATTCAGGCTCACTCTGCCACAGCATCCTCTTCAATAATCGTCTGAAGTTTATCCATGAAGTCCGTGAATCTCGCAAGACCTTCAGAGTGTTGCACCAGCGGGCAGTCTGCTGTTGGGGCGTAGCTCTTGCCTCCCAAACGCACACGCATTACAAATGATATAATAGTCTAAAACGCACAAACCAGAAAACATGATATATATATTATATATATAATATTAAATGCACTCCTAAACATGCAGATATCATAAAATATTATTTATTACATCCAGAACGTTTTGTATCAAGTTGACTATCAACAAATAACACGACCCAAAAAATAAACAATTTAAGAAAAAATAGCATTGCAAACAGACAGAAACAGAAAACATATTTGCATTTAATTGTGCAAACATCTGATTGTTTAAAAAGCTCACATTTTCATATCTTCCATGACGAGGGGTGAACTCCATGGGTATAATGGGTTCATCTGGCTTCGAGGCAATGTCGAGCTCTCTGTATTAGGTCCCCATAATTCACTGCTCCTGGTCAATTTAAGTGGATTTTATATACCTTAAGTTTTTTCTGAAGTCATGGCTTTGCTAGGAGCTCTCCTGAGTAGATTCCATGAAGGTACACAATAAATGTTTTGGAATGAACGAGTGAATACCTGCAAAACATCGTTATTTCCGCAGATAAGAATTTCTTAAAGATGCACCACCAATTATAATTATCAGATATAAAGAAGAACAGGGGTTTAACATTTTCTGAGTTTATTTTTACTTAATAAAACGATTGCACATTGCAATGAAGAAGATCGTATTAATCCACAGACCTGATACATTGATAAGTTTCGCTTGTTAGCTTCATGCTTGATATTCGTGAAAGCACTGTGGTCCAACTTTCGATCTGGAATATTGATGACTCGTGCAAGAGCAAGTTCATTCCTGGAGTTCAGCAACAGTTCCAAGTAAGCCAAGAATACGTGGAGAGCAAACGCCTGGCAAAAGAAAACCATCTTTTATTTTAAGAAAAATTCAAATATTATTAACTTGACGGCAATGCAACAGACAAAATATCACTGACAACAGAACAGTCAACATATACTTACTTCCAGTCATTGACGAAAGATAAAACTTTGGGGGGGGGGATAATTTCACATATTTAGGTACAAGGACATGATATAAATCTGAAATAGTAGTTTAATTTATTTCCAGTGAAAGTAGTACAGCAAATCTTCTGCATCCTGGAATCTGCCTTGATTACGGTTACTTCTGCTGCAATTTCCTGAGTGAAAATATTATCGGCATTATACATGTAGCACTGTCATAGTGCAGTGTCTGCCAATGTTAACAATAAAATAAGATCATGAAAATAAAACAAATCATGCAGAAAGAAATGCTGCCTGAAATCACCTTCCGTCTACCCAAAGAACAACAAATAATCATTGCATAGTACAATCAGTAAATATATTTCTATTTATGTATGAGCACTTACACTTTAAGTTCCATACTCAGAGGTGCTCCCGACTACAGCACGGACACTGAATCGGAGTTTCATGATGAAGCACATGAGCAATTGCAAGTGTACGACTTGCTCAGCATCCCTATGAGGTGGATTCAAGCCAAATATTATTCTTAAACTCATTTGTCCGTCAGTACTATCCCTCACACTGCAATCTTCACTTCAACTAAACAACTCCTACCTGCATCCATTCACTTACTTCACTGACGGATTGACTAGATGCAACAACTGAAGAAGACACACATGAAAGAACTTCATCCATCGAACACTTCTCAACGCTGAACTCAGCCGAATGAGGAGTCACATCTGGATTGAACGACTCATTCAGTGACAGAGACGTCGACAAGATCGCACATTCTTTTCCCTTTGCAAGTTCACAAATTAGATTCCTCTGCAAAAATACACACGAGAAATATTATTTTTAAATGTGATATACGGCTGTTGTGCTGTTGTACATTCTTACAACATGCAGATATCATAAAAATATTATTAATAACTCCCAGAACATTTTTCTATTGACAACTGACAAGACTTGAAAACCTACTGATTTTTACTAAGAATATAATGTATAATATAAAATAATATATAATTATAATTATAGCATTGAAAACATGCAAAAAAAAACAAATAACATATCATTCGCATTTCATTGTGTTTCACTGAAACGCTCACACATTTCATAAATTATCTGCTGATAACAAAATCCACGAAAGCTATTAAAACCTAAGAGATTTAGATAGAGATACAATTTGTTCATTATGAATCGATATTCAGTGAATGTATTGCTGAATACTTGTATGAATGGATCTGAACACTTACACAGAATGTTTTAGACAAGTCAATAAAGACTAAAGTTGGATATTTCCAATGTAATAAATTTACCTTCATTACTTACCTCAACGAAATCATCTCTGGGGTTTAACACAAGGAAATGTGAACCCTGGATGTAATTCTGCAGCTCCAAGTTTGTGTTTCTTTCCTTTCGCATACGTTGCACAACGTCCATCCAATCAATAGAGTTGCAATGACGAAGAAAACTGTCGTAGTTTTTCAGAAATTCAGAGAAACTGGTTTCTTCCAACGTTGAAGACGATTCTTTGTTACTTCCAACAACAGATGACAACTTTGAATGAATCAATTTATTATTAACTTCAAGAACTTTGCTGACGTCAACGTCGAAATGTCCAAGATCCTACAAATACACACAAAACTATTATATACTATGCTCTAAGATAGCTTGATGAGATATTCTATGGAAACTATCTAATGTCTACCTATTCAACAGGTAAGGAAATGAACGGCAAGATAATTGCATACACTAAAACAGAAGCAAATTTTTAGTAGAAGAATGAATTTTCTTCATCAGTTAAACAATATTTGTAATAGCATCACCTTCACAGGTGGCCTTTATGGTTCAACAATTAAAGGCTAAATTATAAAATGCTCTAACAAGAAATTGCAACCAGTAGAAATACTAGCACTAAATCAACAATACTTTATACATGAACCAGCATAGGCTGAGTTGCTGGTACACCTTGCAAATTCAGCAGTGGAATGGAATAAAGGATCTCAATTTCAATTGTTCTTTCCATTGCATTATGCAGTGGCAAAGTATGACCGCTTACAGGCAACAACAGCCTGATGCCTTGTAAATTCTGATAATGATACTATAGAAATTTCCAAATTAAACTAGATTGTGCCAATATTTAACTGTAAATAGAATTTGTTACCTTTTGATTCTGTAAAGCCAAGACAAGCTGCGTGGCGACTAGTTGATCAGCTGGTCCTAGGACAGTCTCTCTTTCATTTCGGTGAAGTCCATATTTACGAAAGAGTCGAACGAAAAATTCACAAACAGTGGCTGGAACTTCAGTGGGACTCAGACCAATCACCACAAATTGAGAATAATCTAAAAGAATCAAACGTGAAGGTGTCACAGACGTACCGTAATTTTCAACATGACTGAAACAATGTTTGGACGATAGTACTTCAACATCAGTTTAAAATGTGACTTTCAGCTAAATAATTGGCCATTATATCTACTGTCTTTGCATTGCTCTAGAAACTTGCATTATTTTGACCCTGTCCTCTACAAATAACATGCGTCTACATTCTACAAGGAATTTCCCATGTCAGTTGGCCTTCCTAAAAGATGTCCAAACCTGACCACTGTTACAATACCACCAAAATTAAATGTTCAAGTCGACCAATGACTTTGTCCTTTACTTAATTCATTTTAAACAAATAGCAAAAATGGGCTGCAGGTTGGACAGTACTGAAGCAGAGTATCATGGTGTCCAGAAAAATCAGATTGTCATTGACATTTCTCATGGGATGAACATGGGTAGTTCCTCTTCAATTTTAATAACTTTCCTCATTTAATAAGTTTTAAAACATTTTTCAGACTGTATACAGTTTTCCATACCTTGGTTTTGTTGCTGAAGGTATTCACTTGCTTTTTTGACGACTAGTTTGGCAACACCAGATCCTTCACAACAGGAGACGACAAAAGCAGAGACAGTGCGACTTGAATCCTGATCGTCATCAGCCAAACACTCCATTTTCTGAAACAAAATAAAATAAAATCGTCATACAGCCTAGAAGCAGAAATCAGTGAATTTGACTTATCAGCACTTCTGATCTTGCTGCTTTTTTGCATAACTACACATTGATGCACTGGGGGACTTTGGGCAGTTGATTTGAAGAGTGGGAACTTGGAAGATGGCTTGAACTTTTAGTGAGTGCATGGACAAGTGTCAGGTAGGCTTCTGTTCAGGCGGTTCTGTAAGCAAGTACTGGGGGCCGTAGACTCGAAGGCCCACGGAGCAACCGCGAGGTGGCCCAGTCATGTCATCACATTTCACGTTAGGCTGTGACTAGCGGACCGCCAAGCGGCCGTCGAATCTCAAATACTAGCGGACCGCCAGTCACGTGTAACCTGTCACATGACTGGCGGCCATCCAATACGGAATACTAGCAAGCCGCCAGGCTTTCTATTTACACCAATCCACAAGAGTTTCTAATGGCTAAACAAACCCTAAAACTAACCCTAACCGACCCTCACGACGCCTAACCTGAACCTAACCAACACTCACGAAAAAAATTGGTTGCTTACTCTGTTTTTAGTAATTTTCTAAGTCATTAAAACAAGAAAACTTTTGTCCGACATAAAACCAACTATCGGTAACTGCCGCCATTGTAACAATATTCAAGAATCAAGACTCGTCATGTGACAGGTTACACGTGACTGGCGGTCCGCTAGTATTTGAGATTCGACGGCCGCTTGGCGGTCCGCTAGTCACTTCGAATATTTTATTAGGATGTACATTATGACCGTAATGTAGGGGAGGGTGCCATATTTACATACAGAAGTTTACGTCGCGACTTCCCATGACGTCACGGGAGTGTGTGTAAATATGGCGGCCGAGAGTGAACTGTGATTTTTAACATTGGATTTCCTATAGATTTTAAAAATTCGTATAAAATCGTAGGATCGGTTCCGAGCTTAGGGAATAGGTGCGTTTGAGTGTGAATGGTCCCTGGTATGTTCATCTATACTTTGGTAAATTTTGGAGCAAGGCCCCTAATCTATAATTCTACCCACTTCGTTCACGTTATATCATATATTTAATCTTAATTTTTCATTTAAACACTAATTGTCAAACAATACCGCCGAGCGCAACACAGCTCAGCCCAAACTCTGAGCTCAGCCATGTTTCAAACCATGAATTTCATCGGTCCTCGGTAATTAATTCATAATTTTATTTATTCGAACTGCTTTATTTTGCAAGACAATAATTCTGAAAGACATATTCTGCTAAATAAAATCTGTAGATTCTTACATGAACAATTCTGTAGCTTTAAAGTGGAACAATACAATAACACTTTTAACTTTAAAAAGAACATTTAAAACATATAAACAGAGACCTGCAGATGTGTGCGCAATTGATTCTAGCTCAATTTATTTTGTTAAATAGCGACGGTATTACCACAGAATAATACGCTTTCTTTATTCTGTGGTATTACTACGTGACTTCAGTTTAGCCACAGTATAGATAACTAACAGTACGTCGACTTATATTGCTTCCTGTTAAGCACTTTTTATTGGTCACGCCATTTTGAATAAGCTACACCATAGACATCTTACAGTTATTAGTAATATGATTTAGTGATGATGTCTATGGCTAGTCCGGACCTCCGGTCAATTAAATCTTAAACTTGCTGGTTTAAATTACTATGGCAAGCAAATTTTTGCATGAAAAGTTTTAAAGTGGACCAAAGAATATGTGATAGAAATGCTAACAAAATGCGATATGGGGAAATATTTAATTTTTGAAATTTATTTTGAGCAGCCGACCAACAGCTTTACTAGGCCTAACGAGTTTAAATATTAAGGACTGGCGGAAATACAATTTATCTGCTGGAAACAGATTACAAAATTAAATATCAATTAATATAATTATTTGAACTATGTAAAATTAATGTCGATCTTGGAAACAAAAAAATAAAATTTTATGCAATAACTCTGCAGTGTGGTCGATAACTACCCCGCACTTAAGGCCACGCCCATAGTGGCTACTGTGCATAGGCGATGACCATGGCGATGACTAAGCGAAACTCTATACGCACAGCCATAATTTGCATCACAATAATTAACGATTTAAACATATTTCCCCATGTTGAAATTTATTAGCATTTTTACTGTAGTTTAGGAGGGTATTTACGTACAATATTCTATCAAAAAAGGTTTGCCATAGTAAACCATCGGGTTCATGTTGAAATTCTCGGGCGGCCTGAATACCGGAAATTGAATAGGCAGACTAAGTAAATGTAATATGCCTATGGACAATAGCTTAAAGAAAATGGCGTCACTTTCAAAATCACTTACGCATTCTTACTTACAGCAGAGGCCGGAAGTCGACGTACTGTTTGTTATCTATACTGTGGTTTAGCGCTGAGAAATTTCGAATTTCTACATAATTTAGCCTACATTATTGCAACTGCAGCGGTGGTAATGTTAAGCATCATAATTGCAATAGTATTATTGTTCGGTGGCAGTGCA
This sequence comes from Lumbricus rubellus, assembly GCA_945859605.1. NCBI lineage: Eukaryota > Metazoa > Annelida > Clitellata > Crassiclitellata > Lumbricidae > Lumbricus > Lumbricus rubellus. The sequence continues at coordinate 13,455,206 of OX243818.1, forward strand.
ATCAAAGGGGACAATAAGCGAATGAATGCGAGGAAGTATCGTCTGATTATTGTCTTCTTCAACCTTTCGCTTGGTGGCGCGGCTAGTTTTCTGGCTAAGGCCGAAGTTGCAAACAGCCTTAGTCAAGTAAGTTATAAGTTAGTCTACACCGCGCATACGTAAAACACCGTGACGAAGTATCTCTGTGATCTTAATATACTTCGCCCCATTTCTTCCACTTCGCTGCGTACTCTTAGGTCCTCTGAGCGGCTTGACGTCTTTTTCCCCGCGTTGGGACCGCTATGGCTCAATCCAGATCATTTGCCTGCATTCTGCATTGGCCCTCCGTATGGAATAGACTTCCCTCTGACATCAGTTCGCGCTGCCATCCTCTCTGGTAGTCGTTCGTTATCTTTCTCTCGTCTCAAAGCCTTCCTTTTCCCCTCGGTGGTGCACGCACTGGGATAGGTCTACGTACAATACAATATACTAAGAAAAACAGATAAATTTACATTATGAAACCTCTATGAAAAATAGACCTAGGCCTACTCATGCTTTGCATTTTTCAAGCTCCTGCCACAAAAAGTTAACAGTGACCACTCAGTTTTGCCCTTCCTGCAAACATATACGGTTGCCCATGCAGGGAATAATATAAGCCCTATAATCACAGTTTTCAAGAGGACGCTAGGAGACATAGGCTACTTAGCTCGCAACCTGAGGTTATGATGTGATGTCATATAATTTTATGTGATATCATGTGATGTGATCCTATGTGATGTGATGTCATGATTGTGATGCTATGTGATTTGATGTAATAGGCTACTATAATGTGCTGCTATGTGAATGTGATGTTACATGTATATGAAACTACATGTATGTGGTGTTATTGATGTTACGTTATGCTACAATAAAGGCCTAAGTTGCGCAATAAGTCATATCAACGTTAGAATATTTTTCATCAACTGAGTTCATATCTAGCCTATAATAGGCTATGCAATTTCTTTTATTCATTCAGGCTGCTTTGAGTAGGCTAGTTTGCTCTGTTACTAGCCTGATAAAGACATAGAAAATATCTTTCAAAGTAATGTAATTAAATTAATTAGTCATATGCCCTCGTGTTTACAGTATGTGCTACATAAAGTCACATTTAGGCCCACTATCATTGGGATCTATTATTATAAATACATGTATATAATCGTCTGCATCAGTATAAGAATTGTGGGACTCTAAGAAAGACTGGGGGTTGAAACCCCCAACCCCCCGGCAATTCTCACCCTGGTCTGCATTTGATACAATATTATTATTAATGAAGACGTGAAGATGAATGCACGTAAGCCGAATTATTTCGCGGCGCAGCACCTGCCGAAGGCGCGCAAACGCCACGACGCACCTGTCGTCGATCATCCGGCGTGCGTTGGCAAGAGAGCAGAGGGCGGGAGGGGGCGGGAGGGGGCGGGAGGGAGGAGGTGGTCGGGGTCAACTGCCGAGGTCACGACGGAACGTGTCGTAATTCGTTCGTATGCACCGCTCGTCGCGTTTGGGGGGGTACCCCTCTCAACTTACTGACCGTTCGCTAGCCGGTCACGTGACGACAGTAAAGTCCCGCTAAAGTCTAGCCGGTATGTAGAAAATCGCTTAGGATATATATACATTATATATATATAAATGATATATATTATATATATATGATATGTGTAATATACCGTATATATGACATAATTATATATATATATCTATATATATACACTAAGCGATTTTATATTATACCATATATATATATATATAAATATATAATCATGTATATATAAAGTTGCAAACGTTATGTAGGCCTATGTGTGATTGTTTTATATATACGACTTATTATCATCGGACGCATCTACGTATACCTACCAAATACCTGCCTACCTACCTACCTACCTACCTACCATAGGCTGCGGATGCCGCCGCTGGGGCCTACGTATAGATTGGCCGGCGGTCGTCGATCGTCGTTTAGGCCTTTAAGCCTATTTAGGCCGCCATCAGTACCACACACACCGCCGCCACCGCCGCCACCGCCGACGTCTGATCATATCGGATGTCTGTATAAAGTGATACTTGAAGATACATCTTAATACATCGACGCACGAGTGTGGTCCATCCATCCGTCCATCAGTCAGTCAGTCGGTATAAGTCGGTGTAGGTCGGTGGACTCCGTGATAAGCCCTCTCAGCCACCTAGCGTTCGGTCGAGAGATCATATCGTTAATAGTATAATTACTGCCACAAGTGGGTTCGCTTCGATCAACACTACCGCCATCGTCGTCTTATTAATTAGTCCTAATTAATTAAGTAGGCTTAATCAACGCAACGGAGCTACTACTACTACTACGGTCGGGACCGTAGCTGCTTCGACGACTATAGCATGCAAGGGAGAGATTCCCTGGCGGCGCAGCTGAGCGGGCCGCACGGACAGACGATGGTTCGAGGTCCCGTCCTCCCTTCCGTCTTCGGCGGTTGGGCGCCGGATGCAAGGGACGTGGGTCGTGTTCCTGGATGGTGCAGGGTCGGTCCGATGGGGGTCCCGTTGGGCGCGCCCCCTTCTCCTATGGGCGCCGTTGTCCCTGGGGGAAGTCACTCGTCGGTTGGTGGGGCATCGAGCGGTGGTGGAGGAGGAGGCGAGCAGGGAGGAGGCCGCGGCGGTGCGAAGAGGTTGGAGCCGCGGATACGACGTCCGATGAACGCGTTCATGGTGTGGGCGAAGGCGGAGAGACGGAGGCTGGCCGAGGAATTTCCGGATGTACATAACGCAGACCTCAGCAAACTGCTCGGTAAGCAACGCCTCGATTGTATTGTTATGTACTGTGATTGCCATTGTGTATGACATTGTGCATAGGCATTTATATAGCGTCGCTATTGAGTAAAAGAAATCGGTGTCTGCTATAATTATGTCATTACGATTCATAGATTATTTGATTACGTCACTTAGCCTATGTACTGTAAACTATGTCACAAGTGTCTGGTCAACGCTCACATGTGGCGCAGCCCAACGAACGATGATAACAACGACGGTGATGATTATGATCATGATGGTGATGATGATGATGACGCTGATGGTGACACCATGCCAATCGAGTGTTTAATAAGTCAACAACTCTGTGTTTTAAGGACGTGCTCTTCAGCCTCACTGTCTCTTTCTTCCTCCTCCTCCTCCTCCTCCTCCTCCTCCTCCTCCTTCTACTCCTCCTTTTCCTCCTCCTCCTCTTCATTCCATAATTCTCCTCTTATTCTCCTCATCTTCCTTCCATAATCTTCCTCTTATTCTCCTCCTCTAACCCTCCTCCTCCTCGTCCTTCTCGTCCTACTATTCCTCTTCTCCTTCTGCGTTTTCGTCTTCCTCCTCCTTTTTTATCTTCCTCTTCTTCTTCTTTTTCAGCTTCCTTTTTTCTTCCTTTTCCTCCTCTTATACCGCATCCTATTTCTCTCCCCTTCCTCCTCCTCGTCCCTTCGAGCTCTTCTTTTCCCTCCCCTTCCTCTACGTAGGTCTACTTAAGACGCCCAGTGATGAGTGAAGCCCTGTGCATGCAGTGTGCATTATGATCCCAGCTGATATATCCTAAAATTCCCGGGCAATGCCGGGTACCCCAGCTAGTAAGTCATATAAGTCCAGGTAGAGAAATAAGTAGATAAGTAAGTAAGTTATTAATTAAGTATAGGTAACTAAGTAACTAAGTAACTAGATATATAAGTAAGTAATCTTTATTTGCATCTGGCAAGCTCACATGCATTATATTGCATAAAACAATTTTCAGACATTTAAAAAATGGATACGCCAGTTAACAGCAGATTTTAAAGTCACTCGTGCACATCTGAATAGAAGTAAAAATGCAGCAACTGTTGATGAGACTATTTTAAAACAAATTTAATTTGACGAGAGTAAGCAGCACAAAAAGACATCCTCTCTTGCGGAGTATAAATACAATTATTGTCATCACGAAAAGGTGGAAGATATCTGCAACGATGTTTCCGTTCAGCTGCTATTCTCGTATAAGGGCCTAAGCTTACTGTATATGCGGAGATCGAGATACATTTGGCATCTGATTATGATGCATTTGGACCGTAGCAGTCGTGTTCTATATAGGTCCATATCCTCATATCGTCTTAAACCGACAGTTATTAATTGCCGTTGCCTCTATACTTCCTTCCTAATTGGTGCCATCCTAATTGATATCAATGTCTTCAATAGTCGGCTAATTGCAGACGAAAATTATCGGAACATAAGCTGCATGGTATGAATGCATGGTAAGAGATGCTGCGACTGCCGCTGATCGATCGATCGATCATCCGGGACATCCGGCTGACAATCCGGATATCGGATATCGTGTTAAATGTTCCACCACCTGTTTCTCAGATATATATCATTGCGATGGACCCGATGCTGCTGGTGGTCGACCCACCGCACAGCGTCGCTTTAGTCGGGCGGTGATTGCATGGTGGCGCCGCGGCGGGCGAGTGTTGTGCTTGCCACCCTTGGCGACGTCTGTTACTGCTGCACGAGTCATTGCTATATCGGTCCCATTAGTGATGAAACTGTGGAATTTGTGTGGTATATTTATACACATGCAAGCTCAGTGTAATTTGTGTTTATATAACTAGCCTATACACAATAATTTTTATTTGCAATAGTCTTAGTTCGAAGTTAACGTTTTTCAGTGACCTGTAGACGAATAATTATTATTATAATAAATTATTATCGGTTCCGATGTGCCAAAAGTCTTTGATCTTAGCCTTGATCCGTCTAGTTGAAATAATAAATTAGACGTAGACATTTTGATCTATCCTGGATTGAAGTAAAATTCCATTTAAGATCTTAAATTTTAATGGATATAGCCCTGATCGTGATTTTAACAATGACGTATTGCGTAACCAGGACTTTTCATTTGGGCGGAGCTTAGCCTAATTCTTTTGAGGGGAGTTGTCGTCGTCGTTAATTTGGGGCTTAAACTCCCAAACCCAGCGCTATTATAGGCTTCATGTAGTTACGTCCCTTGGCTTGAAAAACTGTCTCTTGTAATCGGGACAATAAGAAATCATAAACCTCAGAAATTTCAGCATAGGCCTACAATATACGGACATTGCATTTATTGCACTGGCTGCTTATCGAGCAGAGATTAATCCAGCATAAAATCTGTCTGCATACGGTTCACAAAGCATTGCACTCAAATCAACCAACTTATCTCCTCGTTCCATGTTCAGTTTGTTCACCCGCCATGCCGAGAAATATTGGATTCCACCGAATGATGTTCTGTCACTTCTGTGTTGCAATGCCTCGCACGTCGGCCTAAACGTTGTCTTGATCTCAGGTTTAGCAATGACTCGGTTAGCTGGTTTGTACATTCTGACCAGTTCGGTTATTTAGACCTGAACTTAAAACTCATCTGTTTCGGCTGATTTAGTCTGACTTCTGATTTGTCCGATTTCAATCTGAACTTTCCGATGGATTGCGCTCTTGAGTATGACTTTACTTGAAGGTATTACGGACATTATATCTGCTAATCGATTCACTACTATATCAGCGCTATATAAATTTCGAATATAGACAGAAGATCGTCAACGAGGCTGTATAAGGCTCAATATGCTTCGGCGCTGTGGTAGATTGTAATGTGTTAACCACAAAAGAGGAGCAGTAGGAGGATCACGCTATATATATATATATATATATATATATATATATATATATATATAGGGACCTATACTGTAACAGCTTAAGACAGTTTTATTTGGCCGCGCTGAGGTTGGGAGCGCCTCTTAGTATATCCCCTTGAAGAGGCGCTATATAAATGCATTTAATAAATAATGAATGAATTAGGAAGTGTTTGTTTGTTCTTCGTGCAACAATGCGAAAACAAATACTGCCCATTATTAATATCCGTTTGCCACTGCACGACTACTTTTAGATTCGTCAGCAGCTATACGTTTAAAGTTCAGGATTTCACGCACGCAAATTACGTTGGACTATACTTCGAATGCAGCATATGTAGACCTAGTCCTACATTGTACATGGTATTATGTAGGCCTATATACAAGCCCAGTTTTTTCAACTGACTGCGCGAATGCGCCATAAATTGTAGTGTCAAAGCAGTGCACGAATGGTTAACCACAAGTTTGACAACAATAATAACGTAACATTATTAATGCATCAATGGATTTGTTGACAACACATGTTGCGCTTAGAGGCTGTGCCGCTATGAGAATTATTGTAGAAAAATAACTGGGCGATGGATCAGACTATAATAATTATTACAGATTTATATACAAGCTGCAATACCGATACCAATCAGAGCGCTCCCAGTACGTTAGACCAAGAGAGAGAAAATAGTCTTGAGACACCGAAAAGAGGCATTTGGCCCACCAGTTAATATGGAGGAACGCGTTGAAGGAGGAAGCTGGTTCCACAATTCCGGGCCAATGAGAGCAAAGGCACGCATTTTAGCCAAGACAGTGCTAGCTCGCGGGACGAAGAGATCATGCCGATCGAAGGAGCGTAGCGGGCGAAGAGAAGTGGCCGATGCCTGGTTTCCGTGTTTTAAACTGCGGAATTGACTACCAAAACCTTTAGTGGTGATTCTTTATTGTTGGCCCAGTTAGCTACAGTGGTTAGTGCGACCGAGCAATTTGTTCTAAAAAAGAATAGAGTCGATTCCAAGCGGCAAGCGGTCGCAATAGAAGTTTGCGTACAATTCCATTTTGATCCCTCTTGTTTCATATCGATAACTATTGCTGGAAGCACATTGTCTTCCAGCTATTATAGCCGTGCTTCTGAAGTATAAATTCGTTAATATCACTACGATACGATCTGGCTAATTAACAATAATAAATCTTAATTTAAAATTAATAATTAATTTCTGACCAAACTTATATTATATCAAGTAACAATAGTGATAATAATAATAACAACTATTAGCCTAATACTAATATTAATACTGTCTTTGTACTGTTGTGGTCGTTGTAGTAAACTAATTGAATTTGATTAGATAAGGTTGGAACAGAGCAGAAGAGATTAAATTGTGTAGAAAAATATATAGGCCTATAATTGCGCTCAATATATAGTGACCCATGAGATTATGGCTTAATGATGAAATTTAATCATAAAGCATAATTATAATTTTAGCCCATTGTACAAATTCGTATGATATAGAAGACCCCTCCCATTGTCATTCCAGGTAGCAACTGGCGGAAGCTGTCCCTGATTGCTAAGCGACCGTTCGTCGAGGAAGCAGAGCGATTGAGGGTGCAGCATATGACAGAGCATCCCGACTACAAGTACCGTCCTCGTCGTAGGAAGCACCCCCGTCGGGCGACCAGGGCCAAGACGCCACACGCGGCACCACCCTCCTGCAGCTCTCCAGCACCCAAGGCCCCTCGGGGGCTGACCCCAACGACGACGTCAGGGGAACCGATGGACGACTCCCCTGGAGGGGACCCAGCCCCGGTGGGCGGTGGAGGCGACGGCGGCGGACGGCAGAGACCGGCCACAGCCTCCGTCCTTGACACCCCCGAGTCGTCCCCGAGAACGACCCCAGTCCAGCGGAAACCAGCCCGTGCCCAGCGACCCTCGTCTGCCACCTCCGCCCTCAAATCAGGGGGACGAGGAGGGGCCCCCAGTCAAATGTCCTCATCGGTGAACGGGTTCGGCCTTCAATTCCATAAGGGTGCTGCAGGGGGTGGTTGTTCCTTCCCCATAACGAGTGGACTCATGTCGCCCGACATGTCCCCTGCCATTGACTCTTCGGACAGCTTTCCTGGCTTTAACATGCAGGCCACGGACTGCTCCACACCCTACTACTCCACGTCCTCGTCCTCGTCTGCTTCACTTCATCACCCCTTCATGTTCGACCCGCGGTTGCTGTCCTGTCGAGCTCCCCTTCACAGACAGATGTCGTACCCGGGCGACACGCGGACCCTTCGCCAGGACCCATACAGGACCAACGCTGCCGCCACCTCCGTCGCTCAGTGGCGACCCGACTTTGAGTCCTGCTATCCGGACCGAGGGAGAAGAATTCCTCATCCTCATCTTCAAGGTCAGTGGAAGATGGACTTCAGCAAGTCTTGCGACGGTTCCTCTTCCGGAGTCTTGCGCAGCATGGTCTGTAGTCCTACCACTTCGTTCCATCAACAGTTCAGTCCAATGGAGGGCAGTAATCAGGGACGCCATCAGCAATTCTCATACACCACCATGCAACAACGTCCGGTTCTTAGCCCCTACCACTTCAACCAACGGAGAATGGACGCCGCGTTGTCCCCTGCTTCCAGGTATGGTTACGGTTCAATCGTATCGTCACCATCAGCCAATCATCCCTTCTCGTTTCGAGTGAAGGAGGAAGGGGAGAGGCAGGAACTGGGGCAGGTTTCCCAGCATCATCATCATCACCAGTTCCAACCTCATCAGCAACCGGAGTACATCCTTCTTCAGCAGCTGTCGCAGGATGAGAGTTTGGCTGACGTCGATTCCAAAGAACTGGACCAGTACCTCGGCGGCGTGCATAGTCAGACGATGATGTCATCCAACCCAGGTGGAGCAGGAGAAGAAGGACGAGGAGGAGGAGGATCTGGAATGGGAAGAGAGGAGGATAGAGGGATGACCTCGATGTCTGAGAGATACCTAGATCATCGTCCAACCGTTTCCTCATTCAATTCCTGTGCTTTCCATCCGTCCGACGGACATCCACAGCAGACGACTCACTTCACATCCGGTTTCGCCATCGACCAGACGCACGTCACGAACCGTGGGAAATCCCCTCCAAAGAATGACGTCACGGATGACGTCGACGAGCAAAAGACCCGCGAAGAAGAAGCAGCAGCGTCGAGGCGAATGGTCTGTTCGGACGGAGAGGCGACGACCTCCCCGATGGCTGGCTCACTGGCCGACCGATCCATAAAGAGAGAAGCCCCTTCCTTCGCCCATCAGGACCCTCCTTCCAGCTTCGGGGACAGTACGACGAATGAAGCTAACGACGACCAGAGCGCTGGAAATGTCACTTCTGCCTTAGCGGAAACTGCTGGACTTTTGCGTGAGTCAGACTTTCTGGACTGTTCTGCTGGGGCATCTCGGACGCCGGAACTGACTTCAGCGAAGGTTCTCGACTTAACTCCTCTTCAGGAGCAGCTGCGAGCCTGCATCGCTGCCTCGTACCTGGGTCCAGAGGACGAAGACTTTGAAACCGGATATGACTTCGCTGCAGATGCCGATATGAACCGTTTTGGATTCTGTTCCGCTTTGTCCGATGTTCCGTCGTTTTTTCAGTCGGAGCTCATCTGAGGTATAATACGAGACTATTCGATCATAATTGTTGCATTTGTGTTGCGCCTTTTGCCTTGAAAGAAGTGTCCCCGGAACATTCAAACAGAACCGCCTTGCCTAACGAGTAGGGGAAATGCTGGTGAGACTGGCCAACCCTTTCGGGAATATTTCCGTCCAGTTGACATTTACAGGTTTTATAATTGCAGTGTACGACACAGTGTGTAATATGCTTCGGTTACAGAATTGCATCAACAAGTGAATCACTAAGTGCCTGCCGCTAACAGATTTGAAAATTTCGAGTCCAGTTTCGTACACTGTCAAACATTTCTTAATCTCGTTACTCTCGTTTCAAAATCTGTGGAAAGATGAGAGAATTGGAAGAGGACTGATCACCGGTGCACCCTCGTATGCCGAGATTAAGAAATTGAAGTAGCATTCACTTTATAACCATGGCTGCCCCTCAGATCAGTTTAAGGGACCTCTGTTCTTCTACTTTTTCTTGTGGGTCCTTTTCCAGCTATTTGGAACGAGCTCCTGTGTTCTACCCTAGCTCGATTATCAATCCCCGTTTGCCATAACAAGTATTAACAACCAATTACTGTATGCATAATTTTTTTTATAGAGCCTGCTTAAACTCGAACTTTCAACATGTGCCCTACCCCTGCTTCAGCGCTTGTATCTTCATTTGACCACTATCGCCAATATTTGCTACCTCACCAACATTTGGTCTCTCCGGCTTGACCTCCCCGGATTCTGACCTGGCACCGAAGCCAACTAAACAACTTGGTTCTTGCTTTGATACAGCATCAATGTATTTTATGCCAACTGACAAATCTGGCGCGGCTTGTGCGACGCTGTGAAGTTTCAAAAACTTCTATGAATGGCAATCCCTGTGACTTACTGTACGCAAAGTTTGTACGCCTGATGTTTTTGCGTAGGCCTAGTGCGCGTGTTAGTCATTATTAGTCGTTTATTTTGATAAGTTGCGTTTGCAACTTATTCTGCACTTCTGATATTACATTGAAAGCGTTTCACTAAGGCCAGAATGCTAGAAGGTCCTCTCTAAAAAAGAAGACACACTCAAATCTACCCTCACCCCCTATTGTCTTTTCCCTGTATAAATGTACTCCTCTCTAACTTCTTTACGGGCCAATGGGTGCTTACTGCTTAGTCTACCCGTTGATCTTATTAGACTTGCTTTGCTGTGTCCAGCAATTTGGCATAGTGTGTGTGTGATTGAAGATGGATATTTATTGCACATTCTGCATGTGCTGAAATAGCGATAGCCTTAGTCTACAATATCATGAACCAATGTTTCCGTATGACTCGTTTTCCCAATTTTATATGGATTGTTCCTGACTCTAAATCTAAGTTGCATTGTTGGTCCAACAAGAGACAAATCCATCCACTGGCAATTACTTAAATTTGAATGAATGAAAGTGTCATAATTATCAACAGGAAATCATACACCTATGCTCCTTCTGGCTACGGTGAACTTCCGAGAGCGCTCTTAGACTTACTGCCGCCTTAATATATCGTTGATTGCGAAGTTGAACAGCCTACAGATAGATACCTATTGCAATGAATCAGAACACAGTATGAGTCCTTATGGGTCTGTATGCTATATATATATATATATATATATATATAATTATATATGTATAATTGTATATATATATAACGGCCTAATACCATAGTACCATACAGGTATCTGTGCTATATACATGTATGTATGTATGGTTAGATGTCGTTTTCTCAAAAGGTTGATCTACAAACATACAAGTGTGTATGATTATATAGATATAATAATTATTATATTGGTCTAGCCTACATGTCATGCCTAATAGGCTAATAGCCTATATGACACTGTATATGCCCCATGCAAGTCACCACGTTAGATTCCAAGGCCATGATTTCTGCACGGTTCATTTCTAAGAGCCACTGGAAGGTCTTAAAAGAGGCCGTGCTTATTAATCATAATAATTTCGTCTGCTTGCTTATCTTAGTCGTGTATTTCGTCGAAGTTTCGAGGGGATTGCACATGGTTGAATGGGATGTAATGCTCTATCATGAGATTAATTATTATCAGTCCATTTGTGTATACATATCTAAGCATATCTTATGTCCACGCATATATCGTTATGGCTATACACATAAATAATATACTTATATACATGTAAACATGTTACATATATAACGACGGAGCAAATGCTAGAGCGAGAAACTGAAGAAGGCCAAGCGATTGATTTTATCGACGAAATTATTTCTGTGACTCATCTGTACAAACACTTCTGGTACTTTTAATACTAATAAACACTTTAACCTTATAACCTGATGTTTGACGATAGCAGACACTTTTGTAGAGACGTCGCATAGGCTACGTTTCAAATGGTCATTACAGGCCTCATATAGGCTATGATATAGCAAAACTGCAAAGTGTTTTGGGAGCTTCAAGATGTTCCACATTAATAAAAAATTTTCTCTTTGTACTAGTTTAACCAATTGGCAAATTTTCCTCACTATTAATAATAGTTATTCGAGAAATTAGTTTGTCCTATAGATTTGGTCCACCCTTACGGGTACTGCAGCCAGACAATTATTGGTCATTTTTCCTATTTTCTGCTGGCAATCTCAATTGTTAATCTTTCTTGCAAATAAGGCCAATCAGAGCTGCATCACTTGAGCAATGTCGAAAATTATTAGAAATGTGTTCTGCTGCAATGTTGTTGCTGTGATCGGTTTACTCTTCAGTCAGGAGATGTTTCAAATCCTTGGAAAGGTTTCTATGAAGATTAGTACAGGTTTCCATGGAAACAAGTACAAGTTTCTATGGAAACAAGTAAGTTACAGGTTTCCATAGAAACAAGTACAGGTTTCTATGGAGACAAGTAAGTTACAGGTTTCCATGGAAACTAGTACAAGTTTCTATGGAGACAAGTAAGTTACAGGTTTCCATGGAGACAAGTAGGCCTACAGGTTTCCATGGTGACAAGTGCAGGTGTCCATGGAGACAAGAACTGGTTTTCAGTTAGACGAGTAGGCCTATAGATTTTTTATCTTGACAAGACGTGTACAACAATACTTTTGTTTGTTTGTTACCTCTGCCTTGTTACACTTATTTACGAGTTTCACCGTCCGAACACGACAGTGGTGTTGTTCAGAAACAGTGGCGTAAAATCTAATTGTAAATAAATATTTGTGACTTACAGATTTTTTGTCTATTGTAGGCCAATTAGAAACTGCGACGAAGAATAACGTCATGCTTGATTTTTTTATTAATTAATTAAATGTAATTAATTAATACAAAAATTAAATAATTAAATTAATTAATTTGGTTTGATTTTCTAATTTTGTTTTGTTGAGTATAGATCTACGCTTGATGCAATCATGATTAGGTTAAAAAATTGTTAGGTACCGGTCTGTATATTTAGCTGATGATTTTGTGCTTTTAATTTGATTAAGAATTAAGAATTTCTTAGAAATAGGCCTACATTTATGGTGCATGTAAATAAGGCTAAGAAGTTTCCAGTTTTGTGCTGTTCGTTTATGCCATTTTTTGTTCTGTTTATAAGTTTACGAGCCTCAGGCAGAATCAAGGCCAAAGCTGAAACGTTATTTCTCCTAAATCTGTAGATAACTCGACATCGATTAATTATTTTATATAGTTGCTCTTTGACTTTGTGCCAAATAATTATAACTTTGAAAATCGGTTTCTATTGAATTACCCGGGTTTCAACTTCATCTCAATCATTAATCGTCATCATCATCGTTAATACCGTCATCGTCGTCGTCGTCGTCGTCATCATCATCATCATCATCATCATCATCATCATCATCATCATCATCATCATCATCATCATCATCATCATCATCATCATCATCATCATCATCATCATCATCATCATCATCATCATCATCATCAATACCGTCATCATCATCATGGTGATGACCATCAATTCACTTATTCACTCAATTGTCGTGTTAACGGCAATTGAGTTATCTCATTCACCTCTGCCGACGACAATCAAGCCCAATGGTTTCCTCTTGTTTAGACAATCAAGCCCAATGGTTTTTTGGTGTTTAGACAATCAAGCCCAATGGTTTTCTGGTGTTTAGACAATCAAAAGCCCAATGGTTTCCTCGCGTTTGGTACGAGCATTATTGTGTTTTTATTTAGGTATTTTGTTTCACTCGTGGTGTAATACTTTTTCTTATCCGTGTAGCCTATTTCCTTGAATCTTGTGTAGGTCTATCTTCACTGCGATCATGTAGCCAGCAAAATGTATCGAACAGAGTCATTCGAGTATGAAAGGACTCGATTACTTATTTCTTCATCAGTGATGTCCACTCCTCGCAAGCTAACCGTACAATCGTAAAGTAAAAATGTCTACAGTGCTACTCCAAGCCAAGAACAGAGCAACAGCTTATTTACGAGCGCTGAGCTCCTCTGGCTCTGTCGATATCTATGGATATCTGAGGATAGGATTGACAAGACTAGTGACTAGTTTGTCGCACTGTAGCCTATAGTGCTACCTCGTTTTGCATTTTATATCTGTAAATTTGGCGATAATTATATCGCTTTCGTATATAATTATGCACTTGGTGAAAACTTGTTGATTGAAATTTGCAAATGTTTCTTGATTTGGCGCTGAATTTGTAACCTTGTGCCGAATCCATTTTGAACATGTGCCAAATATGTCTTATCATTGATATTGTGCTGGATTTCTGCAGCATTAAAATAGTTGTGTGAATAATATTCGGTGCTAAGAATATTTTGCTCAATTGTTTCGTTAAATGTCAGCGATTTTGAGATAAATGCTCGTGTTTTAATATTCTGGTTGTATGAACTTGTGAGTTTACGACAGCCCTAAAGCAGATAATATCATTTGGATTTGAACGAAAAGAATTACACACTCAACGACAACTTCTCAATGGAGATGGGTCTCTAAAATTTCGTCACTGCATGGTATAATACAAGCGACCAGATCGCGGCTGCAAGTTAGAGATTGTCGAAAAGTTGGTGAGTTGCCATTGCGGTGTTTTCACCGCCGCCTACAGAAAAATTCCACGACCAGAAGTGTGGTCACTTGGCGGTCAAGCCAACACGTATATATATATAATTATATATAGCCTATATGCGCCTGTGCTTATATAATTATTATGTGTACGTGTATGCGTGTGTGTATGTATGTGTCTGGGTTGCATTGTATGCCCCAGCGTCGCATACCTTAACGACACGGCGACATTATACCAGCAGCAGTTGCTATTGAGAATTGAGAAGGGCCATCGGGCGAGCGAGAGGTGGAGGCGACATTCTATCACGTAGGGTGACAACGGTTAACGGACGCCGCGGGTCAAGAGCTGACCGTTCGCTCTGGGCAGCAGCAGCAGCATCAGCAGCAACAGCAGCAACAGTGATGATATATTTAATGATGACCGGCGGTGATGACGACTGCTGAGCCAGAGATTGAATTGTAACCAATGCAAATGACCCAGCGGCTACATACTGAGACGACGCATGCACGCGGCACACGCCGATCTACCCACCCACCTATTCATTCATTCATCCATCCACCTACCCATCACCGACTAACAGTGCCTCTGAACTTCAGGCTACCATATGGCTGTGTGTATGCGCATATGTATGGGTAATTGTATGCGTTTGTATATTTTTTCTCAATAAGCAGTGACTTGCTAAATAGAAACGAAATCGTATCATCATCATGGAGCTGGTGGCACTCTTTGTATAAGTGTGCAGTAGTTCGGTATGCAAACGAGTAAAACTCTATGGAAATCATGAACTCCTACTTTCTAAGGGCACCGGGTTATTCACGAGCTCTACGTCTTGTCAGACGGATTGTTCAGAGATGTTCAGTGTAGGCCTACATGTCGCCAAATCCATCTGAGACCGAGAGAGATTTTATGTCATTCATTCATTTTTATTGAACCCGAAAAACATTTGCAATTAAAGCAGTACATCAATGAGTAATTGTGATAACAAAACAAATAACACAGCAAATTTAGCCTATAAGAAAGCATAGGGGACAAAGGGCACACCTAAAGGGATGGGTCCCGCTGGTAGGGGCCCAAAACACATGATGGCCAGATTTCATCAAAACACATGATGGCAAGATTCATCAAAATATTTCAATTTTTTTTCACATAGAGCTTCCCTGCTGGAAGAGCAGCTCTTAGGCTAATTCCATCAGGAAGCCAGGTTTAACAACACGGGGCAAGATAGCAATCAATTAAATATAAACTACAGAAACAACAATGAGCATATACAGGATGCCAAAAAAGACCGATAGGTTTTTTGCCAAGATCTTGGCCAGAAGTAAGAACATCGAAATACAATTTTTACGGGCTTAAATATAATTCATATTTACACATGATGGCCAGATATCATCAAAATATTTTAAAAAGAACAAAAGTTATACCACTTTTAGTGAGGCCACCCACCGTTTTTTGACGAATCAAAACGAAACGCAGCCTGTATATACTATATACATTTATATTATGTCTATAAGTAAGAAATTTTAGCAGCTTCATTGCTCTGAGTAGAAGTCCTCAAGTTTTAATTTTGTATTACCATGACGCTAATATTACAGACTAGCTAGCTATCAGCAACATACAAAAAGGAATCTGAAAAGGCGCAACACATGCTGATTAACATAGAGACAACAGACAAAGAAAGACAGACATACAGACAGACAGGCAAATAATTATAATCATGGAGGATAAATTTAAAGCTGGTGGTTTACATTACGCGACTTCCGAATCCTGAACAGCCCATGAAGAGATAATTAAAACAGATGAAAGGCTAAACCGCAGAGCTGATGCTCTAACTATGTTGCTCTTCAGTCGAAATTCATTAGTCTTCATTAGCCTAAATTTAAATCAATTATTCTAGTTCGTTTAAGGATAATTACAACTGAAAGTCACATATATATATATATGTATATACAGGGTGGGCCATAAAAAGTAACCCCCTACGGTCTTTTGTCCATATCTTGGTCAGTAGTAAGAATTTTTAATTGAAATTCTACAGGCTTAAAGACAATTCATATTTACACACGATGGCCAGATTTTGTCAAAATATTTTAAACAGAACAAAAGTTATATCACTTTTAGTGAGGCCACCCACCGTTTTTTGACGATTCAAAAACGCGACGCAACAAAATGTTGCAAACATACAATTTAATTATTCTGGCCAATATCTTGGCCAGATGTAAGAATATCGAACTGAAATTTTCCAGGCTTAAAGACAATTCATATCTACACATGATAGCCAGATTTCATCAAAATATTTCAAACATAACAAAAGTTATACCAGATTACTGGGAGACCCCACCGTTTTTGGATGATTCAGTAGGGTAACGCAACAAAAAAGTAGCAAAAACACTATTTTATTAAGTCTCATCTCAAATATTTGTTATAAAATAGCTTTGATATTGCCAGATGATCACAATTATTACTATTTAAAAAAGAAATAGGGTACCAGCGTAGCTGCACGTCACTGAGAAGTCACTTAACAAGATGACAATCAAATTGGTAAATAAGGAATCTGTCAGTTTAATCAACAGGTCTTTCAAGAACTTTGCAAAGAAACTCATACGAAGTGTTGGCACTGGTGATGGGCACATTGAACACAAGTTGTGAAGCACTAACAAGTTCATTTGACAACAGTTATTTGAGATGAGACTTAATAAAATCGTGTTTTTGTTACTTTTTGGGTTTTGTTTTTGAATAGTCAAAAAATGGTGGGTGGCCTCACTAAGAGTGGTATAACGTTTGTTCCGTTTAAAATATTTTGATGAAATCTGGCCTTTAGGTGTATATATGAATTGTCTTTAAGCCTGTAAAGATTAATTTTGAAATTCGTACTTTTGACCAAGATATTGGCAAAAAACCTATTTTTTGTTGCATTTCGTTTTTGAATCGTCAAAAATCGAGGGGTGGCCTCACTAAAAGTGATATAACTCTTTTTTTGTTTCATATATTTTGATGAAATCTGGCCATCATGTGTAGATATGAATTGTCTTTAAGCCTGTAAAATTTTATTTCGAAATTCTTACTTCTGGCCAAGATATGGGCAAAAATCCGTAGGGGGTTACTTTTTTATGGCCCACCCTGTATACGCACATATTGTAGACCTATATATAATTACATATAAATATATATAATACAATCGGATTACAATCCCACACACACGGTTACGTACATGTACATGTATACATGTACATGTTTACATGTACAATTTTTGTACATGTATACATGTACATGTATATACTTGGACTCAGGTAAAACTGTACGCACGCGTACGCTAATATTTAAACGGGTAGATACTTTGTATGGTTTAGCATCCTCGCCATGCCTGCTCTGTGGTTTACTATACTGATGGTGATGATGGTCACGATTTGCAGAAGTTCTCTAGCACTTTGTGCTGTCCCTAGAATCGAGTGCGCTCCTTAATTCATACCATTTGGTCAGGTCGTGATGCCTAAAGGTCTATTGTCGGCCTATGCAAATTAATGCAAAGTCAGACCATTCGAAGCGCTTTTGGCAGATCGACCGACTCCAGCAAAATACTACTACGGAGTCTGACGTGCGATGCTGTTCAGTTCGCGGTTCCCTCTATCCCGGTCTCCCCTATTTCATCTTTTTCATCCTGTCACTCTATCTCTGTCTCTGACTGTCTGTATGTCTGTCTGTCTGTATGTTTGTTTGTTTGTCTGTCTCTGTCTCTCTGTGTCTTTCTGTGTGTGTCTCTGTCTCTCTGTCTCTCTTTGCGTGTCTGTCTCTGTCTCTCTCTGTCTATGTCTGTC
Source organism: Lumbricus rubellus (assembly GCA_945859605.1). NCBI lineage: Eukaryota > Metazoa > Annelida > Clitellata > Crassiclitellata > Lumbricidae > Lumbricus > Lumbricus rubellus. The sequence continues at coordinate 13,473,286 of OX243818.1, forward strand.
TGTCTCTCTCTGTGTGTCTGTCTCTGTCTCTGTCTGTCACTGTCTCTGTCTCTCTCTGTCTCTCTTTGTGTGTGTCTCTCTGTCTTTCTCTCTGTCTCTCTCTCTCTCTGCCTCTGCCTCTGTCTCTCTCTCTGTCTCTGTCCCTGTCTCTGTCTGTCTGTTTGTCTCTCTCACACTCTTTCTCTCTCTGCCTCTATAACTCTGTCCCTCCCATCTTTCCTTTAAATCCCAAATGATGTACTCTCTAATTTAGCCACTTCTGCCGTGTTTTACGCTCTCCCAACCGCACCCGATCGACTCGGTAATCCTTCAGCTGGCGATGGCAATGGCAATGGTAATGGTTAGGTAACAGACACCGATGACCTCGGTCTCAATTAAAATTCCGACACTTCCGTTGACTCCAACGCTGCTCCAAACCTAACCCCGTGGCACCTTACCCGACCGGTTGCGATCGTCTCCATCCACTCCCCCTCCGCACCGTGCCGTATGCGTCCGTGCGCCCGCCAACGATTATCCACGGTCGGCGAACGGGATTCGCTTACCATAGCAATTAAAGAAGCGTCGGGCAGCTGTCATGCAAGCGCATTCAAGATTGCCGATAATGAAGGCAATCCGATCGCCGAAAACATCGACAAATGTCGCCGACATGCGACCCGCGCATGATGCCCCAGTCAGAGGCCGACCTTCCCGTCGCCTCTCTCTCTCCCTCTCTCTCCCTCCAGCCTCCAGCCACCAGCCACCCACCGTGGTCCCGACCAGAATCAACTGATGCTTATGCTGCCGGAGTACGGTGCTGCGGCGGTGGCTGCTCTCGGCCGGGCGGGCAGGCGGACGGGCGGACGGGCGGGCGAACGCTGGGGTCAAACTGCCTTCATACATAATACATCGATCACTGGTGGAGTCGGTGATCGGTCCTCTCTGACCCCCGTCACCTGCGCCTTCTAGTGTTTCTGAAGACGATATTATGTAGCGCATTCATATACGTTTTATTCGGTCGAAGCATCGAACCTCGATTGCAAACCCCGCTATAGGTGATGATGATGATGATGATCAGACATTGGCTTCCTGTCCCAATCAGTTGACGGAACGTCGTCAAAATGTTGGATGGTAGCTGATCGAACACTGGCTTCTTGTGAATGAATGAATTTGTTTATTGCCCGCAAAATTGTAACGGTGAAACCGTGATACTCTAAGAACATTGCAACAGGAGCACAGCGCACACCCCTCTTTATTGAATTACTTTTCCTGCATGCTTTCGTTTAATACTTAACTAGAACCTGACTGATAACAGCAATAGTGATAGGCTCATAATAATTATAGTAATCATAAGAAGGATAAAGGACAGTGTCAACCGAACTTGAGAGTCCTGTGGTATGCAACATGTTAGCTGATGGCCGACATAATTATATGCAACATGTCGGCTGATAGTTCACACTGGCATTTTCATTGAGAATTTTAACCGTAGTGACCATATTATTACGGTAAAGGCTAAAAACACAGTTATTTTCACATTTCGCACTTATTTTATGCAATCAAAGGACTGAGAATATCATATCACATACCACATTACATGGCACGGCATGGCATGGCAAAGCATGGCAATGCATTGCATGGCAAGGCATGGCATGACATGGCAAGACATGGCATGGAATGGCATGCATGGCATGGCAAGGCATGGTATGGTATGGCAAGGCATGGCATAGCAGGGAATGGCAAGGCAAGGTATGGCAAGGCATAGCATGGCAAGGCATGACACAATAATTATTATTTATTTTAATATTATCATTGCCATCATCGTCATCGTCATCGTCATCGTCATCGTCATCGTCATCGTCATCGTCATCGTCATCGTCGTCGCACCGTCGTCGGCGTCGCCGTCATCGCCATCGCCATCGCCATCGCCATCGCCATCGCCATCGCCATCGCCATCGCCATCGCCATCACCATCACCATCACCATCACCATCACCACCACCACCACCACCACCACCACCACCACCACCACCACCACCACCACCACCAACGTGGATATCTGGAGGACGTCACTCTACCTTCTTGTGTTTAGTTAGGATGTCATATCCTACTACGCACAGAGCTGAAAGTGGTTTTGAAAAGATGCCGGGTCTCACTTTGGCGGACGAGTGCACCAGAGTACTGCCGAAATTTATGACGACCGTCGCCGGAAAAAGTTGATGACCTTTTTTTTAGTCATCCGGCCAAAATCTTCTGGAAATTTCCTTACATTTTCCCGTCAGAAAAAGTTTAAGACCTTTTTTTATGTCTTCCCGCCAAAATCTTTGGGAAATGCCCTTGAAAAACCTACCATTTTTACCTACTTTCGGCACCTGATGACCTTTTGTGCGACCCGGCTGAGACCCGGCAACAGAAGGTCTCCAAAATCGATGCCGGGTCTCAGACCCGGACAGACCCGGCTCACTTTCAGCCCTGACTACGCACATAAAATTATAATATATATTATATCTAGACATGCTAGTTTCTTACATCTATTGCTACATTTCTTATTAACTTGTCGAATAATAACAATAATATAGTAGGCCTATAGTAATAATAAACGCTGGACGAATGTGAAGTATACAATAATTACCAATCCACAACTGGAAGTTTGGAATCTCGTTTTATTCCATAAATTATTCATATTAATAATTAATAAAATTGCATAATTAAGATTTTTTGTAACGCTGTTTTATGGCCAATATGCCTATGCCTATTTAAGTTACGTATGCACATTTTTGAAACCCAATTGTTTCTCCCCACATGTCCAAACAGATCTACGGCCCTGAGTTTTCAAGGCTTTCTTAACAGTTGTCCATCTGAGCACGAACGATGTTATCCTTCTCGTTTGTGAACGATACCATGAAGTCTGGTAAGAGCATCGATCACTCGCTTGTCAGTTAAAGCCTCAATGAGATCATCTCGGTCCACTTTCGACTTTTTTTTCTCTGACGTTTTGGAGATAGCCTATTCCTTGAATGTCATAAAAACAAAGTGAGTATAACCAGTTGCTTTACTTCATTCGTATTTTACTTAAAATAATTCATTGAGGTTTTAATTTCACCAGTCAAAAATCGTTCGCATAATACTCATGCGGCAAGAAACCAATTATATCTCTGAAGATTTCAACTCAATGTAGTCTAAGCTTGGGAATGCCGTCCTATTGTAGTTTTGCAGTAACTGAACAAAAAATTCGGTTACTATAATCATAAATAAAAAAATTATATAACTATATTTTGCAGTAGTTATAACTAACAAAAAATAGACAGTAACTGTAACTACAGCTGAAACTAAATAAGCCTGTAAGGAGAATCATGCTGCTACTTCAATCTCGAAATTGTACTACTTCAATCTCGAAATTGTATTGAATTGTAATGTTATTTCATCATTTATATAGCGCTTCTATCGGTTGGACTTCTGTACCATTCCTAATAAGAAAAGGCCCATTATCCCTCTTTTGCCTTAAAAATTCTACATTTTGTGCGCACAGTCAATCTATAAAGCGCTTCTCTCGGCAAAAGCCTTTCAGAAGCACTCCCAGTGCATGCGAACCCGATAGAAAAGGCAGAATGTGAAGCGAGAGAAAGATGAGCAAAGACTAGCATGCAGAGATGATGGCGGAGTGAATTTATGGTAGAAGTCCAATCAATATATAGTGAGGTCTATGCTTGCATTTAGAACAGCATTTTACAGATTAACCATCGTTCGCGTAGGCTTACCGCGTAGGCCTATTTGCGTATTTCGTCCTCATCTGCAGTTGGTGATATGATAGGTCCTTGGTCGCCTCCTTCTCGTTCTGGGAAGATTTCAGATTGCGGCATCGTGGTACATATTTGGTCGCCTTCTTCTCGTTCTGGGAAGATTAGGACGTCAGAACCTGATCGGATGCCAGATTCTGGCATCGCCGTACATATATGGTCGCTTCCTTCTCGTTCTGGGAAGATAAGGATGTCAGAACCTGATTGGATGTCAGATTCTGGCATCGCCGTACATATATGGTCGCTTCCTTCTCGTTCTGGGAAGATAAGGATGTCAGAACCTGATTGGATGTCAGATTCTGGCATCGCCGTACGTATTTGGCCGCCTGGTTTTCGTTTTGGGAGGATGTCAGATAGTGGCATCACCGTACGTTCGCCGCCTCCTTCTGTAGTTTGTGGCATGATGGCAGAGGTTCGGTCGCCTATATTTAAAGGTAGCCATGAGTAGCGGGTTAGAAGTTATTGCTTTACACCTAAATAACCTGAATCAGGAGAATCAGTTTTTCTTTATGAAAATGAAAATGATATTATTAAGCATCAAAGAAAACATACATGAATAGCTCCTATACGTTCTAACTACCGATTTGGCGTTATTAATAGAATATAGGTCTATGCATTATGTATTTCTTAGCTGCGTTCCACAGGTATAGGCCTATTTCTTCTGATTAGGGCATATCGTTCTGTAATAGAGTATTTCTGCGTAAAGACAATAGCCTCACCCTGCAGTGTCTGCACTAAACCTTCTCCCCATTAGGTCTGTGAGCGCAGTGTTATTGACTAGCAATTTTCGTGGAGTAAGTTTAGCTCGGAACCTTTTTTTCCAGTTGAGCTACGGTAACTCATTAAAACTATAATTAGCATTTTCTTTAACGCAGTTCATTCTGCATAATAATGTTGCATGGTTCTCTAATAATAGGCTATCGTAGACCATAATTATGTGTCTAGTAAATTTACATATCAACTGAATTAATATTGTGCATTGTAATGTCAATTGCTTTATTCCACCATCTGATGTGATCCGTGATCTCGGTGTGCTACTGGACTGCAGTTAAAAGACGAATCAACATAATATCTTCTGTAGCCAGAGCATGCTTTTTCCACCTTCGTGGAATTCGATAAGTGAAACGTTGCCTGAATGAAACCTGTCTTCGTATTCTCACTCAAGCCCTCGTCATCTCTCGTCTTGATTACTGCAACTTTAAGCTTATTCTATCTGGTCTTCCATCATCAACACTCCAACCCATGCGCACCTACAAAGTTTGTAGATAGTTTGGCCTTTTTTAGCGAGAACAGATGGTATGGAGAAGATCATTGAACATCGGCATTCCCTGTCAAGAAAGGATCTTCTCCGTGACGCGACACAGGGTGAGAATTTCCGGGGTTGGGTCTTCCAGGCAGCCCCATGCAATGTCTGTTTTTTACACCCAATATTATTATTCCAAGAAGATCATATAGTCCAACCCCAACCCACCCAGTTACCGTATGTTTCCACAATTTTCACACTGACAATTTTCAATCACCTCCTCAAAACATTCATATACGACGTGGACGTCTATTTTCTCTCAGCCACATTCTAAAAGGGATTGCCCAATTGGTTCACACTTCACAATAGAACTTTCCCGTGCAGGTCTGCACATCGGTCAACGCACTTCCTCCACTCCTCCCCCTCCATCGCCAGCTCTTCAGCCTCCTTCTATGACATCCCCAGACATCTCAAGTCACCTATATATATATATGATGGTGTCCTGTCAGTTCTGTAGTGGTCTTCCTTTCTTCCTTCTACCTCCAGCATTCCAGTACATTTCTTGCATTGCTTTACTTTAATGAACGTGAAAACAAAGACAAACCATTTTTTCCTTCATGACGATTCTTCCGGTTGCACCCCTCTGCGATAAAGATTATACACCTGTACAGGTGTGCGGGGATGTTGAGTGGAGGAGGCAGCCACACTGCGTGGAAGAACTCCTGGGTCAGGCTGTAACGGTTGTACTTCGAGACCTTGTCGGACATTCCGGATACGTCATCATACGCCGTACTGAAATTCCAGTACAAGACATTTCGACGGTCAATTCATTCATTCATTCATTCATTCATTCATTCATTCAACAATTTATATAGCGCTTTCTTCAAGGGGACTACCCAGAAGCGCTCCCGACAAAAAGAACAGTAAGAATCCATGCATGAAGCAGTTGTACTGTGGAAGTCCATTCCAGACAACTGGGCTGATCACAGAAAAGGCTCTACTCTGCATCATTGCAGTTCGTGCGAATGGTACCAAGAGAAATCCTTTCTGTGCAGAACAGAGGGGACGGTGGCCTTGGGTACCCGTGTAGCAACAAAGTCCTCGCAAGTAGTCTGGGGCAATTCCAAGCTGGCACTGCCTATAGCGATCCTAAATTCAATGCGCTGCCGAGTAGGAAGCCAGTGTAATGTCTTCAGCATAGCCTATAACAGTTTTTATAACTGGACACATGATCAAATTTAGGGATTTGTCAGATTAAACGTGCTGCAGAGAGTAAGACTTGGTTTAGACACACCATTTGATTGAATAGGAGGCCAGAGTAGAGTGACGAGCAATAGTCAAGACGGGAAGTAATGAAGGAATGGACCAGTCGTCGTCCTGCTTTTTCAGATGATGTCTGGAATGGTCTTCATTTTGAGATATATAGCTCTTACCTAGAGATGACTTCGTCTAAGACTCTAAGTTCCACAGGCTCCTTATAAGATTTACTTAAATCAACGTTGTTGGACTGGGAACACCTCTAAGCAGCTGCTTCTTGAATGGGTGCAATATAAATTCCTGTAACGAGTGAATGAAAATTAATCGAAGATAATTATGAAGACCGACTGGTGAAGTCGGTCACTTGCCTGAAAATAGCGATCAGAAGATTCAGGAGAAGCACAGACGAGATAAACAGGTAGGTTGCGAGAAGTACGGGTGGCACCCATTCGTAGCAGTTGATGTCGGTCCCATTCGCATACAAAGACTGCTCTCTGGCCACGGCCTGACAGGAAGCATCGCCAACGGGTCGTCCTATTACAAAAAACGATACGTTCAAGTAGTGCTTGCTTGTTTGGAAGCCGCTCCGATAATATTAGCAACAATCACTGCCGGAGAAACGTGTGATGATATCTCATACCGTTCATGAATAGGCCTACGTTATACCCGACATAGCCTAGCCCTAGAGTGTTTTGGAGCAAGTTGACGGCGGGGGCAAGATTATAATGCGTGGCAGGAAAACAGTCTAACAAGATGTGTAATAAAGAACAGGGCAAGATCTTCCTTTGGGTGAATGGCGACAACGTGACAAGGAGCTCCGATTGCCGTTTTGTTTCTTAAAAATAACCTAAGTTTAGTTTTCCTATCTAGGCCTACCCCTTAACACATTAATTTTCGCTGTTATAAAATTGCGTTTATCTTAATCCCAACGAATGCAAAAAATTGGGAAGCAGCCTAGGTTGTTTTGTTAAGCATTTATTTTGACTTGTTGCTGATGTATTTTGTGTTTTCAAATCACTGTACAAGTACAAGTCATAGGCCTACATGTAGCTCCCAGATTTTGTCGAGTGCCCCGTGTGGGCAAGTTGGCGGATGCAACCAACTAAAATGGGTAAACCTGGTGGCAGCCTGTATACGAAGGACGTGGAAGCTTTAGAAGTTTAGACTTTAGACTATTTGTGACTACTGTTGAGACTTCTAAGAAAAAAGGACACTGCAACATTTTTAGACATTGCTATTTTATTGATAAAATTTATGTATCATCTTTATTAAGATTGATGTCTTAAATAACACAACTGCAGTTTGTGACTTTTGTTGAGACTTCGAAGGACAAAGGACACTGCAATGTTTTCTACCTTGCTAATTTACCGATTAAATTTTTTCTGACATCTTTATTAACGCCGAATATTTTAAAACTGAAACAAACACAGTTCACCAACTTTTCTCTTCTGAAACTTTTAAACAAAGTTTGTTTATATTGTCAACCAACTTGCTCCAAGCAGACAACCAACTTGCCACAGCAGAGGGGCAAGTTTGTTGACTTTCAGAAAATTTTAAAGTTTATTTTTGCAAACTTAGAATATATTTTTATGCCTGCTTTTGTGCTACAATGTAGGTGTTATCAAGCAAAACGTTGTGGAATAAGCCCAATAATTATTATTTTTGCATCATCGTAGATGATCAGGTGCAAAAAATTGTTAACCCGCCAAATTGCCCCACATCCCTCACATAATTATAATACAGCCTAATCGAACCCACTCTAATCAATCCAATCTATTCCAATCTTACTTACTTACTTAACACTTAGTCCTTCCACGCGCTGGCAGCGCATTCGGGCGACACAGCCTCTGATCTAATCTGACCTAGGCTAATTATAATCTAAGCTAACCAATGGCTTATTTGAAGCCACTCCTGATGACTAGCCTACGGCCCTACGCCCAAGAGACCAATCGCTGGCCAATAGATCTGAGACTCGCCCATTTCCGCCATATGATCGTCGAGAAACAGTTCCCCGAACATTTCCCAGTACGGTCGGTAGAGAATGTCGGCGAATGTCGTCCACGATGGAGTTTGATTTGGATTAAGGATGGCTTGGAATGCAATGCCGAAGCTGACGACGAAGAGAACGAGGACGACGAGGAACTTCAACAACTCGGTTAACTGCAGGTATATTTAACAATCACCAGGTCAATCAGCGTCAACGTTTTCGTCACAGTCAAAGTTATCATGAATAACATACTAAACATCGCGATAATGCCATAGGCGGAGAATTGGCCTTGAAGTTGGGGTGGGGGGGGGGGACAGACGAGCGCGGAGGCGAGATGCGCCGAGCAGAGTAGGGAATTTGGGGAGGGTCTTGTGCCCCTGCCAACTTCAATTTTTTTTCCACACTGCAATGGTAGCATTTTAGGCTCTCATTTTAACCAATTTGATCACCATTTCAGTGCTTTGAGTCAAGGTTTAAGATTTCAAAAGTGTCACCTCTCATTGTCTGCAATTTGTTTAAATTTCCACACCGCACACTGGTCAGATTGAAACTGTCATTTAAAAAAATCCTAATAATTTCATTGCTAAAAGATAGGCTACGGTTTAAAACTTGAATCAATACACCCTCCCATTTGCATAAAAAATTCATTTCCACAGCCTAATGGGAGCATTTTAAGCTGCCGGCTTAGTAAAATTGCTCATTTCAGTGCTGATAGTCATAGTTTAAGACTAGAGTGTCACCTCGCAATTGCTCAAATGTTTGGAGGATTTGCATTCTGTAGCCGCAGATTTTCAAGGTGTCATCCTAACAAAATTATTCGTAATATTATTTAACAAATTGCAGATAATGGGAGGTGACACTTTTGAAATCTTAAAGTTTGTGTCAAAGCACTGAAATGATGATCAAATTGGTTAAAATGAGAGCCTAAAATGCTACCATTGCAGTGTCAAAATTTTAAAAAAGTTAAGTTTGAAGGGGCCCATACCCACCCCAAACCCTCTACCCTTCAAGTGAAGAACTTGCTCAAGGTACATACGCGGCCCTTGGAGGTGGATTCGAACCTGCAACCAACCGGCTGCAAGGTAACGAACATGCCCATTACACCACCGCGCCACACGGATTCGTTACTTGGTTGGTTGTTATAACTATTGTATAAAATTATAGTAGGTTATTATAATTAACTGTCGAACTTACAATGATCTTAACCGGATCTATAAACTTGCAGTTTGCGTGTCAACAAAATAATGACTTCGAATTGGAAAAGAGATGAATCTTCCGATCTCACCATCATCTGAATTGCGATGATTCTCGGTCCAAGTGTCTCCAGAACCGACAAGTACCTCAGCAACCGGAAATAGCAGACGATGGTCGTGACAGCGAAGATGATTCGTGCCATCTGGAAAGTCTCAAGGGGCAGCGAGAAGCGCAAGATGAAGGACACTATGAACAGTGAGACCATCGCCAGATCAACACTGTTCCATCCTCCGCTGTGAAGGTACCGGTCGAGAACATATTGGTGCGTTCGAAGCCTTTTGTAATAGTACCAGAGAGTGCTGCTCAATTTAACGTCGTCCACGTCAAATTTCAGTTCAACTGCATGTACATATATGGCTACAAGCTAAAATAAGAATAAAAGAAGTGAATTTTAAATTCTCTCTTATTATAGTTCGGTGAATAAAGTAGATCTATAGATTTTTCAGGACGCAGACTCCGCTTTGCACCTAACGTTTAGCGGGTTTTGACACGAATCTAAGGTCTATCACTAGATCATCTTTATAATCATACAGCTGAAGCGAAAGTTTCATTTATGATTTGCTGTAGGCCTAATCGTAATCGTAAACTGTACCGTGCATTTAAAAAGGGCTACTGTAAAGCTATAGGCTAGTCCAGCGGTTCTCAACATTTTCCGCGCGGCGACCCCCCGCCGTTAACATTTTGAAAGTTGTGACAACCCCCAACAACAAAATTGATTGTTAAACACACCCTTTAACTACATTTCCTTCCAAATGTTCATTGCTCTGGATTTTCACCTTCATAATTCGAAAACTGCTTTGGCAATTGAATGAAGCTTCCAGGCTTTTGCGATTTTGGGATCTACCTATTCAGTAGTTTGATGGTGAAGTTTCATAAGCTGCCACGTCTAGCTGTTGGAAACTTGGAACACCCCAAATCCTCTGTCTCGCAGTGTGCCTTCTTGGCGCCTTGAGCTTTGTTCTTGAAAATACTGTTCGTGTTTTCCTGCATGCTGCATGTTGGTTGTAGCTAGGATGTTTAGTATCTGAATAGTACGACTGTTTATTTTTGGGGTTTGATCGATTCGACTGACAAAATGTCAGAAAAAAATGAAACGTTATTTCTATATTGATACTGCAATTATTAAACAATAATAGCTACTCTGAAAATTTGTCAAAAGTTATTCTTTTCTTGCCACTCGTTTCGCCTAGCTGATTAGTTTTGGGTGGCTATCAATCTCATAAACTTTACTTGAGTTTTGAATTTCCACAATCCAATGGCAGTATTTTATGCTGTCGTTTAAAAAAAGCTCTTCAGTTCAGAGAAAAAAGTTTCAGACTTCAAAAGTGTCCCATTGTTTAAAATTTTTCATCTCAAGCAAAAGTTTAGTGCTGAAAGACATGGTTTAACGATTTCAATAGATGTGCCCTCCAATTTGTCAATTTTTTGTTCAACGCTGTAATGGCTGCATTCTAGGCTGTCGTCTTTATGAAATTATTGATCACTTTTTCAATCGATACTCATAGTCACGAGTGTCGGCCCTCCCCCCAAAAAAATATTTTCACGCTGCAATTGTGACTTTTAAGCTGTCGTCTTAACAAAATAACTGATGATAATTATTATTATTTCAGAGCCCAGAGACGTGTTTAAGACTTCAAGTGGAATTTATATTTGGAAACCAGAATGACAAAAATTTATTTTAGTTTTCTATAGTGTATAGTAGGTTATAGCGCTGAAATTTTTATTAGACCGTATACAAATTTCTTAAGAGTTCAGGCAATCCCTGGCAAATCGTCAGGCGACACTCGTGGGGTCGCGACTCGCGACCAACAGGTTGAGAACCGCTGCTATAGGCGAATACAGGGCACCACCTTATCCACGAGCGCTTGGTGTAGGCTTATACCTGAGCAAATTCCTCGACGATCAGGGTCACTTCCCAGAAAATAAGAACCCATTCAGCGACGGTGATTTCAGCAATCGATGTAAACGGTTTCAGGTCAGTAAGGACATAGTAGGACAACAGAGCGAGGAAACCCACATAGAACAACTGTCAACAAGAAACACATAAGCAGACAGTAAGTTATCAATTGCAATCCTATGGACAGAAGAAGACAGACCTTTAAATAGTGACAAGGCAAACAAATGACAACAGTAGTAGTATTAGTGGTGATATGCGGACAGTAACCAATAGATATTTATATTTATAACAGAACAACACTACTCTTCCTTTCTCTCACCCTCCTCTCCTCCCACCGTTCTTTCCTCCCTCACCCTACAGGAATTTTTATAAAATTAATGTGTATTGTCGACGTTTGCAATACTAGGATTTACCCAAAATTTGAACATTGAAACTATGATGGTACAGTTTTACCCTTCCTATTCTCCATCCCCCTCCCTCCATTCCTCCCTCTCTCCATCCATCCACCCATCCATCCATTCATCCATCCATCCATCCATCCATCCATTGGCATTTGAGTAAGCATGTAATATCAGTAATAACAATTATAATAGGCCTACTATATAGAACGTTCAGGTTGACAAAAAATGTGCATCTTGTGACTATAATAATAGCGCAATTTTACCCTTTCTTTCTTCCGCCTTCCGTTTCTTCCTAAAGCATTAGTGGTACTAATAGGTCTACTACGTAAAGTGAATTTGAGAAATTTACTTTTAGAAACCTCTATGAAACTACCCATTTTCTTATGTAACTTCTTGGCATGTTTCAAGCTCTTGCTAAAAGTTTAACCCTGCATGCTCCATTGTGTTTGCCCTCTGCAAAATATCTGCGGCCGCCTATATAGGCTATGTAGTGATCTGTTGGTGGTCAACTAATATTGAATGCATACCATCCATGCGTAGAACTTTGTGACTGGAGCAGTGCAGTAGGACTTTACTTTGCAAAACGTTCCCCTTTTCGGTTTGGTCTTCTTGCTTTCGCCGTCCGTTGGCTTTGCGTTCAGTTTCTTCTGTGTCTATCGATCACATTGAATCAAAGGAATGACGAAGAAGTTTTATTTATTTATTTCTTTCTTTCTTTATTCATTTATTGCACTTGCTGTAGCGCCCCTTCAAGCTTGCTACTCAGAGGCGCTTCCAACTACACCGCGGACATCGCAGTTTCACGCTGAAGCATACGAGCAATTGCGAGTGAGGACTTGTTCAATGTCCCTACGCGGCGGCTTGAGGTGGATTCGAACCTGGAATCCTGCTGCTCCAGGGCACAGAACTCACCACTACACCACCGCGCCCCACAAGAATGGAGGTAGGACATGAAGTGACTACAATCACAAACTGCAAAACATTTATCATGCAGCCCTTGTCATCACCTCGGAGTTTGAAAAAAAACTCAAGAGCACATCATTCAAACACCACAGTTGACAAATTTCGTCACAAAACCCTTGTCCACCCATTGCTGAACCACAGACCCTGGCGTTGCGCTTGACCAGGAACTTACTTTTGTTTCTCACTTAGATACTCTTAGTCGCTCCTGTTTCTATCAGCTGCGTCAGATTCGCACTATCGCTCTCTCTCTCTCTCTCTCTCTCTCTCTCTCTCTCTCTCTCTCTCTCTCTCTCTCAACTGGCGCTGCAACTATACGCTCGTACATTTTTTGTCTCAGCTCGTCTTGACTATTGCCTATCCCTCTATGCTGGTCTACCATCTGGTCGGTTATCTTCTCTTGACCGTATTCTACGCGCTGCGGCACGAATCATTGGTCAACTGCTGAAACTTTGTCACGTTACAAATTACATGCTGGAGGTTCTGCATTGGCTCCCTGTCCGTCAGCGCATCGAATACAGAATCTTTTCCTTGATTTGGCGATGCCAGCTAGGTCTTCCTCCAACTTACCTCCTTGATATTTGTCGGCCTGTGTCAAGTACTCGGACTGGTCGGTCCCTACGCTCGGCTGATCGGGGAGTGCTCTTGGTCCCGTTTGCTCGTACCTCTATCATGCAGAGTCGCGCTTTTTCTGTGGTTGGCCCAGTGGTATGGAATGTCCTCCCACTTGAGCTGCGCCTGTTCCTTACATCACTCTCTGGCACATTCTACATGCCTTAAATACTGTTCTATTTGTCCGTGCTGGAGTCGGGAGCGCCTTTGAGTAGTTTCCTTGAAGAGGCGCTATAAAAACAAAACACTTGAATGGATGAACGAATGAATGAATAGAGTTTCTCGCAACTCACTTCGGGAACGTCTAACTTAGGTGAGTGGTAACACCCCGACACGAAGATCAGAATAGGGCCTATCTATTAGAGAGTGGGATCACTTTTCGATACCATCCATATAGGTCCACTCAGCCTTCCAATCAACAGACGACGATGATAAAATGAGCAGTGACGCGTAATGCGCGCCTTGCATGGCTGCCATGTAGTTCACTCTTGCCTTTTAATCATCGGTTCATAATGTAACTGGTAATCATTGGTTCATATTATGCTTGGTAAACATACTGTAACTTAAATAATTAATGAACACGAATAAATATATATAATATATAATATGTATAATATGTATAATATATAATATATAATATATATTATATAATATATATAATATTATAGCCTATATAATATAATATATATATATAAGTAGCCAATATAGCCTACCTGTAGGCCCTAATTATTATACGTAGGCCTACGTAACATTTACATTTACTAGGCTATAACATGCCTATACCTAACCTGTTTTTATATTAAAAGTAAAATAAGCTAGGTATAGCCATAAATTTTATAGCTACATACGTAACAACCACAATTTTTTTTAAAGATTATACCTTCCCGTCAGGTGTTTCGTTCGTTATATGTCCTCTCCAGACCTCCTGCAAATATGCCTGACAACAGGGACGGATCATGAAGTCCTTGGCCTGAGAGGCGTCGGCGATGAGCAAAGGTGTGACGACACGACCTAGGTCAAAGAACAACTCTCTGTTCAGAACGCGGGAAACTTCATCCGCATTCATGTCGTCCAGAGTTTTAATTGCAACCTCTTGAAAATGGCTGAAACATATAACCAATTCTTGTTTGTTTTTCAAGCAGTTTATAGAACAGAACTTATCGTCTTCTCTCTGTCTCATACATTCACTGCAGTAGTCATGGTTTGAAAAATTAATTTAATGTCTTATGAATAATTTATATAGGCTTCAATTTTGATAGGCTAAAATTATAAAGGTACTTGAAATTGTCTTCTTACTCAGCCGCGGATGTCAGTTTGTCTCTTAGTTCCTCTTCGTAGACTTTGCTCGAATAGAACGCAAGCCCCGAATACAACTTGAAGGCAAGTAGAGAAGCACCTGTGAAAACGATTATCAGAATACTCCTTTAAAGCTCTTAAGCGGCATACCTATAATTATCAAACGCTTTACATTACACGATCAGACGAATAGAGAAGTAATTAAATTCATGATGTTTTTAACCGTTTAGACATCAGTTAAAATTGCACACGTAAATAAGTGTTCCTGTTAGCGGGATTTTCATCCCTTAGGGCCTTACTTGTTGCCATCCGATTAGGTGAAGCATCTTGTATACTATGACTTGTTTGAGGTTGATGGTTATAATAAATGAATTGAATTAAAGTATACCAAGTGGCGATGACGTTTGCATCAGAAAGAACTTCGTCATATCCGGCTTTGCACTGAGAATTGACAGGAGAAAGAGATGCAACATCTGCTTATCATTCTTCTTAAACTCGGCGTTTGTATCTTCCTTTGTATCTGCAGTAGTGGCATCATTCTTCTTCAACTCATTGCTCTGTTTTTCGAACGCAGTAGTAGCATCCTCGTTTTTTGGCAATGCTAGATGTCACACAGGTAAAGGTTACAATAAGATTGTTTGCATGGGCGCCTGCACATCAGGGCTAGAAGGGGGCACTTGTCCCCGCCCCCTCTGGAAAATTGACACCTACATTCCTAACTGGGCCTACTACGTTTGGGTTTTTAAGAAATTTCTTCGCATTAGAGAATAAATTATACTAATGATGCACAAAGTAAAACGAACAAAATAATCTACGTTTAGAAACCTCTATGAAAATTTTCATTTTTTTGCTTTGCATTTTTGGAAGCTCTTGCAATTTTTTTAAAACCATGGCCATCTGATTTTATCCCTCCCACCGGCGCCCATGCAGATAGCATTGATTATAGCCTATTTGATTGAAATCTCGCTGCAGGGCAACCTTTCATAACTGCACAAAATAAATTATCAATAATCAATAGATTGCACTTAGGCCTATATAGCTTAAACAGTTGAAATTTGTCTTTACACCAAACAGAAATTGTGTTCGGGAGCCCGCTTATTTGCCGTCTTTCACGTCGTTACGAATATAGCCTACACCGTGGTTCGATTAAAAAGTAAGCCAAACGGTGTTCTTATATCTCTAATGCCTGATGATAAAATCATTAAAAAATCCCAATATACACGGTGTCCCAAGTGAAGTGAGCCCCTTTTTGTTTTGGCGATATACTTGTCAATTCTAAATGAAACTCTATAGAATTTCAGAGAATGTAAGAGGGATCAATTATCAATGTTTCCTGAAAATTTCATCCAATACTACAAACAGTGTCCGAAGTTATGAACGTTCAAATTTGGGCAGTGAAAAATGTAAGTTTCCAACATGTAAAAGATAGGAAATTAGTGTTAGCGCTGTTATTCAAAGCTGATGTTCAAAATGCGGTCCATTAGCTCGAAAGCCTCGAATGCATGCTCTAACTTGCTTTCGCCATTCACTGATTGCATTGTCAACAATCCCTTTGATCAAAACGATTCCATTCTGCCACATTTCGCAGTTTGAAGTGGTCTCTGGTGAACGTGACGCGCATGCGAGTTTCATAAGGCTGCGATGGGCCAGTTTCTGTTAGAAAATTCCATTAAAAACCTTTTGCACCGTAATGTTTTTCTCCTATTAAATTTTTTATTAAACTCAAATCTTCTTTGCGGAAACCATTTTTATTATCGTCCCCCATCATGGAAATGACGGAAATATGACGGATTTTTTTTATTAATTTAGAAAGTAAGACGTGCAGTTGCAAGCAGTAATATCCTATCTTTTACATGTTGGAAACTTACATTTTCCTTTGTCCAAATTTGAATGTGCATAACTTCGGACTCTGTTTGTAGAATTGGATAAAATTTTCAGGAAACATTGATAATTTATCCCTCTTACACTCTCTGAAATTTTATTGAGTTTCATTTAGAATTGACAAGTATATCGTCAAAACAAAAAGGGGCTCACTTCACTTGGGACACCGTGTATAGAAAATTGAACCAAGAATAGGATTCGAAAATATCATGTCATATAAATTTGAACGGATAGATAAAATATAAATCTATCAACTTAGCTGTCATAACATAACATGCAGTCAGAATCACACAATCCACATAATTTGTGACGCGTACGCTTGCCACTCCACCCTATAGTGTGTCCCGATATGTATTTGGACAGCTGTGTAACGCATTTCTTTAAAAAGTCACTATAGGTAAAAGACGCAAGAGGGCGAAGTTGAACTGCCTGACTCACCAGCATAAAATTTTGATTGGTACAGGATTCTATATCTCGGTCCCAGTATTAGGTGCAAAATACGACCAATAACAGGCAAAATGGATATCTTAGGATCAACCTAAAAACATCAATACGTTTACACGATATATAAGTGCTATTGGAATTAGACCTATTGCAAGTTGAGCATTATGTAGGCCAATATTTTGTTGCACATAGGCCTAGCCTAAACTGTGATAGTTCAAGCTGCGTATTTTCAAACTGTGTTGCATTTTTAGTAGGATATGACGGAGTTATAATTATGATTTAAAGAAAATCTCAATATATGTTTTTGATGTCTCGGAGTCACTGTTTCCACTTTTCGGAGACTGGCGAAAGTCTTGTTTTTGGGAAGCTGTTGTCTCCGTAGTTCTGGCGCAAACACCTCTGCGCTATAAAATTGCTGCGGGCCGGTATAGGTATATAAAAATTATGCCAATAGATTATAGTGCATAATATGAAAGTTGGAAAAACTGGAAACTAGTTCAAGAGTTGCGTTTTTTGTTTTTTCCGGAATGCGTCTGGTCCTGTAGAATAAATTCCAAAAGACTCCATATTGATTCTTGAATTTCCTCGGAACTGTCTCGGATCTTGTGCCTCTATCTCACTTCTGGACCACATTTTTTATTTTAACATTTTTTAACGACACGTGTGTCATATCAAAGATTGTTACTGTCGCCCACCTCCTTTATCCGGACCTAGGCGTACAAACAATGGCGGCGTTTCCTGCCTCCAATGCAAAGCATTTCTTAAGCAGTTTACAGCATTAGAGACGACACTCGGTGCTAACGCGTCACTTGTAGTAACGATTGCTTAGTTTGTGACTAAGACGATTATATCTATAGGCCTACGTGATGTCCAGCCAAAAGAATGTGGAATATGTTGAACTCTACCTTGATGGACTCTTCCTCGCACATAAAATTCAGTACTTTTGAAATTGGTTCTTCAGAGCAGAGCTGAAACAAACACAGATGAAGAAAATAAAACAATTTGCTTGGTGCTTAAACCTGTCACCTGTTCAGCAAATGCAGCTGTTCATAATCTACATACAAGACATTACTCCTGTGCCACCCACGCCATCATCGAATACCACCGTAGCCCAAAGCTGTCCTCTCGGTTTGTCGTCACCGGATTTTGACCTGACACCGGAACGAACAGCGCAGTCTGGCTATTGCGGACCTGAATTAATCAACGCCGGTGACGTGGTTTTGTGTCGTTCAAAGGAATTTTCAAAAATTTGTTTTTATATCGCATCATTCCAGTAGCTTTCAAGCAGATTCAGTAGATTGTAAAGGTACGGTACGAGTCAAACTCTATAAAGCAGAAACACTAATTAGTCATTATTCTAACTTTAAAAACGCAATCAGCGTATAGTAGGCCTACGATGGAGTGATACACTTACAGGGTGGGCCAAAAAAGTAATCTCCTACGGCTTTTACCAGTATCTTAGCAAAACATTTGAAAGTTTGAATCAAATTTTACAAGCTTAATACTGATTCATATCTACGTGTAGCCTACAAGCCATATTTAATCGAAATATTTTTAAAAGAGCGGAATTTTGAATCAAATTTTACGGGCTTAAAGGTAATTCATATCTACGTGTAATAGCCATATTTAATCGAAATATTTAAAACAGAACCAAAAGTTATACCGGTATCACTTTTAGTGAGCACATCCACTTTTTGTCCATCCAAAAACGTAACACAGCAAATAGTAAAAATACCGACTTTATCATGTCCCATCTCAAATAATTGCTATCAAATGAACTTGATATTGCCAGATAATCTTTTATTTTGAAAAGAAACATTTACCAGCGAAGCTGCACGTCACTGTGACATCATTTACCAAGATAACCATGTACATGTACCGTAATTGCAAATTAATAATTTCTCAGATTCATAATTTTGTTATTAAAACAGTAAAGCTGAAATTTATGAGACATTTAAATGGTCAAGGCTTCAACGACAGACAAACTGTGTTCCGATAATGTTATAATTCACGAGCAGCGTCTTGGAGCATAAGTTATAATCACCACTTACTCTGATGAACAGTGTGGAGGAGAAATTTAGAGTTAAATTGAGAGTTAAGGAATATGCCGTTGATTAAAGGAGATAGGCGCAACGTCAATTTTATTATACTGGCTTCGTTGAGAAGAACCAATTATAGTTTATCTCTCAAATCTCCGGTTTTTGGTTATGTGATAGACTTACATGTAATTATCAAATGCGGAGAGCAATGCTGGAGAAATACCACAATCTGCGGCCAAAACCAAGAGTGATAAGAGAACTGATGATGGCATTGGAATCGATATGGACAGATTTACCTCTGAAACACACCAACAAGGCCATCAAGAACTTTACAAAGAGACTGAGAACAAGTGTGAGCACTGGTGATGGACACATTGCATACAAGTTGTAAAGCAATGTCAAGTTTATTTTAAAACAATTATATTAGATGTGTCCTAACAAAATCTTTTTTGTTACTTTTTAAATGCGTTACGTTTTTGGATCATCAAAAAACAAATGGATGTGCTCACTAAAAGTGATATAACTTTTGTTCTGTTTGATATTTCTTAGTAAAATTTGGCTATTGTAGTCCTGCGTAGATAAGAATTACCTTTAAACCCAATAAACGTGATTTAAAGATTTTTTGGCCAGGACATTGGCAAAAATCTGTAGGGGATAACTTTTTATGGCCCACCCTGTAGTTAGCTCAATCTGTAGCACCCTTTTGTCAAACTTAACTATAACGATCGAGTCTCAGTGTACTGACGGTTATAATCAGAAATTGATCAATCAATCAATCAATCAATCAATCAATCAATCAATCAATGTTCATTTATTCAAAACATCAAGCTGGCAGAAAGAAATACTTACATTCTCCAGATGGAAGTTGTTGAGCGTTTCAGTAGTGATATAATGGCCCTCCGTAAATCGATGGTCGGCATCTCGCAGGAAGAGGGCCTCGACGAAGTCAGATGTACCTGCCTTCAGTGCTATCGCTGTTCCAGCTTGATTACTGTACCCTACATCACAAGAGAGGTTCAATTAGGTCTACTACTTTTTTACTTACTCTTACATACAGTCCTGAATTAACGATCTGGTAAGGAAATATTCCATTAAAATTATCATTGTGCTACATAATAAATAAATAAATAATAAATAAATAATTTTCTGCGCTTTCACCAAAAGCGGCGGTGCGTTAAAAACGAACCCTTGTAGATTCCCTGTAGAATTCTACAATGTAGAGTCTCTTCATTCTCTGAATACGGGTCGATGACTGTTATCTACAACAGAAAATCTGTTCGTAATGGCAATAATTAATTGTAATCGCAAATTCCAAATTTTGAAAGCGCTATCCTTAAGAAGTTTATCTCCACCTTCGTTACGTTGCAAGTCGTCACAAAACTGCGCAAATCGCTCAAAAGGGAGAGTGCTGAGCGAAGTGGTTGGATTGTAAATAATTAACACTGATATTGTTTGTATGTGCACTTGTTATAGCGCCCCTTCAAGCTCTCTCTACTCAGAGGCGCTCCCGATGCAGAGCGGACACTGCATCGGAGTTTCACGCCGAAGCGCTGAGCAATTGTGAGTGAAGGACTTGCCCAAGGTCCCTACGCGGCGAGGTGGATTCCAACCTCGAACCTTCCGGCTCCAAGGCAACGACGCCACCACTATACACCAGCGCTGCCCACAGATAGGCCTATATGGGCTGGGAGAATTCATGTGTGTGTGTTGTAGGTAAGTTATTGGAACCTCTATAATCAGTTTGTTAAGATAGTCTATTTGAACCTGTAAGGCCTATAGTGATTTAAGGACGAGATTGATGCAGTGGTGTTTGGAGGCTGTAGTTAAGTTTAGTAACTGATCCAAATATATAAAGCGGTCGTATTCCGATAAGGTGACAATGGCCATAAGGATATAAGCGTAAAGCAAACATTTTTAGAGATCGGTGTGAACTATTATGCGTTTTGTAGATTTGTGTTTTGTGTACATGGAATCTGATCGATGCAAACTCTTATGTAAAGTGTGCGTTTTTATAGATGAGTTGGACAATTTAGCGACGCGTGGAAGCTATTCAACGTACGTAGTATCTTCCATGCATGATCTCTAGTATCTTTATTCTAATTTCTTCCGGTTCCAAGTTCTTGCGAACGGCCTGCAGTTGTGCGTCATGTTCTGGGGAGCACTTGAAGATGTCACAAAGATTCGTGTCGTCCCGAGTTGCAAAGTAGGAGTTGAAGACTTTATGTTCCCGGCTCGTCCATCCAGCCTGCTCGTCCCAGGTTCTAAGTAGAAACCAGTTATTTTCTCACGTTTTTAATCTTTATCTTTGTTTTCTGCAGGCGACTGAAGACTTTAAATTGGCATTATATTAAGTAGGCCTAAAAGTTTTAATTTGTGACGTTATCGCACACAAACACACACTGTCCCTCTTCCTCTCCCTTTACCTCTCCCTCTCCATCACCCTCTACCTCTCCCTCTCCGTATCCCTCTCCCTCTCGGTAGAGCATCCATTGCAAAAAGTGCATGCTCGATCCTGCCCAAATAATAATGACCTAGGCTAGCTGTTCACGAACATTTTTGTCGTGCACCGAATTCAGACTTTGGCCTACATATTATTATTATTCCTGCGCGCATAAGGAATGCAAAAATAGATTATTATTATTATATATTATTCGGAGGATTAAATAGCGCTCCTTCAGGACTATCTACTCAAATAATTGCTTCAATAGATAAATGGGTAGGCCGATAACTTGATAATTAATGAGATAAAATTGAGTGTTAGATTAAATCCTACTTCTTTAGCTGTGGCTGGGCTGGAGTGCCTCTGAGTAGATATCCTGAAGAGGCGCTATATAAATTCGCGAAATGAAAGAAATTAATAAGTTTGGTTTGTGTGTTTAACTGAATAGAGAACCTGGTCAAGAGTGTGATCATCTCTTCCGATTGATGCACAGCTAAATGACTAGATAATTAATGATAATTTGAATGACCTAGGATGTTCGTTCTCGAGTTTGTGGTAGAATTCTGACAGCAGACTTGGAATATCTCCGCTCTTGTTGACGATGATAACAGGATTTTTGTGTTCAACGGAGTAGAGAACCTGATGAAGAGTCTGATCATCTCCACCGATAACCAACGTGACTATGGGAAGAGTCACCTCTGCAAAAAGAACGATGACCAAAGTCAACGGGGAACTGGAAGACCAGTGGAAGTTGTACCGAATAATAATAAATTGTCTGATAGCCTACATTGAGCCAATTAAATGACTCGGGTAAGTGCAAAAGAGGACTATTCTTCATTCATTCGTTGATTCATTCAGTTATTCTTTCGTTCGCTCATTTAGAAAATGCGTTAACGGCCCCTTCAAGATTCCTACACAGAGACGTTCACGACCCATACCTGGCTGAAAGGTAGGCCTACATAATATGTTAAGCTGTTACCAAATGCGTTAGAAATATCCCTAGGTAGTTTTGGCAACTACAGAGGAAGCCCATTCCAAGCAAACGACAGACTGCCTTTTCGGCGCTACCACTTGATGTTAGAAGTTAGAAGAGCTGCGTACTGGTATCATGGTTTCAATGGTTGTGAATATGACAACACGTGTACTGTGCAATCAACAAAGCGACAGAGCAATAGGGGCAACGGTGATGGATTAGGTCGTCAGTACCGTGCAGCCACAGAATAAAATAGTTCGCATTTCTTTCTCAAGCTCTAGCAGTTAGGCTATAACATAGCGCCTATAAAGTGGACTTGCCCTCGCTCCAACCTAATGGGCAGAATAATATAGGATATATAAAACTTTCACGTACAATGGACCATACTCAGCTGCAGGACTGGCGTGTATGGAAACAGTGAAAGAAACGTGTTGAAGACAGTCATAGCCTATCTTTGTCATCAAAAATTTTTCAACCTCGCCAGAAATGCTTTCATCGATCGTCAGAAACATCTGATGCAACCATCACTCTTATCAAGATTCCGTGTTACACACTACAGGCAAAAGCAAACTAAGAATGTTTTTATTACCAAAATTTCTTTTATTTGAACCTTCCAAACTGATTAAACTTTTTCGAACCTTTTTCCTTGATAAACTGCTCGAACTTTCTTCGGAATTTGAGCGCACAGTCGCCTGCTTCGGTGCGTCCATTATCTAGCAGTAGATAGACTGCTTGGTAGGGATTTAGGTCCCGTATGTCATCCTCTTGAGACAGCTTGGACTCCATCGAATAGAAGTACTGAGAACTCTTGAATTCGCTCGGAAGCTGGAAAGTATACAAGCCGGATAGCGAGATATAATTATGGACACCATATTCAAGCATTGTTTGAGGTAGGGGAGGAGAGGGAGTAGGGGTGAAGAGGGGAGGAGATGGAAAGAGAAGGGGGTTGGAGGGGAGAGGGAGGGGATGGAAGTGGGAGGGTTAAGGTGAGGGGGAGGGGAGGGGGAGGGAGAGAGGGGGGAGGAGAGGTGTAATGGAGATAGAGAGGGATGGTTGTATGCTCTTTTCAGCCACAGCAACAGGGAGGTGAACCCTCTCTCCCTCTCTCCTCCCCCTCCCCCTCCCCTTCCCTTCCCTTTCCTCCCACTCCCCTCCAACCCCTCCTCTTTCCATTTCCTCCCCTTCCCACCCCTATAATTGCAACGTGACGGTAAGCACTGCCGTTAAAATGTATAGGTCAAATAGCCGACGAATAAATGATCATAATTATTGTTGTAAAAGATTGCGCTTTAAAAAAGCATTATGCAAACCCGCGCCTATTCGAACGGAACGTTTTGGTGCAATTTTGAAAAGAATCGGTCAAGACCTTTCCGAGATCCTTGGTCCGAAAGATTCGTGCGTAAACAGTTACATTTTTATTTATAAAGATTAGTATCTGCTCGCTCATCTATTTCACTGTGCGGTACAAAATTATGCAGCGCCTGTTGCGCGTGTAAGCCTATAAATTTTATACGTAACTGCAAGTATGTATATGTAGGGGAAGACGGGGTAATTTCGGCCATTTTTCTAATTTTTGCAATAAATTGCAAATGGTTGACTGCTAAAATTAAACAAAATTACAACTAAATAAAGTAAGATAGGGACAATATACTGCAAGGTTACTTTTGGGGATTGAGGAAAATATTTGCTGGGAAAAAAATTATTTTTAAAGTGAATTTTTGGCCGGATTTACCCCGGCATACGGGTAAATTCGGCCAGCACAGCTAAATTGATTTTCACAACCAACCGGACGAGGTAATAATGCACAAATGTATTAGGCGATATCACTGAAGCGCTAATATGAAGTAACACAAAAGTTTTTATTATTATCTTTAAAATATTTTTTTATATAACGATTGGCCTTTCCTGGACTTCCTTCGTCTAGTTGCATGCTTGCCTTTCTTCTGGGAATTTCTTGGCATATAATTTAGAGCAACAAATGACGCAATATAATTATATTTTAAATTAAAACTGAGTATATTGGTGAAAAATATAAGGTCACTATATTAACATTGGCACTATGTACCATTTCTAACATCTCGGGGTAAATCCGTCCACATGGCCGAATTTACCCCCGACCCATTCACCCTCCATAATAGCCGTAACGAGAAGGGCCGCTATTTTGGACAATCGATTTGGATAACCAAATTGACAAAACATATCGTGGTTTGCAGAATAAAAAGCAAATAACGGACATTTGAACCAGAATACCTTCATTTCTTAGCTGTTATTGGAGACAGCATAGAGAAGTCGATTCGGCTCGAACTCGTTTTTTTCGCTTTTAGTGAATTATACTCACATAAAAACAAAACTTTCTCGATAAACATACGTAATATGATATTGTGAACTAGATGGTAGCATTGAAATCTTCTCTTGCCCTCTGGTTCTCTTGAAATCACCCTGGCCGAATTTACCCCGTGGCCGGTATTACCCCGTCTTCCCCTACGCATGCATATTTAGGCAAGTAGGCTACGCATGAGCATTGTGCACGAGCAATGTCGTGCATGTTATAGTTATATACCGGGTACGTTCCTTCGGCCGATGCATATACCCAAAATGCAACAGTGTATATGTACACATAATTATAGTATAAAAGGTAACTGAACAGTGGCGGACTCACGCTGATGCCGAAGAGTAGTTCTCTGCCATCAAGGGAGCCCCAGTGGATGGCACAAACGAAGATGGGCGAATCAGGTTTGCTCTGATCATCCTTTGGACCTTTCGACTGCAGCTCCTTGCTTAGGTATTTCGATGTTCCGTAGTTCAGACCATCCGATATGATCCAACACTCTAATAACATTCGCATGCATGTGACAATATAATAGGCTATTATAGTCACTAAAACATTAGGCCTAACTCATAGATTGAGTATTCGTGACTTTAGGGTTTAATATTCTGCTGCTTCTTCGTCTCTTTTTAGACATTCTACGGGGCAATCGACAGGAGCCGGCTCACCCTGTTGGCTCTATTTGATGTCAGTGCCGCATTCGATACTGTTGACCATGAGTTTCTATAATATTATGTATTAGTACGATTAAATGTTTCGTTTGGTCTGACTGGTAACATTCTTGAATGGATAACCTAGGCTCTTTTCTATATGACCGCTCTCTTTGTGTGGTCCATGGCTCCACTAGGTCCGCATGGGTTCCTGTCCAATATGGCCTACCACAGGGATCCGTTCTTGGTACAATTCTATACATAATTTACACTTCTGAACTTGCCTCTCTTCTTGCAACACATGCAGTTTTGGGTCAGCTTTTATGCTGATGATGTAGGCCTACAAGCCTATAAGCATTTTTCCGAAATTTGTTTTTTGGGGAAAACGGCAAATTTTCGGAAACTAGTGCTTAGGCTATATTATTGTAGTCCTCTAACCGAAAATGACATGGTTGGTTTTGAGGTTACCTGGAAGTCGGAGATGGTAACGCCCCACTGAAGAAGACGCGTAGGTAATTTTGAAAATGTTTTATTCGAGGTGCTGTGTCACCCGATGCTCTGCCAGCGCGTGGAAGGACTAAGGAAGGCTAAATTACGAACCTGATTGGTTGGTGATCTTCCCAATGGCAGTGGTAACGGTCTTCGAGGTTTCAAGGTACTTTTCAGGAATCTCTCCCCCTGTGACGGAAAAGACGACGGATGGAACCTTGAACTTCCAGATGTCCGTCATTAGACTCCACAACGAATCTAACTCGGTCGGGTTTGTTGCATCTTCGTTGGGGTCAAACTTTAGATACTTGCTCTGCAAATGCAAACGCTGTTATGCAATAACATATGCAGAACATTCACAGGAATCGTGAGGGGGTAGTAGTCATAGAACTGACCGAACGGTTCTCAGTGAGAGTCAAGCAGAGAAAAACCCTGGCGTTAGGGTTTGCTCTAATAACCCTTTCTTTCTTACACCACCACTGCTCTCATACACCTCCAATCCTCCATCACTGCTCTCATATAATTATTACCGTCTCCAACTCTTTGTCTTGCGTGCACCTAACAGATACACGTGCACATCTGTACAACTGCACATCTGCGCAAAACAACCAACTATGCACGCTTCCTACCATGCACGTTTTGCTACCATGTTCTTCTTCTACCATGTACTCTTCCTACCATGTACTCTTCCTACCATGTGCTCCTCCTGCCATGTTCTTCTCCTACCATGCATGCACTCTTCCTACCATGTACTCTTCCCACCATTGTACCCTTCCTACCATGTATTCTTCCTACTATGCAATCTTCCTACCATGTACTCTTTCTACCATATATAATTCCTACCATGTACCCTACCTACCATGTACATTTCCTTGGTCGAGCTGCTTAGGCGACCGACGAATCGCCTCGGAATCTGGACTGATCCAAAGGTGAGCGCTGGACAATGACATGCGTCCGTTGTCTCGACAGCAGGAGGAGGAGCAGCATCATCGTCAGCAGGAGCATCATTCTGCGGTGACTGGGGACCGTGGAGGTCACGAGTTTGGCCACACATGGAACAGTTCCTGTAAAGGACAGTCAAAGTAGAATACGAATGTATTCGCTATTACATGACACTTATCATTGGCGTAGCACTCGGAGGCTAGGAGCCGGCTTTGGGATGGTAATCGGATGAACATTCCGTGTCCTCTTTTTCATCTGAGCACTTACAAACTGTATCATGGTAACCCTAGCTATGAGAGCTCACGACGCTTTTCCAAACCCATTCATCAGCTGATTCGAATGCTTGTGGGCTTGCTCAAGATCAAGTAAACTCCCCCCACCCCCAATAAAATCCTGGCTACGACCTTGGTTAATTTATTTGTGCGTCCATCCACAATTTCGGTGCGTCCATGGACGCAGCACCTTTATTTTTTTGCATCTGGCGTGAAAATTTTGGCGGAATCTCTGGTGCCATCTATAATGGGTACCTGCTGTAGTCGCTGTTTGGCTGGTCCTCGAACTGGGGACATGGCGGATCGTGGAAAGAACTAACGATGAAGACGGCCTCCTCTTGCCATGGCTTCGGCGATAAGCCATTCTGAACCTGCAGCAAAGGAAAAACAGGTAATTTAACGATTTCTATAGCGCCATCATTATCATAGTGTTCCACGCATCCGTTGACGATTGCTTGGAGTTGAACTTGAACTACAATAATAATCAGAAATCGTGATTGATTCTTGGGAGAAATTCGATCTAACTTCCAACAGATAAGTGGCCTAACCCGGAATATATGAGATAATAAAGTGAGGCAATGAAAGACAAGACATGGTAGGTTCGGCATAGGCGTAGAGGAGATTTCAGCAGTGGGGTGGGGGCAGGATTTTACTAATGCCTGAAACAATAAATCCAGAGTCATTGACGTCGCGCACTATGAATATGTCTCTCTAGAAAAGTAGAGTTTGCGCCCACACCCGGCTGAGACGCTTTTAATGGGAATAATCCTTTAATAAAGTAAATGCAAACCATGGCATCTGTTGTAGGCCTATATTGATCAATGAGTAGTCTACAGCAATGCTTTTTAACGAATTTTTTAGAACTGCACAGCCAGCAATTTTAATCTAGTGTGGGTTTGTTTAGCGAAAATTTCGCACGACCTTTTTAAAATCGTTTTCCAGAAATTTTTCACAAAAATGTCGCCGGCGATCGATTCTGATGACTTTTTTTAATCATTTGTCAGAAATTTTCCCAGAAATGTCCCAAGTTTCCCCCAGAAATGTTACAAGTCGCCGCGTATAAAAGGTGATGACATTTTTTAGTCATTCACCTAAAATATGGCCTTCCAGCATATTTTTCATTGCACAAGGGCTTCGTTCCATTTAACTCTTTCGTGGTAAACCGGCTGCAGTTGACTCTTTCTATTGATTATCGCTGCACAAGATTGCTTTTACAACTGCACAAATTCATTTGCAACTCCACAATATTTGTGTAGAAGTGCACGTTAAAAAGCCCTGGTCTACAGCAAATAGCACGTTGCTAGACCTAGGCCTAGCAAGCCAAGTGTTGCGGCCCTGGTGCATACTGTTGTCGGAACAGTATATATAATTATATATATAAATATAAATATAATTATATATAAATATATATATATATATATAATTATATATATATATAATTATATATATATATATTACACTCGGATCCGTTCAAGTCGTCCCTGAACTCATTCTCATAACCTTGCACATTTTTCAAAAGAACAGTATTGATCCGGTGACAGCCAGGGTTCTACACGATGGTATAAACTCGGGTATACAGCGTGTAGGCCTTCTCGCCTGAAGAAAATGTGGCATCGTGTAGCCGAAAACGAGGGAATAGGCAGGTATAACCTACAGCGTATACTTAATACCTACTTCACAAAGAGCAAAGTAAAAAAGGTGTCATAATTCAAATGACGAGTAGAAAACAGCAAAAGATCGCGATTTTAGACGGAAAATCCTGAAACTAGATGGTTTTACGCCGTGGTTAACATTTTCTCCGGGTGTCCAGAAAGTACAATGATGACTAAAAAAGTCGTCAGACTACGACTATAAAAAGGTCTTCAAAAATTTTGACGAAAAGAGTCGTTTTTTCGGCCGCAGCGTTTGCTCGCCTCAAAAATTACGAGTGCAACCTTGGTGAGAGCCGTCGCCATCGCTGCATATTTGAAATGAATGTCTCTATGAACACGCACGCATAGCCTACATGTACATGTAGTTAGCCCGAGATTTCATATATCGATAATTGTATCAGTCTGTATATATATCTTTGTATCAAGCGATGCAAAGTGTTCAGTCGATATTAAGTCCAGGCTGGCCATGGGTATGGCGGTCATAGTGAAGCTTACGAAGATTTGGAAAAACAAGTCCATTAGTACTCAAAACAAGCTTCGGTTGATGAAATCCTTAGTCTGGTCATTCGCAACCTATGGTTGCGAATCATGGGTGCTCAAAAAGGCGGAGGAAAAGCAGATACAGAGTTTTGAGAACAAATGTACCCGTAAGCTTTTGCGCATTTCTTGGACGCTCAAACTTACCACAGAGCAGGTTTATCGGCTTGCCGGAACTTCACCAGAGCTCTTGGGACCCATCAAGGCTCGCAAACTCTCCTATTTCGGTCATATCATCAGGATTCCCCAGGATTGCGTGGAAAAAGCCATTATGCTGGGTCACGTGGAAGGTTATCGACGCAAGGGTAGACCGCGTATTAGCTGGATTGACAACATTCTTGCTTGGTCCTGTCTTTCCGGATCCAATCTTCTCGCCGCTGCACGCGATAGGAGGAAATGGAGAGCTCTAGTCCATGCATGTGACCAACCGTCGCGCTGCGACGTCGGGGGACTGACATGACATGACATGACATGTATCAGTCTGTGCAGTGGCGTAGCCAGGAATTTATGATGAGGGGTTATGGCCGGATGCCCTTCCTGACACCAACCCAACATTATATCACAGCAAATAAATTAAATAATGAAAAGGGAATAAAGTAACAAGAAGAAACCATTGCTACAACAAGCAATTGTTTTGTTTTTTCTTATTTATGTGGATAAATAACCTTTTAAAAAACTTTTTCCTAAGCCAATGGGGGGTTTATGGGGATTTCACCCATAAACCCCCTTGCTACGCCACTGAGTCTGTGGGTGAGTCGACATACCTCGGTGATGAAACTCCTGACATCGAAGGAGTAGCTATGCTTCTTCCGGGGTTGAAACGTCCTTTCGAGTTCCCTCCTTGTGTTGGCGAGAGCCTCGAGTCGTCGCCTCGATTCCGACGGAAATAGTTGACGCAGGCGAGTCGCTTCCGGGTTTGGTTTGGGATTGGTTCCATCAGGCTGGTTCATCCGCTTAAGGAGAAAAGCTTCCTCGTCTTCCATGTTTTTTTAGAATGGCCGTGTGTCCGTTTTTGCCTTAATTATTAGAGCGAAACCAAAAGCAGGTGCATGCCAATCATGGCACTCAACACCTGTCCACAGGCAGTTTCAATCTCTTATCTCTTAATGTAACAGGTATATACATCTGTCTGTCTGTTTGTCTGTCCACCTGCCTGCCTGCCTGCTTGTCTGTCTGTCTGTCTGTCCGTCTGTCTGTGTCTGTCTGTCTGTCCGTCTGTAGAATAAAATTTAATGACCACTCTGGCGCTGTCATCATAATGTGTTAAAAATACATAGTGATTGTTGTCAAGTACGGCTAAGACTGTCACTAAAACAGTCTATAGAGGACTGTTCGCTTGAGTGTGTCGTTTGAACCACGGCGCTTAGGCCTCGACATGTAGGCCTATGTACGTGATCTACAAGCCTTCGTTATGGAACAGTCGAATAGAAACGCGCTCTACGCATGGTCGCCCGCACATAGGGGCAAGAGGGGGCAAGTCTTGCACCGCTTGAAAATTGAAACCTATTTTTCTCACTACTACTTTTGGGGTTTAAAACAAATTTCTTCGCATTAGAGAATTTAAAAACCTACTTTTAGCTAATGCTTATCGATTTAAAAAACCTTCTTTGCGCTAAAGAAACAATTCATATTAGAAATTTAAAAAGTGAAACTGAAAGATTTACATCAAGAAACCTCTATGAAAAGTAGGGCCTACCCATGCAAAAATGTTCTAAATTTCATGCTTTACATTTTTCGACCTTTTGCTACAAATTTTTGTCAACCTTGACCATTGTGTTCTGCCCCTCATGCAAACGTTTTTGTGCGGGCGTCCATGTCTCTACGTAACTACGTCTAGCAAGACAGCTTCATCAAAGTCTAAGCTTATGCTCAAGACTACTTTGGATTCGAAGACTGAAGTGCGGCTTTATCTTTCGAGAAAGACAGGCTTATCCGTATAGGCTACTTGCATTTATTAATACGTACAGCAGTGTATGTATGTATGTATGTATGTATGTATGTATGTATGTGCACTTGTTATAGCGCCCCTTCAAGCTCTCTACTCAGAGGCGCTCCCGAATGCAGAGCGGACACTGCATCGGAGTTTCACGCCGAAGCGCTGAGCAATTGTGAGTGAAGGACTTGCCCAAGGTCCCTACACGGTTGAGGGTGGATTCGAACCTCAAACCTTCCGGCTTCAAGGCAATGACGCCACCACTACACCACCGCGCCCCACGTGGTTCCCAACCCTCTAAGGTTTGAGATGAATAGGTGCGAACGCCGTAACCGGCGTTTCCCGCAACATTTGCTTCACTCTGCAAATTCTGGTTCAATTCGGAAATTCTCTGCGCGAGTCTCTGAATAGGCGCTATTTTAAGCATAACGACGATACGCATTCTGAGTTTTAACGTCACATTGGATTATGCCTACCCTTTGCGGCTGTGCGTGCCACTGCAAAAGTTTTAAAAAACTATAGGGCCTAATGGTGAGGCTCAAGCAGGCCTACACGTAGCGTTGCATTGTATTAAGATTAGCCATTTGCGTGCACTCCTAGTGGTGCTATTAAGGTTATTTCAGATTATAAGTGGCTTTAAGCATTGAGTAGGAGTCATAAAGATCCACCTACGCATGAGAATTTCGCGTGGCGCTACTGGAGTTATTTTTAACATTATTATTATGTTGCAACAATGCGAGGCGATGTCGTATTTGCATTGGAACAATTAGGATGGAACTTTTGCATGCATTTCTTGTGTTACTTTTGTGTAGCGTTATAGACACATTTGCAGCCTATAGGCTATGTAAGCGTTGTAGGAAAGGAGTAGACTAATTGAATGGTTGTATTAAATATAACGATTTCCTTTAGTCACTTTAAAACGTATTTGAGTTATTTCGAAATTGAACTTTTGAAATGTTTTTATTTTAAAAGTTGTAGTCTTGGTCTACTCCTGTGTGGCTCTGTGGTGGTCTAAGTCAACATCCTCATTGCACCACCTCCTTACTGCATGATCAGTTAAGTTCACATAAATTGTACAAAAGTGTGTATGCACAATAGTTAGCGCACGTGCAGAGTGAAGCTGAACAATGTGAGTACTAAGTAGCCTAATCCATTTATTCAAGTAAACATAATAAACCAAAGTAAAGAACAACACCTCCTAGCAAAGTCGACAGAATAATTGGAATATTCAAAGTTCGCACTTCCATCCCATCCATAAATAACATTGTTATTATAAGCTGGTAACAGTTCCTTTAACAGTTCAGTTCACTCTTTATAGTCCGGTGACTGCAGACTCTTCATAAATCTTCATTCGAGAGCCGACTAGCCCCTACCGGTACCTAACCGACATGTACAATAGCTTTCACAGGGTCGTATTGCCGCCGTACATCCCGGGAAACGAATTCTCTCCCAACTTTTAAGCACGAGGAGGAAATGTGAAGTAATATCCTATCCGCAACTAGCATTTTGGAACATTGTTTTGTATTATATAATATTATTATTACTAATAGGCCTAATTAATAATTATTGCAGCCTATATTTAAGATTTCTATGCGATTCTGTTTACGGGCTAGGCCTATACTTAGAGAACGTACAAAATTACACTTTTCCCTCCCTGCATGTCCAAACAGATTAGCGGCCCGGAGCTTTCAAGGCTTCTTAAACGAGCACAAACGACTTTATCCTTCTCGGTTGTGAGCGATGCCTCGCACTATCCGTTTGGTCAGTGCCTCGATCACACGCTCGTCCGTTAATGCTTCAATGAGATCGTCAAGGCCCGGTTTCGAGGTTGCTTTCTCTGACGTTTTGGAAATATTCCTTAAATGTTTTAAAAACCAAAAAAGAGTAAAACCTGTTGCTTTATTTAAAATTCGCATGTAACTTAAAATTCAAAATGCTTTTAATTTCACCAGTAAAAAAATCGTTCGCATAAGACTCACGCGGCAAAACCCCAAAATATCTCTAAACTCTCGATTCCATGTAGCCTATGCTTGGAATGCCGTCCTATTGCAGTTAGGCTATGTAGTAACCTAAGTTGTTTAAAAGTTTTTTTTCGTTTTTTATTCGCTCCCAAAAAACCTCGTTTTTTCGTTTTTTATTTTTTATATAGCGCTATTAATTTTATTTATTCTCTGTCTCTTATTATTTTCATTAATTTGATTTTTTCCTGATATTTCTGTCGTTTTCATCCCAATCTCAAGGTTTCAGATAACTGATGTCATTATTTAATTGTTTAACGTCATCATTTAAGAGATACACGTAGAAAGTAAAGAAGGGTTTTATGTCTAAAATGCAGTCTAAGATGTGAAAAGTCAAATTATTTTCCGTTTCGGTTTTTTGTCGTTTTTTCCGTTTTTTTCCGAATAAAACGACGTTTTACCCCGTTTTTTATTCCGTTTCCATCGTTTTTTTTACATCTATGGTAGTAACTAAACAAAACATTCGGTCACTACAACCATAACTAAAAAGAATTTTAACCATACTGTTGTAATAACTAATAAAAACTGACTATTACTGTGACTGTAACTGAAATAAAAAATCTGCACGGAGGATCACGCTGCTGTACACCAATCTAGCGAATTGTATTGTATTGATATTTGACCATTGATATAGCGCTTGGAATTCCTAGTTAGAAAAGGTTCATTATCACTCTTTTGACTTAAATTCTACATTTTGGGCGCACAGTCATTTATGAAGTGCTTCCCTCAGCTAAAGCCTTTCAGAAGCTCTCCCAGTGAATGCGAGAGAAAAGGAAGGATTTGAGGTGAGAGAAATATGTGTAAAGACTACCAGAGAGGGTTGCGGAACAAACTGAAGGGGCAAAGTCTATTCCAAAGAGCTTACGTGAAGAACAACATTTTACAGATTAACCATCCTCAGTGTTTAATCAAGTCCCCTCCTCTGTGTGTGTGGGGGGGATTCCCCCACAGAGACGTCTACATTAAACACTGAACCATCCTTCGATTAGAGCCTTAGACCTCCCTCCCTAATGCTCGTTCGTCTTGATCTGTAGCTCGTGAAATGATGATACATCTTTGGTCGCCTCCTTCTGTAGTTCGTGATCTCGTGGCAAAGGTGATAACCCTGAAAATAACAGAATTTTGCTTTAAGGCAAAAGCCACACTCTGCAGTGTCTGCACTAAGCCTTCCCAATTAGGCCTATCAGTAACATGCGTGCCCGCAGAAATGTACCAGGAGGGGCAAACACGATGAATACAGTGAAATTTGTGGCCTTGCAAAGCAGGAAATCAAGGACATTGGCATTTCTCATGGAGATTTCTAAATATAACTTTCTCAGCTTCAATAATTATGTGCATCATTAGTTTTGTAAAATTAGCTCCATATTGCGAAGAAATCAGTAATAAAACTGCAGTGGTCACAAAAATGAGTGATGGGGCACTACTAGATTGATATTGATTGACTGTTGTGTTACTGAAGCTTAACCAAACAGTTTGAAGATAACTTAGACCTTTTAGCGAAAGCAGACGTTTCCTCAGGTATAGGAGCTACTGAATTATAAATGCACCATGTCAAGAAAGGATCATCGTGACGCGACAATCACCTACCAGGTACTCAAAAGAGTCAAAACTATTCGTACGACGTGTTCGTCCAGTTTCTTTCAGCCACATCCTCAAAGTGATTTCCCTGTTGGTTCACATTAGAACTTAGTCCTTCCCGTGCAGATCTGCACATCGGGAGACGCACTTCCGCCCCTCTCCATCGCCAGCTCTTCAGCCTCCACTCGTGAATCTCAGGTCACCTGTGATGGTGTCCTGTCAGTTTTCTCTTCCTACTACTTCCAGCATTTCAGGACATTGCTCACATTGCTTTACTTTAATGAACGTAAAGAAAAAGACTCACGAAAACAATTTTCTGTTTCATGTCGTTTCTTCTTTTTGCACAACATGCCGATGAAGATTATAAGCCTGCACACTTGGGCCACGAAGTTGAGCGGAGGAGGCAGCCACACTAGGTGGAAGAACTCCTGAATCAGGCTGTAACGGTTGTACCTCGACACCTTGTCGGACATTGTGGCTATGTTTTCGTACGCCATACTGAAATAATTCCAGCACAAGACATTATTTCGACAATCAATTCCTATAATCGCTGTAGATATCGACTATAGATATTTATAAAGCGAAGAGAAAGATTATTCAGGACAAGATAAGTTAAGGTGAGATAGGACAACGTAGAACAAGATAAGGTAGGCCTAAGTTAAGAAATGCTAAGGAAGGGTATAGGTAAGAACGGATCGTGTCTATTATAGCATATAATAGGTAAACAGGTCTGGTCAAATCTGTGAAATGAAGTTACCGTATATTGGTGAGGTAACTGGCCATTAAAAAGTGACTAATTGAACTTGTATGACCCAGATAGTCGTTGCAAAACTGTCTTAGTGATCCATATCGGCAGGGCTTAAAGTGTGCGAGGACGGTCATGGACGGCGTCCTGGCACTTATTTTCAAATCTGAATGCCGTCTTGCCACTTATTTTGTCAGAAGAGACTGAAAAGGTAAGGAGCGTCCTGGCACTTCTTTTCTACACTCTAAGAGCGTCCATGGACTACGTTTTCTACACTTTGAGCACTGCATATCGGGTATCTTATCAGTATACTCGGTTGCTCTATATATGCTATGCCAGCTCACAGAGCCATTCGCTCTGCCTTTAACGGAGAGTTATGGACCCTAGTGCATGCACCTCAACCTGCCAGAGTCCTGCGTCCTCAGAATCTGATGTACGTCCTTCAGTCTGGAATGGTCTTCCGTTGGAGATAAAATTATAATATCTCTCATATACCAGGAATCTACAGTCTACAGGCTCCTTAGGATTTAACTGAATCAACGTGGTTGGACAGGGAACGCCTCTCGGTAGGCCTCTTGCATGACTGCTATATAACTTCTTGTAACGAATGAATGAAAAGGAATTGACAAATTATGAAAGCCAACTGGTGAATTCCGCAACTTGCCCGAAAATAGCGACCAGCAGATTCAGAAGGAGCACAGACGAGATGAGCAGATAGACTGCGAGAAGTACGGGGGGCGCCCATTCGTAGCAAATGATGTCCGTCCCATTCCCATATAAAGACTGCTCTCTGGCCATCGCCTGACAGGAAACTTCGCCAACGGGTCGTCCTATCAAAAAACGATACGTTCAAGTAGTGTTTGGAAG
This sequence comes from Lumbricus rubellus, assembly GCA_945859605.1. NCBI lineage: Eukaryota > Metazoa > Annelida > Clitellata > Crassiclitellata > Lumbricidae > Lumbricus > Lumbricus rubellus. The sequence goes on from OX243818.1 coordinate 13,509,748, forward strand.
CTGCCCGATAATAGCAACAAACAATCACTGCCGGAGAACAGCATTCAAACCTTGTTAGCGTTCAACTTTCGATGTAAAATAGACATCGACATTGAACATTGCATTCTCTGGCCTCATGATATAGGCTAGGCCGACAACTCAAATTGTAATTGTAATTGTAATTGAACATTTTTATAGCGCCGCTCACAGAGTCAGTGACGACTCTACTCAGAGGCGCTCTCTGCACTAACTAGCCGAAATGATGTTAAGTTAACAGTCATAGCGAGCAAAAAATAACAACAAGTTGCAAAACAAAACACAGTTAGCTGAAAGAGTCACCGGTGGCAAGCCCTCGCAAACACGTAGAGTTGACCATCAGATTCCCGTAGAGCTGGTAGATGGCGTGGTTGATCAGAGTCTCTGGTAGGTGGTAGTCTGGTAGATGACTCCCGTCCGGTTAATCGTTGAAGCTCCAGCAAGGATGCGCGTAGTAGAAGGCATTCGTCGCTTGTCGGTCGGTAGTTGGAAGCGCCGCCGTTGACAGCTGCAGTCGAGGTCAGTCCATGCTCTGACCCGCGTGAGCCGTCAAACACTGAGGCGAACTCGAAACATTTAACCGAGGAGTTAAGAGAGAGAGACATTCCCTCAAATACAATTTCTTAGCGCAACGGCAAAGGGTGCAAACACAGACATTTAAACAGAATGGTCAAAGGTTTATACGGCGCCTTTAAAATAATGTGTTGAATACGAACTGACCTTTCTCGTAGATATATAATTTACAACTATTTGACCACGAACTAGTGCAAGGATAGTGCAAGGTATCGCTCACAGCACATAATTAAGGATAAAGTCGTTCGTGCTCAGATGGACAACTTTTTAGAAGCCTTGAAAGCTCAGGGCCGTAAATTAAAAGAGTCAAGTTGGTTGACTCACAGAAATTTGTAAGATCATTTGTGACAAACTTAGAATATATATCTTGATGCCTGACTTTGTGCTAGAGTGTAGCTGTTATCCATCAGTACGTTGTGGAAAAACCCAATTATGTAGGCATCTTAATAGATGATCAAGTGCAAAAACTGTTAACCTGCCAACTTGCTCCACTTCCACTAATCTAATCTAATTCAGCTTAACCTATTCTTATCTAATCCACTCCAAATTTCCAATCAACCTAATCTATTCTAATCTAATCTGATCTAATTATAATCAAGGCTAACCCAGTGACTTATGTTGATCCACTCTTGATGATAAGCCTATACGCCTAAGAGACCAATCGAGGTTATTCTGTTAGCGGGTCCGAGACTCACCCATTTCCGCCATGTGATCCTCGAGAAACAATTCCCCAAACATTTCCCAGTAGGTTCGGTAGAGAATGTCAGCGAATGTCCTCCACGAGGGACTTTGATTTGGATTAAGGATGGCCTGGAATGCAATGCCGAAGCTGACGACGAAGAGAACGAGGACGACGAGGAACTTCAGCAACTCAGTCAACTGCAGATAATAACAGCCTATTCAACAATCATCTCAGATTCCGTAAAGCGTAAACGTTATCGTCACAGTCAAAGTTATTATGAATGTAGGCCTGTACTAAACATCGCGAAAATGCCAACGGAACCACGACTTGGCGTCGTAACAAATCGGTTCAGTTTTAAGTGCTTTGAGATAACAGCTTAAAATCTTACTAAGTCTTATTATAGTGTACAAATTAAAAGAATTAAACAATGTGAGGGAAACTTTATTGAAGTCCTACACCACGTTTTTGGGAACTGAAATAATGAGCAAGTTTGGTAATACGACGGCTTAAAATCCAACAATCCCTATTACAAGAGAATTACAGTATGGAAATTCAAAAAAATTAAACAATGGGAAAAAGAGACATTTAGCCTATTGAAGTTTTAAACCATATCTTTCAGTAATAAAGTTATGAAAAATTTGGTTAAAATGACAAACTAAAATGCTACCATTGCAGTGAGGAAATTCAAAAAATTTTGATGTTGGAGATGGTCACATCCCTTCCCAAACCCCTCCCCAGCTCGGCGCTTCGCGTCTCGGCGATCATTCTTCGGCCGCTCGTTCGTCTCCCAACTTCTGAACCAAGTCTCCGCCTATGTTCAAGCGTAGAATGATCCTAACTGGATCTAAAAACTTGCAGTTTGAGAATCAATAAAAATAATGGTTTTGAATTTGAAATGAGATGAACTTGCGATCTCACCATCATCTGAATAGCGATGATTCTCGGTCCAAGTGACTCCAGAACAGACAAGTACCTCAGCAACCGGAAATAGCATACGATGATCTTGACAGCAAAGATGATTCGCACCATCTGGAACGTTTCGAGGGGCAGCAAGAAGCGCAAGGTGAAGGACGTAATGAACAACAAGATCATCGCCATATCAACGCTGTTCCATCGCCCGCTATCAACGTACAGCTTGATGGCATATACAAGACGATTCGCTCGAAGTGTCGTGTGACAGTACCAGAGTGTGCTGCTCAGTTCAACGTCGTTCGTGTTGAATTTCAGTCTAACTACGGGTATGGTCGCAAGCTGAGCAACAATAAAAGAGTATTTCAAATTGCAGTCATAATTATGTATAGGCCTAAGCATTAATGAAAAACAATTAATTTTAATGAATGTCGGCTTGGTCGCTATTAGGCCTACAGCGTAGGCTATAATTACTATTTGGCATCGTTCATGAAGTATGAAGTTTCGGAATATTAGCCAGTTCTGTGAGGCTGGATTGCACCCTGGATTCGAATGCAAGAAAGCGCTGATCATGGTATCTGGCTCTCTTTCGCAATTTGCACAGAACTTTCGCTTCTCAACGTGGAATTAAGTTATCTTGTGGTAGGTCCAACTATAGGCGTCCGAGGCGGCGGTCCAGGGGGAAAAATGCCCCCAAAATTCGGGCAAGCCTGTTTTTCGGGCAAGCAGACCCGAAAAATAGTTTTTAAAAAAGGGTTTTTCTCGAGATTTCAAACCCGGCGACTAAACAAGGTCGTCAATTTTTTTGTCTGCGAAAAATAGTAGTTTTCAAGAGATTTCAACCCGAGGACTAAAACAACTCAACTTTTTTGGGCAGAAATAAAATCTTAACCCCCTCCCACCCCCACTGCTGAAATCTCCCGTACGCCTATGGACCATCCAACTGTCTAGAATTGGTTGCCAACAGAGTCGGAATGGGTCTAGCAATTTCAGCTTACCGGTACCCAATTAACCAAAAACATACAACATTAGCGAATTCGTTTGTTTGCGCGTATCCAAAAAATAATAATCTGCAATATTAATAGTATTAATATCAATCACCAACCGTAGCGAATTCGGAAATGATAAATTATTGCTTAAGTTAATACACAATTAAGTGATTCAATTTGATAGAAGCACTTCAAAAGACGGTTGAAGACTGATCTGACTCGGTTAGTCGGTTCCTTTCTCTCTTATTAGTTCGGTGAATAAGGCATAATAGATTTTCTTTTTAACGCAGACTCCGATTTGCATCTAATGTTTAGCGGATTTCGGCACAAATTCAAGATTTATTTCTACATAATAATAAGCTTTATAATCATACAACCGAAGCGAAAGTTTCATTTAGGGTTTGCTGTAGTCGTAATCATAAACTGTACATTTATAATGGGATACTCTAAGGCTATAGGCGCATGCTGGGCATCACCTTATTCACGAGCGCTTGGTGTAGGCTTATACCTGAACAATTTCCTCGACGATCAGTGTCACTTCCCAGAAGATAAGAACCCATTCAGCGATGGTGATTTCAGCAATCGATGTAAACGGTTTCAGGTCAGTAAGGACATAGTAGGACAACAGACCGAGGAAACCCATGTAGAATAACTGTCAACAAGAAACACACAAGCAGGCAGTAGACTAAGTTATCAATTGCCCTAAGATGATCTATAAATTATGGGCACAAACAATCAGACACATACACAGTAACACGGCAAACAATCACAGCTATTAAAGCATATATTCAATTCAATTCAATTTATTGCTCCCAAATAATTTTCACATACACACCTATTTTTTAGCAACTACTTTCTGGTTTTTTAGCAACTTTCCTAGTACTCACTAGTGATACGGATGATACACAAAGTGAAATTGAGAAATTTATTTTCAGAAACCTCACTGAAAAATACCCATGTCCTTAATTTACTGCTTTATGTGTTTTAAGCTAACCGTGCACCATTGTATTTTTCCCACTGCAAAATATCTGCGAGCGACTATGGAGTAATCTACAGACGGTTAACTAAAATTGAATGCATACCATCCATACGTGGAACTTTGTGACGGGAGCCGTGTAGTAAGACTGGATTTTCCAAAACGGTCTTTTCATATTCTCCTCCTCCTCTTCCTCCTCCTTGTCCCCATTCTTTACCTCTTCCGACGCGATATTCTCCTTTTTCTCCCTCTTCTTCTCCTTTTCCCGCTTCTCCATCTTCTTCTTCTTCGCCTCCTCCTTCGCTATCTGCTCAGCCGTCATCTTCTTCTTCCTATCCTCCTCCTCCATTTTCCGCTTCTCCATCCTCTCCATCTTCTTCTTCTCCTCCATTTCCCGCTTGTTCTTCTTGAGTTGCTTGAGTGGCGATCCATCGAAACTTATCCAAGGAATGACGAAGAATGGAGTCAGGAAAAGAAGTGACTACAATCAAAGTGACAGCGATGCATTTAGTAAGCACTTACAACACTCGCAGATTTATGCGTAGAATGACATTTACATTACATTCACATTTTATTGAAATAGGCTCATCATTTATCGTGCAGCCCTTGTCATCACCTCGGAGTTTGATGAATAACGCAACAGCACATCCAAGCAACACTATCGTGAAATTTTGTCACAAAACCTTTATCCACCCCTCAAGGAGCAATAGGGTTCCGCGCAACCAACATCGGGATTATTTGGCTTATTTGAGTCGTAACACTCCAGCACGAAGAGTAGAACAGCAATAAATATTTATGCTCCGCTCTTCGTGCTGGTCGTGCTGGAGTGTTACCTAATTATTAGGAAGTGGGATCGATATCCAATACCATTCAAAGGCACACTCAACTTTCCAATCGGAATCTGGTGCTGGTAAGATGAGTAGGGCACTATATATAGGCCTATTAGAATGTGATGGACGCCCTGTATGACTGTAGTGCGGTTCAATTCGACTTCTGTGATGACTTCTAATCATGGGTTCATAATTATCATGACTCGTAATCATACTGCGGTTTGAATAAGTAATGAACGCGAATATACGCAGGCTACGTAACATTTACATTTTCAGTAACATACGTAACTTGTCTTACATCAAAAGTAAAACAAATTCGGTAGCTATGAATTTCACAGCTACACACGTAACAACCACAATTTTGTCAAGATCTTACCTTCCAGACAGGTGTGTCGACCGCCATGTTTCCTTTCCAGACCTTCTGCAAATATGTCTGACAACAGGGTTGGATCATGAAGTCCTTGGCCTCTGAGTCGTCAGCGACGAGCAGAGGTGTGACGTAAGGACAAAGGTCAAAGGGCAACTCGCTGACCAGAACTCGATAGGCTTCGTCTTCATCCGTGTTGTACATTCTATTCAGAAGTTCGATTGCAACCTCTTGAAAATGGCTGAAATAATTATGATCAGTTTTTAAAGTTTCAGACAGTTTCTGTAGAATAGAACTCATCGTTTTCTCCCGGTCTCAGACTTTCACTGCAGCAATCTTAGTTGTAAAATTGTTTATGAAGGTAGAGCAGGGGCGGATACAGAAACTTTGGACGGGGGGGGGGCAAAAATTCTTGGCCCTGGGTCTGGAAAAACTCGTATCCGCCAAAAAGTTGATGACCTTTTTTAGTCATCTGCGACTTTTCGGGAAAAATATACCATTTTATCCGCCAAAAAAGTTGGTGACTTTTTGATCATCCGGTCCAAATGTTCTCAAAGCTTGTTGAAACCAAATAAATGGAGGGCCACGATACATGGGCATTTCTAAATGGAAAGGGGTGGCCGGATTCCTTCTCCCAGATCCGCCCTTGATGTAGATTGTAGAGCCTACAGGCTTTAAATTTAAATAGGTTATAATTATAAGGCATTTGAAATTGTCTTCTTACTCAGCCGCCGATGTCAGTTTCACTCTTAGTTCCTCCTCGCAGACTTTGCTCGAATAGAACGCAAGCCTCGAATACATCTTGAAGGCAAGTAGTGAAGCACCTGCGAAAACGATTATCAGAATACTACTTTAAAGCTCATAAACAGTAGACCTATGTGGTCAAATACACACAGCACACCATTACGGTCGCCAAAGAATCATTTATATCATTCCAACAAACAAAAAATTTCACGAAAAATAAAGTAGGGCCTATTGTAAGACGGCATAGTGAAATTGGAAATTTGACGAAATATAGAGTATAGAGCGACCCCTAGAAGTTCATCGATTTAGAAAATACAATGATCTTCTGATAGCTGTACATAATCTGAACAAAACAACGAAGGCATTCTTCTCTGTTTTCTCTTCTATTAGGCTAACTACTCTTCTCTTCATTTCTTTCTCTTCAATCTTTGTCTATTTTCTCTTTTCGAATACAGTTTCTAACATTTAGATTAAGGTTCATCTTAATGTTTCTCAAGTAAACAAAGTAATTAATTATCAAATGCTTTACATTGCACGATCAGACGAATAGAGAATTAAATTAGAGTTTAGTTTACCAAGTGGTGATGACGTCTGCATCAGAAAGAACTGCGTCATATCCGGCTTTGCACTGAGGATTGACCAGAGAAAGAGATGCCACATCTGTTCGTCATTGTCCTTAAACTTAACGTATACCTTTGTACCTGCAGTATTGGTATCATTCTTCTTCAACTCATTGCTCTGTTTTTCGTCCGAATTAGCAACATCTTCGTTTCTTGAGAATTCTAGATGTCACACATCACCCAGATACAGGTTACAATATGATTGCTTGCTGCCATAATCGCTATAAGGTTTGTTTGCTATTTTCTATATAAAACTCATGCTATCACAGAGAGGGAGAATGGCACAGAGAGAATGAGAGAAACAAAGACAAGGAGACAAAGACAGGGACACGGAGAGTAAGATAGAGAGTGAAAGGTCAGAGTTCCATCTATAAATCGATACGATAGTTTAAATCTTGTTTTGAATTATGCAGAAAGCCAATTCAGTATAGACCATATAATTTTTTTAACTAGAAGCTGTACTCAGCATTTCGAAATAGTCAATAGATTGAAGCCTCAAGAGAGCAAAGTTGATATATAGCTGACTCACCACGATATAAATTTTTCTGATACATAACTCTATATCTGGGCCCCAGTAGTAGATGCAAAATGCGACCAACGACAGGTAGAATGGATTTGTCAGGATCAATCTAAAAATTAAAAAGTAGAAGTGTAGGTTTCCTGGTACATCACTTTATATCTAGGCCCCAGTAGTAGGCCTAGATGCAAAATGCGACCAACGACAGGTAGAATGGAGGATTGATCCGGATTAACCTGAAAAATCAAGACGTTGCCAGCATAGGCGTAACTTTCTATTGTGGCGGTGGTGTCGTCACCAGCGGTGGTGAAAGTCACCACCACTTTTTGTTCCGAAAAATGACTATTTTTTAAAGCAATGAACCTGCCTGCGCTGTAGCTTATAGGCACACGCTGTCTTTCTCTGCCCGGGTGCTCCCTCCCTCCATCCTCACTCCCTCCTTCTCTTCCTCCCTCCTCCTCCTCTCTCTCCCCTCTCTCTTTCTCTGCATCTCTGTCTCGGTCCGTCTCAGTCTGTCTGTCTCGGTCCGTCTCAGTCTGTCTGTCTGTCTGTCTGTTTGTCTGTATGTATGTCTGTCTGTCAGACATCCGTCTCTCTCACTCTCTATCGCTCTCTAAATCTCTGGGCTAGCTATAAGAGATCTCACTACTGTGCTGTACTAAATGTAACTCACAATGATGAACTCTTCTTTGCACATAAACTCCAGCACTTTTGATATTGGTCGTTCAGAGTTCAGCTGAAACGAACACAGACGAAGACAATTAAACGAATTTTTAGAAAAAATTTCACATGCCCATAAATGCAAAATGCAGCCGTTCCTAGTCTATGTATACATATGATTCTACTCCTCTGCCATCACACATCATCACTGAATAGCATCGTAAACCAAACTGTCTCCTCAGTTTGACGTCCCCCGATTTTGACCTGGCACCAGAACGAACAGAATAACATGGCTATTGAGGACTTGCTTTGATATAGAACTCAGGCAAAATTAATAAGATCGTCTACTTTACATGACTTTTTCGGGGCTGAGAAATTTTCTAAGAGTTAGACTTGCTTTCACATTAGGTCATTCCAGTATATAAAAAATAAGTGGGCATACTCATTGCTGAAGTACTCGTCAAGCTCCATGATGTGGAGATAACAAACATGTCGTTCAGTTAGCCATTGTTCCGAAACAAACAAAAACTCTCCAACTGGTGTTTGTTGATACATCAATTTTAGGTGTAGTTCGTTTTTAAATCAGCTGGCCCTGTAGAGTGTACGGAGTTTGGGGAAAGTGTGCTGGACTGTCAACCGAAAGGTCGGAGGTCGCCAGAGCAGAATTCATATGAACATTGGCAGTGTTCCTGATAAATCTTAAACAATTCAGCTATCAATCAGAATTTATATAACGCCCCTTCAAGGTCGCTACTCAGAGGAGCTCCGAGCCCATGTCAAACGAAAAAGCATTCGTCAACAGTTGGTGAAATTGAGAATTTCAGTTTTTAAATTAGCTTAGCATGATGAGAATTTTTGTTGTGGCCTACTTTTAAAGATAGGCCTACACAATAGGGCCTACAAACAAACTGCGACAATTTTATTTAACGACGACATAAAAAAACGACGGACTGAACACGACGACTTGCATGCGACGAATTATGTTGCGACTATTTAATTATCGACGACATAAATTGCGACGAATTGATTACGACGAAATCAATTACGACCTAACGATAGGGAACCAGTTTAATTACTCTAGGAGATGTCTTTTGTAGACGTTACATTCAACATTGACACTGTATGGTTCCTTTTGACCGCTCTACCATAATGCTGAGCCGATCCATCTCCGTGGTGGGTCCAACAACCTGAAATGGACTTCACTCTTCTTCTACTTCTTCATCTTCTTTTTTTCCGTTCTCTTCTTCTTCTTCTTCTTTTGCTTGTTCTTATTGTAGTTGTTGTTGTTGTTGTTGTTGTTGTTGTTGTTGTTGTTGTTGTTGTTGTTCTTGTTCTTCTTCTTCTTCTTCTTCTTCTTCTTCTTTCCCCACTTTTTACATCCTTCTTGTCTTCTTTCTCCTCTTCTTTATTAATCTTTTTCTTCTCTAACCCATCCTCCTCCTATTCCTCCACCTTCTCCACCTCGTCCTCCGCCTTCCCTCCTCTAAGTCCTCATCCCCATCTTCTTCTTCTTCCTGTTCCTGCTCTTCTTCCTGTTCCTGCTCTTCTCCTTCTTGTTTTTCTTCCTCTTCCACTTTTTACCTCCTTCTTGTCTTCTTTCCCCTCTTCTTTATTCATCTTTTTCTTCTCTAACACCTCCTCCTCCTCCTCCTCCTACTCCACCTTCTCCATCTCGTCCTCCGCCTCCCCCTCTAAGTCCTTCTCTTACCTTCTTTCTCCTCCTCCCCTCTTCTTCTGAAATGTATTATTATACTTACATTCTCCTGATGGAAGACCGTGAGCGCATCGTCATTGATATAATCCTCATTCGTAAATTGAGGGTCGACATCTCGTAGAAAAAGGGCTTCAATGAAGTCGTGTGTACCAGCCTTCAGTGCTATTGCTAATCGTTCTTTCTTACTGTACCCTGCATCAGACGAAAAGGCCAATCACTGCGTGTTTATAATCCCGTACTGAATTTTATGTCCTGGCGAGGAAATCTCATATTTTTTGTATAAGTTCTTCTGTTACTATACTATAGGCTATAGCTGCTACAATTACTACTAATACCACTAGCACCACCACCACCACTACTACTACAACTACTCAAGGCCGTATTTAGGGGGGTGTTTTGGGTGTTTGAACACCCCCCGAAATGGAAAATGCAGAAAAAATCTATTGCATTTTCTAGTTCGTCATGCAAAAAATCATGAAAAAGTGATGAAAACACCCCCCGAAATGAAGTAAAAGAAATTTGACGGCGAAAATATTTAACAGATTTCAGCGGTCATCAAAAATTTTGGCGGCGAAAATGGAAAATATTTAACAGATTTCGACCGGATGACTAAAAAAAAGTCATCAAAAATTCTGGCGGCGAAAATGGAAAATATTTCACAGATTTCGACAAGATGACTAAAAAAAAGGTCATCAGAAATTTTGGCGGCGAAAATGGAAAATATTTCACAGATTTGGCCGCCACTGAAAATACCCCCCGAAATAAAATCCTGGCTACGGCCTTGCAACTACTACTACGATTACTACTACTACTACTACTACTACTACTACTACAACTACTACTACTACTACAACAGCTGCTGCTGCTGCTACTACTACTACTACTACTACTACTACTACTATTACTGCTACAACAACAACAACTACTACTACTACTACTACTACTACGACCACTACTACTACCGCTGCTGCTGTCTGAGGTACAAGTAATCTCTCATGAATTCAATAATGATGAGGACTGCATTATTCTGAAATACTTTATGTCATTCTGCGAAAAGCAATTGCGTTGATTATTTGTATGGCAGTAGATAAACACTTGTAGGGAAATTTCCGCTCCTTCCTGGAGTAAAGTTAATAGGCTATAGCCAAGCGAGAAGTGTAATTAGACCTTCATTACTAGTTCTACAAATGTTGCAATGTAGGCTATGAGCGATATTTTGATAGATTATGAAATTAAAGAAACTGAGTTCAGACCGTTCAGTTCGAAGGAGGTAGGTTTGCGGTACAGGCTAAGACACCCACAGTCCCACGCTACTTGTCAATTTGTAGATGCTTTCAATATGGCCTTTCAAATTAATAATGGGTTCTCTTGGATCCTGAAAACCAGTTCCCAGCCATAATCACAGCCATATAATAGCCATAAGTTATCACCGCATCCCGCATATAAAAAATATCGCAGTTACAATAAAAAATTAATAAGTTAACGGAGACAAGAAAAGAATAAACCATAAAGGGCACATGAGAGGAATAAAGAAAACAGCAATAGTCTGAACTCAGTTTCTTTAATTCCATAAATCATCAAATATCGCTTATAACAGTCTAATAAGTTGAAATGAGTCGAATTCGATGCGGAGTAGGCATGCGGTAGAGTAAAGACAAACACACTTTTTGCTATTTTTACATATGTTTCAACACTGACCCTCCTAGTTAATTATTGATCCAAGAAGATCCATAACGCTGTCATAAAAAAGTTCCATGTAGGCCAAGTCTTCGTCCACTTCATATGCAGCAAACAATTAACTGAATGCATGGTGGAATGTGAAGAGGGATGCAAAATGCAAGATTATCCAGAAAAATGGATCGAACAGCGAAAATAGAGATGTGCTAGAAGATAGAATCTTCCTAGTGGTAACAAGATAAAAAGAACAGGTGAAGCTAATTTAGGTAAAGCGGGAAGGTACATGTAGGTTGACACCACACATCCCTCTTTTCACGTAATAGAAGCAATAGTAGGCTAATGGCACGTAAGCCTAACAACACCATGGCGGGAATGATTATAATCATTTGGCCGCCACTGATACCGTTGATAATTATCTGTTGATAATTATCAACGGTAGGCCCTAAATAATTTTCTGTGCTTTCACCAATTATAGCTGCGATGCGTTAAAAACTGACCTTTGTAGATTCTCTGTAGAATTCTACAATGAAGAGTCTCTTCATTCTCAGTACTCGGGTCAATGACTGTTATCTGCAACGGAAACTCTGTTCGTTATCGCAATTGTAATCTAAATTTCAAACTTGGAAAGCGCTACCTTAAGAACTTTATCTCCTATGGGCTGGGAGAATTCAAGTGTGTGTTGTACATGTATGTGAGTAGGTCTAATTGAAACCTTTACTCAGTTTGGTCAGATATTTTGAAAAGTAGGCTCTAGTCTATATGGTTGACAGGATTGATGCAATTGTGTTTGGAGGCTTTAGTGACTGATCAAAAGATCTCAGTTCTGTTTCTTATAGAAATCGGACGGATTCCGAAAGGTGATAATGACCATCTATATATATAAAAATCTAACCGCGTTTGGCACCTGACGCAAGATCTCCGAACTTTCTTCATTGATTGCTTTCGAAACTTCACCAAAACGTTTAGTTCCAACACGGCCGGGTTTGCAGAATGCTTTTTGGGAAAAAGCGCAATCTTTTAAGCTAAAAAAGCAACTTTGCAAATTCCGCCGTTTTAACACCTAGCCTACGCCGTCAATAAGCCTTGCATACCGATTCGGGCATGTTTGTTCCGTAAATTTTTTAGCGCATTTCATTAGGCTACGGCCTTCGCATTTCATTACGGCCTTCTTGCTCAAGCGTTTTATGGCGTCATCCGCGTCGCCATCGCGGAGGGGGAGGGGAAGGGGGAGGGGGAGGGGAGGGGGAGGGGGGGGGGGGGAGGGGAAGTCTTTTTTGCCACAGCAACGCGTGGCTGGGTACAGCTAGTAAGAGTATAATAAGCGTAAAGTAAGCGTTTTTGTAGCTCGGTGTAAACTATGCGATTTTGTAGATTGGTGTTTTTTTAGATCGATGTAAAGTGCATGCATGCGCTTTTATAGATAGGTTGGGCAATTTATCGACGCGTAGAAACTAATCAACGTACGTAGTATCTTCCTATCATGATCTCTCGTATCTTAATTTTGATTGTTTTCAATTTCTCTTCCGCGTCTTGTTCTGAGAAACACTTGAAGATGTGACGAAGATTCGTGTCGCCCCGAGTTTTAAAGTAGGAGTCGAAGACTTTAGTTTCCTCGTCCGACCAGTCACCCTTCTTGTTCCAAATTCTAAATAGAAACCAGTTATTTTCTCGCTGTTTTAATCTTCTCCGTCCCCTCTCTGTCTCCCTCCCCTTCCCCCTCCGCTGGCCCTCCCCCTTCCCCTCCCCCTCCCCCCTCCCTCTCCCTCTCCCTCTCCCTCTCCTCTCCCTCTCCCTCTCCTCTCCCTCTCCCTCTCCTTCTCCCTCTCCCTCTCCCTCTCCTCTCCCTCTCCTCTCCCTCTCCCTCTCCCTCTCCCTCTCCCTCTCCCTCTCCCTCTCCTCTCTCCCTCTCCCTCTCCCTCTCCCTCTCCCTCTCCCTCTCCCTCTCCCTCTCCCTCTCCCTCTCCCTCTCCCTCTCCCTCTCCCTCTCCCTCTCCCTCTCCCTCTCCCTCTCCCTCTCCCTCTCCCTCTCCCTCTCCTCTTCCTCTCCCTCTCTCTCTCTCTCTCCTCTCTCTCTCTCTCTCTCTCTCTCTGCTTATTTTTCTTACATTCCGTTGCACAATGATGCCAAAAAGATTCATCTGCGAAATATATTGGCCTAATGCCCGTTTACTTTATTTAAAATCAATTACTTTAAATTAAGTGGACAGATAAAATGAAGAATGCGACTAACCGATACCTTCCTGTCCATCGATTTGCATTCTTACTGGAACATGGCTCGGATTTCTAACGGACATCGATCGTTGGACAACCCTTCTGACGCGATGCAGCGCCCGTGAATAGCTGGTGCGCCCAGCGGGGAGTGGCGCTTTAGAATTTAAGGTTTACGACTACTATTACGATTAGAGAGATTGTCCTATTTGTCACTTGCATCGCAAAGGTCTTCTTGATTTACTGCAACTCAGTCCTTTATGGTCTTCCTGCAATCCTGCATCCACCCTTCAGCCTCTTACCACTGTTCTCCATTATTCTGCAAAGTTTATAAAAAAAAAAAACTTAACTCCTCAGTCCTCATGACTACATCACTCCCGCCCATCGTGATTCGTGAACTCTGGCTTCCCATACAGGCACAAGTAACTTTTAAAATCTGTCTTGTAATTTACCAA
>OX243818.1:13523883-13538883 GCA_945859605.1 Lumbricus rubellus
AGCGTATAGACACATTTGCAACCTATATATAGTAGGGTGCATCAAAAAAAAAATTGTTTGAAATTTGAGTTGCCTGGCATTCAGTTATGTTACATTACCTTAGAGAAGCATTGTGGTAAAAAAGAAAATTTTATTCAAAAATATTTAGAGGTCCCCCCGGCCCATTGAAGTTTTGTTTAGTTCCATTGCTTGTACTGTGTAAGACAGTCATGACAATTTTTTCAGTCGGTAGCCATTTCTAATTTGCATTACTAAAATAAATTTATCAAATACTTTTAAACTGAAATAGAATTCATCTTATTTCACTTAACCTATCTGAAAGGTGAGATTGCTAAATATTTAATATTTAATTAATCGATTAGAAAGTTTGATTTAGGGCTAAAAATCAATAAAATCTATAGCTTGAATATATATATAGATTCGGTTTATTATTTGTACATAATTATCAGAGCCATTTCACATGCATTGAATTGCCTACCATTAGAACCCAATTCGAATAACTCCATACTCAGAATCTCAGATGAATCTGTGGTTTCTTTTTGGACCGGGCCCCGATGCAGAGTCCGAGTTTTTTCAGAAAAGGTAGCGGCAGCTGAAAGACTGGTTACAGCATGGCCACATCATCTATGTTGCTGTGATTGTTGACCAATTTATACATTTTCATGCATTGCAAATATGACAAGGAAGGGACTTTTCACTGATTTGCATAATTATTACAACATAATTTATCAGAGTATAACATCATTGGCTAAAGTAATTAATTTACTATTTGCCTGATTTTGATCTTTAAGCTTATACCACGTGCATTGCCTGACAGGGTAGAGCACTTCCTGCAATCTGTGTTTATGATGCAACAATCAGAGGTACTCAGTTTTAAGATGCAATGTGTACTATTGCAATCTAGCAGCACCCCGCTTTCAGCAGCCAAGAAAGTAGGCCTAGCTAAGCAAGTGATCACCTTAGCCAATGGACAAGTTCAATTTCTATGTGACGATCATCATGAGTTTGCTGAGTTATCACTTGTTTACTTGTCTGCTTTGAAAAGTGAAGTGACCTTCAGAAGATCTGGTGATCTACGCAATGCATAATAGCCTACAATAATGCATGATGGCTGTGTTGGCCTTAGCATTGCTCTTGTGAGTCGCATGTCGCAAACTGTGCGATGCACTATAACCAAAAACTCACAAAAACCCAGAATATACATGCATTTGCAAACCCTATGTCTATGCCACATAGTATCTTACATGTAAGAAACCCTGTGTGCACCTTGGAATGGTGTACACCTGTACAAGCCGTTCCTGGAGTATCAGGCTGTTGACAAGGTTATTTCTCAATTTGCAACTCGAGCACTACATGTAAATCAACATCTTTGGGATCTCACTTGCACTTGAGAAATTGGTTCTGAAATGCTGAAATGGTTCCTGTGGCACTATACAGTGAGTGTGTACCTTTTGGCACGAGACACTCTAGCAGATGCCTTAATCAAGCTCAAACCAGTTACTTATCTGCAAGCCCAATCAATTGATCTGGCAATGACTGGGGCACATCATCTATTAATTTTTCAACACAACTGTGTGTGCAACCTTGTTCAAGTGAATTCGTGGTTCGCAATGTACCATCTTCTTAACCGCCCTGTCAATGAGTGTTGCACGTCAGCTGCTTACGTTTCAAGTGCTAAAATGTTGAGGGCGTGAATGTTGTGAATGATGGGGCGGAAGTAACGTAGGACTTTGTCGAAGTCACTCGATCTGTGATAATAATAAAACTAAATTTGCAAAACATGAAGCAACTATTGTATTTCTGTAACAGTTAACCATGTATAAGAGCAAACTATTAAAAAACTAACATGGCTAGTGGCTCCATAATTATTATATATGAATATTTTTTTTATTTTAATGGTCTGTTTTTGTACATTTGACATACAAATTTTATATGAGGTCATTCGAAATTCCAGCAAAAATTCGTTTTTTTGAAAATGTTATTTCTAAATATTAATTAAAAACATTGTAACAACATTGAATTTGATGTTTAACATTGCTCTAGTCATAGAATTATTGGAATGAAGCAATTATGTTTAATTTCACAAAACGAATTTGCTCAAATGTGCATGTTCGAGGTTGCTCAAATCAATGTTTGAAAACAGGGGTGGGGGGACCTCTAAATGTATGCTGATTTCAAAAATCTTTGTGCCCAATTTAATCTTGATCACAATGGAACACAATCCAAACCCAGGCAGTTCTTTTTATATACATAAAATTTTTGCAATGCATTGGTGATGCACCCTAATATATAGACTATGTAAGCGTTGTAGGAAAGGCAGGGCCGGATTGAGGCATGTTCAACATGTTCGGCCGAACAGGGGCCCACACTTTATGGGGTCCCCACACACGAGAGGAAAAAAGTTTTTTTGATACATTTTTTTATATTTTGACGAAATTTCGACCAAACGACTAAAAAGGTTATCAGCTGTTTCGGACAGAGAAAATCGGGATATTGTAAAGAAATTTCGACCAAATGACTACAAAGTCATCAGATTTTTCAATCGAAAATCCCCAAAAAAATTTTGAACAGGGCCCCCACATTTCTTGATCCGGTCCTGAGTAAAGGAGTAGGCTAATTGAATGGCTGTATTAAATATAGGCCTAACGATTTCCTTTAGTCACTTTAAAACTTATTTGAGTCATTTCGAAATTGGAGTTTTGAAATGTTTTTGTTTTAAAAGTTGTAGCCTAGGTCTACTCCTGTGTGGCTCTTTGGTTGTCGTCTAAGTCAACATCCTCATTGCACCACCCCTTATGATCAGTTAAGTTCACATAAATTGTACAAAAGTGTCTATGAACAATAAATAGTTAGCGTACGTCCAGAGTGAAGCTGAACAATCTTAGTTGCCTAATCCATTTATTCAAGTAATAAAGCAAAACACATAACAACACCGACTAGCAAAGTCTAGAGAATAATTGGAATATTCAAAGTTCACACTTCCATCCCATCCATTAATAATATTGTTAATATAAGCTGGTGACAGTTCCTTTAACAGTTCAGTTTCACTATTTAGTCCGGTGACTGCAGACTCTTCATAAATCTTCATTCGAGAGTCGACTGGCCCCTACCAGTACCTAACCTACATGTAGGCTACAGTTGCTCTCACAAGGTCGTATTGCTGCCGTACATTCCGGAAAACGTAGGGGTAGGAATTCTCGGTTAAACCGTAGTTTAGGTTGCTAAATTATTTTCATTTTCTATATCCCGTAGTTTAGGTTGCTAAATTAAGAAACGCCTCCAATCATGAATATAGCGCGCCATATAACGCGCTATTCCAATTTCTGAACATTCGCAACCGAAAGTAGCAATATAAACTGAAAACGCGAGAAGAAAAATGGCAGTATAGAAATGGAAGCTGAATTGACGGAAAAACGCTTGAGAAATGGAAGCTGGATAAAGGCATTTTATGACTGAAATGGAAGCTGGATGAAGGTACTTTATAGCTGAAATGGAAGCTGGATTGACGAAAAACGCAAGAGAAATGGAAGCTGGATGACTTAAGGTTCTTTTACAGGCTAAATAGAAGCTGGATTGAGGAAAAACGCTTAAGAAAAGGAAGATGGATAGAAGCATTTTATAGCTGAAATGGAAGCTGGATTGAACCTGGCGATCCAGGAATTACTTGTATAAGCTTATACATTTAGCAATGGCCAAATAATTTAGCAACCTCAGCAAATGGCCAAATAATCAAATAATTTAGCAACCCAAACTACGGTTTCACCGATTTCTCTTCCAACTTTTAAACACGAGAAGGAAATGTGAAGTAACTTTCTATGCGCAACTAGAATTTTGGAATATTGTTTTGTAACATATATTATATATTAATAAAAATTGAAATTTTATTGTAGCCTATAATTAAGGCTTCTATGCGATTCTGTTTACGGGCTAGTCCCATACGTGCAATCACGTCCTAAAAGTTGGGGGGGACCATAATGAATCACGTCCTAAAAGTTGGGGGGGGACCATAATAATAAAGTTAGGGGACCACTCAAAAGTTGGGGGGACGCGTCCCGTGGGTCCCATAGGGTGGTTGCGCCTATGGCTAGTCCTACAGTAAGTCAGTAACTTAGGGAACGTACAAAATTACACACTTTCCCCTCCCTACATGTCCAAACAGATTTACGGCCCGGAGCTTTCAAGGCTTCGTAAACGAGCACGAACGACTTTATCCTTCTCGCTTGTGAGTGATAGCTTGCACTATCCGTTTGGTCAGTGCCTCGATCACTCGCTCGTCCGTTAAAGCCTCAATGAGATCGTCAATGTCCGGTTTCGAAGTCTTTTTCTCTGACGTTTCGGTGACAATATTCCTTGAATGTTATAAAGAAACAAAGTGAGTAGTATAACCTGTTGCTATATTTAATTCGTATTTTACTTAAAATTCAGTGTGTGTGTAAGGTATTAATTTCACCAGTTAAAAATCGTTCGCATAACACTCACGTGGCAAAGACGCAAAATTCTCTGAAGGTCTCAACTCAATGCAGCCTAAGTTTGGGAGCGCTGTCCTATTGTAGTTATGTAGTAACTAAGCCAAAACTTCGGTTACTATAATCATAACTAAAAAATTCTATAATTATATTTTGCAGTAGTTATAACTAGCAAACAATAGACAGTAATTGTAACTACAGCTGAAAATAAATAAGTCTGTACTTAAGGAGAATCATGCTGCTGTAGGCTACTGCAATCTCGAAATTGTATTGAATTGCATTATTTCATCATTTATAAAGCGCTTCTATCGGTTGGACTTCTGTACCATTCCTAATAAGAAAAGGCCCATTATCCCTCTTTTGCCTTAAATTCTACATTAATTTTGTGCGCAGTCAATTTATAAAGCGCTTCTCTCGGCAAAAGCCATTCAGAAGCACTCCCAGTGCATGCGAACCTGATAGAAAAGTGAGGTTGGGAAGCGAAGGAACTACCATGCAGAGAGGATGGCGGAGCGAATTTATGGTACAAGTCTAATCCATAGAGTGATGTCTTTGCTTGTATAAAGAACAGCATTTTACGGATTAACCATCGTTCGAGTATTATAGGCCTACCGCGTAAATGTGTATTTCGTCCTCATCTGCAGTTGGTGATAAGATGATACGTCCTTGGTCGTCTCTTTCTAGTTCTGGGATGATGGTATCTCGTGCGATCGCGGTACATATTTGGTCGTCTCCTCCTCGTTCTTGGATGATGGCAGAATATGGGATCGCGGTACATATTTTGTCGCCTCTTCCTCGTTCTGGAATGTTGGCAGAATATGGGATTGTTCTACGTATTTGGTCGTCTCCTCCTCGTTCTGGACTGATGGCAGAATATGGCATCGCGGTACCTATATGGTCTCGTCCTCCTCGTTCTGGTATGATGGCAGAACATGGCATCGCGGTACCTATATGGTCGCGTCCTCCTCGTTCTGGTATGATGGCAGAATATGGCATCGCGGTACCTATATGGTCGCGTTCTCCTCGTTCTGGTATGATGGCAGAATATGGCATCGCGGTACCTATATGGTCGCGTCCTCCTCGTTCTGGTATGATGGCAGAACATGGCATCAAGGTACCTATATGGTCGCGTCCTCCTCGTTTTGGTATGATGGCAGAATATGGCATCGCGGTACCTATATGGTCGCGTCCTCCTCGTTCTGGTATGATGGCAGAACATGGCATCGCGGTACCTATATGGTCTCGTCCTCCTCGTTCTGGTATGATGGCAGAACATGGAATCAAGGTACCTATATGGTCGCGTCCTCCTCGTTCTGGTATGATGGCAGAATATGGCATCGCGGTACCTATATGGTCGCGTCCTCCTCGTTCTGGTATGATGGCAGAATATGGAATTGTTCTACGTATTTGGTCGTCTCCTCCTCGTTCTGGACTGATGGCAGAATATGGCATCGCGGTACCTATATGGTCGCGTCCTCCTCGTTCTGGTATGATGGCAGAACATGGCATCGCGGTACCTACAGAGTGGGCCATAAAAAAGTAACCCCTAATGTTTTTTGCCCATATCTTGGCCAGATTTAAGAATTTCGTAAGGAAATTTTACATGCTTAAAGACTATTCATATATACACATGATGGCCAGATTTCATCAAAATATTTCAAACAGAACAAAAGTAATATCACTTTTAGTGAGGCTACCCCTCGTTTTTGGACGATTCAAAAACGAAACACAGCAAAAATTAGGTTTTTTGCTAATATCATGGCCAGAAGTAAGAATTTCAAAATGAATCTTTACAGGTTTAAAGATAATTCATATTTACACATGATGGCCAGGTTTCATCAAAATATTTCAAACACAACACAAGTTATACCACGTTTAGTGAGGCCACCCACCGTTTTTGACGATTAAAAAACGAAACGCAACAAAAAGTAACAAAAACACGATATTATTAAATCTCATCTCAAATAACTGTTGTCAAATGAACTTGGTAGTGCTTCACAACTTGTGTTCAATGTGCCCACCACCAGTTCCAAACTTCTTTTGAGTCTCTTTGCAAAGTTCTTGATAGACCCCTGATTAATCTGACAGATTCCTCATTTACCAATTTGATTACCATCTTGATAAGTGACTTCACAGTGACGTGCAGCTACGCTGGTACCCTGTTTCTGTTTTTAATCGTAATAATAATGATCATCTGACAATATCAAGTCTATTTTATAACAATTATTTGAGATGAGACTTAATAAAATCGTTTTTTTGCTGCGTTACGTCTTTCAATCGTCAAAAAATTAGGGGTGGCCTCACTAAAAGTAATATAACTTTTGTTCGGTTTGAAATATTTCGATTAAATCTGACAATCATGTGTGGATATGAATTGTCTTTAAGAGGGCAAAATTTCATTTCGATATTCATACTTCTGGCCAAGATATTGGCCAGAATAATTGAATTGATTTTTTGTTAGTTTTTGTTGCGTCGGGTTTTTGAATCGTCAAAAAACGGTGGGTGGCTTCACTAAAAGTGGTACAACTTTTGTTGTGTTTAAAATATTTTAATGAAATCTGGCCATCTGGTGTAAATATGAATTGTCTTTAAGACTGTAAAATTTCATTTCTAAATTCTTACTTCTGGCCAAGATATGGGCAAAAAACCGTAGGGGTTACTTTTTTTATGGCCCACCCTGTATATGGTCGCGTCCTCCTCGTTCTGGTATGATGGCAGAATATATATGGCATCGCGGTACATACATGTACATGTATATGGTCGCGTCCTCCTCGTTTTGCGGGCGATCGTGCGATCTTGGTACACTCTCCTGTACACAACCGTATCTAGCAACTAGAATTATCGCACATCGTGCACGTTGGCTTAATGCCTTCAATGTTCAAATAATTTTTTATTGTACTAGTCTTGTCTCTTGAAAGTAAATGTTACCAATGTTCAGTTCAATTAACAAATGTTAATCAATCCCGGCTTACAAGCTCCCAAAATAGTCGCCTATAGGTATGATTTAAAGCCAGCCGTGACTGCCCGTGAGTAGTGGGTTAGAAGTCTGGTCGGGTGGTTTTTGCTCACCGCAACTGACCCAAGTCGAATTTTGTAGAGAGAAGTCACTTGAAGTTGTTTTAGCCACAAGTCGACTTAAACTGACTTGACACACAAACAAATCTAAAATTTTCACGTTAAACCCATGAACACGAGGCAAGGCCAACATTCAAGCAGTTTTTGTAGTGTGTTTACAAAAACGAATGAGGCATTAGGCCTATACAGTATACATTGTAGCAATTAGCATTGGCTTAGGCCTATCAACCGCGTACGAAGGTTGCAAAATCATTTTGTTGGCCTATTATCGAGGCCGACTTTGCCAGATATTAGGCCCACTTATATCTTATTGGTATCGTTCCGACTGCCCTCTGGCGATCTGTTCCTATAATTTGTTATTCTATGTTAAATAATAATAATATTGATAATAGTGACTGTAATCTAATTAAGCTTAGGCTAATGACTGACAATAGACAAGTAAAAACTCATAATAATTTGCCATCACATTGTCAACTATAAACATGTAGTTCTAGTTATGCTAGAATAAGCCATAGTCAGATAGCCCAAAGCACCAATCTGTTCAAACTCAAACACAAACAGCACAAAATAAGATGAATAAACTTTGAAGAATCTCTTTCATCAAGACGGTGCTGATGTCTCATTAGGCTACTCATCGGAAAGCTTATATGAAATTAATGTTTGCCAGGCGGAATTGGCTTGACTTCTTGCATTATTAGTCGTGCGTGGGCCTATTATAGGTTATTACCATGCCAAATGTCGACTTAAAGTCGGAAGTCGGTTGTTTTTCTGCCAAGTCAACCTTTCTTCCTTCAGTCTTCTCTGACGATCACTAAAATTCCATTGCGTCGGTTATTTTTTAATTTGCTGCGTTTTAATTGGCCTCGCAACTCAACGAAATGTTTATTGGCGTAGCTACCAAGGTAACCGGCTTTACGTTGCTATCGCTTCGTCCATGGAAACTCCAACTTTCTAGTCCTTAGTGATTTTTTTATATTACTCGCCAAAGTACTAAATTTATATAACGCCAGTACTAAATTGTCTAGCTTGACTCTTAATACGAATCCATACGAATTCAGGCTTCATAAACTTGTAATCTTACAGAAGAGGGCTGTTCGTATAATTACGGGCGTTTTCGTATAATTGGGGCGCGGTGGTCTAGGGGTGGCGTCGTTGACTTGGAGCCGGAAGGTCCGAGGTTCGAATCCACCTCCCCGCGTAAGGACTTTGGGCAAGTCCTTCACTTACAATTGCTCAGCGCTTCGGCGTGAAACTCCGATGCAGTGTCCGCTCTGCATCGGGAGCGCCTCTGAGTAGAGAGAGCTTGAAGGGGCGCTATAACAAGTGCACATACAAACAAATACGGGTATTCGTAAACGGGAACACACTGGCCCTTCCTTTAATGAACTTCATCTCCTGAAAATTGACCAGATAAAGGATCTCCAAATTTGCGAGTTTTTTCCACTCGAACACGGTCTCCTTCCTTCGGTATTCCAAGGTTACCTCCCTCACGCCTCTGACATCCATTCGCATTTCACTAGGAATTCATCTGCTTTTCGCCCTGTCAAAGCTCAATCTAATACTAGGCGTTTTACTATTAAATCTTATGGCACTAAAGTATGGAACACAATACCAATTGACATTCGTCAATCGAGTAGTCTGCAGGTATTTAAAAAGAAATTTCGTGTTCTTCTACTCTCCTCTACTAAAGCTACTTGAAGTGCACATGACCATGTGTAGTTAAGATTTTATTTAAGTACTTAGTTAAGTTTGTTTCTCTACATGCTCTTGACAATATAAGCTTTTCTGCAATCTGTCATCACATAATTTGTTTTAGTCTCTTTCTTTTCAGCTATCTTGATTAATTTTTCTTGGGAATTTTTTACTTGGGTGACCCTTCCCAGCGGGATGTCCATCCCTTTTGGGCCCCCCCCCCTTTGTAGCCAATGCATGCATGTTTTGTACTTTTATTGTTTTCTTGTTTTCTGGTTGCAGTAAAGTGAATTGTATTGTATTGTAATTGTTTATTGAAAATAATGCTTGTAAAGTTTAAGATGACTTCCGTTGGTAACAAATAATTAATACATAAATTTATGAGATTAGTTTGCTAGATAAGGGTATACTAATTCGCTACAAATGCTAATCCTGGAAATAGAGAATTTATGCTTAGGCCTACAGACAAAAGCCTCACTCTGCAGTGTCTGCACTAAACATTCCCTTATTATGCCTATCATGAACATGAGAGCAAGGAAAAATTTGGCAACAGGATAAACACGATGAATACAGACTAAGTGGACTTTTTAAAGCGAGAGCAGATGTTTCCTCTGGTATGGAGATTATTGAACATTGACACTCCCTGTCAAAAAAGGACTTCTCCGTGAAGCGACACAGGGTGAAAATTTCCGGGGTTGGGTCTTCCTTAGAGCCGCATAACAACGTCTGTTTTTCGGCACCCCGTCATAATAGCCCGGTCAAAACAGCCCCCTCAAAACAGCCCCGTCATAATCGCCCAACGACAAAACAGCCCCGTCAAAATCGCCCAACGACAAAACAGCCCCGTCAAAATAGCCCCGTCAGAACAGCCCGGGGCTATTTTGTCGGGGATCGACAAAGTCGCGGAATAACACCATTTTCGTGAAAAAATTGACCGACGAAATTAACGTCTTTTTAATGAACCCGAATAATTATTGATGAAAATAATGCTTGTAAAGTTTAAGATGACTTCCGTTGGTAAACGAACTTCGCGTTTTATTATACATCCAGCTTCTATTTAAGATCGTCAATCCAGCCTGTATTTCAGATCTATAAAACCTTCATCCAGCTTCGATTTCTAAAACGTTTGATCATCCGTATTTAGATTCTACATACATGGTCAGTGTATGCACAAGTCGCGCAAAAATCAACGAATAATCAACCATATATAAATACCTTCATCCCGCTTCCATTTCTTAAGCGTTTTATCATCCCGCTTCCATTTCTTAAGCGTTTTATTCTATTTAAGATCTATAAAACCTTCATCCAGCTTCAATTTCTCAAGCGTTTTTTTATCATCCATTCAGCTTCTATTTAAGATCTATAAAACCTTCATCCAGCTTCGATTTCTCAAGCGTTTGATCAACCATCCAGCTTCTATTTAAAATAAAAATACCTTCATCCGCTTTCATTTCTTAAGCGTTTTATCATTCATCCAGCTTCTACTTAAGATCTATAAAACCTTCATCCAGCTCCGATTAATTATTAGATCCTTTAATAAAATTTGATCCAGATAAAACGCTTCAGAAATGGTAGCTGGATCAGCCTGGATGAAGATTTTATAGATCTTAAATAGAAGGTTGATGAATGATAAAACGCTTAAGAAATGGAAGCTGGATGAATGTTTTTATATATCTGAAATAGTTGTCCGTGTCGTCTATGACTGGACTGTTTTCGCGGAACTGTTTACACGGGCTGTTTTGACGGGGCTATTTTGACGGGGCTATTTTGTCGGGAACTGAATTTTTCTGGGCTGTTTTGTCCTTGGGCGATTATGACGGGGCTATTTTGTCGCTGGGCGATTATGACGGGGCTGTTTTGACGGGGCTGTTTTGACGGGGCTGTTTTGACGGGGCTATTATGACGGGTCACCCTGTTTTTCACACCTCAATTCCAAGTAGATAGATCATAGTCCAACCCCAAACGGGCCCCCCTCAGTTATTTTTCCACAATTTTCACACTCATGGGCGCCCGCATAAATTTTTGCAAGGGGGAGGGAAAAACTTTTCGATGATCACAGTTACCGTAACTGTTTTAGTAGCAAGAGCTTGAAAATGCAAAGCTGGAAATTAAGAGCACGAGTATTTTTGAATGTGGTCTCTTAAAGCAAATTTTTCAGTTTTATTTTGTGTAGGCCTATCAGCTTTAATATGAATAGTTTCTTTAGTGCGAAGAAATATGTTAAAAATAACAAGTAGGCCTAGATGTTAAAAGTGGGTTCCTGAAGCGGCGATGTAATATTATAAGTCCATTGAATGAATGAAAAAATGAAAAAAATAGGTGTCAGTTTTCAAGGTGCAGGTGTCCCTCTACCTATAGGCGTACGGGAGTTTTCACCAGTGGGGGGGGGGGGGGCAAAGATTGAACTTCTGCCCGAAAAATACATCCGTCAAAAAGTTGACGACCTTTCTTTTTTTTTTAGTCGTTCGGGTCCGTGTTTGCCCGAAAAACCTGACTTGCCCGAAAGTTTACGACCTTTTTTAGTCGTTCGGTCCGTGTTTGCCCGAAAAAACCACCAAACTTGCCCGAATTTGGGGGGGCAATTGCCCCCTGCACCCCCGCCTCGTACGCCTATGCCTCTAGTTACTCTTATATTGAAATAATAATTTATAAACTTCTAAAGCGCCACTCGAGAGTCGATCGCAAAGCTCCAGATTATTCACAAGTGCTGCATCGAGTCAGAATGCCATTCAAAGGGTAGTCAGAATAGGTCCGAGTCCGGTAGCCAAAGCAGTAGCTGATAATGCGGGCATCGTTAAAGAAGGTGGAGGATCTGAGGATTAGATGAGTGTGGGGTGGGGTAGTATCAATTCTTTTTAGCAGTTTTGGGTGGAACTCCACGAGGGGTTAATCCAGAGCCCCTTGTCCAAGTTTCTCTACAGTTTGGCCTCCCTATAACTTCTGTACTGGCAGCATGCAAAATGGACAAACTGCAGCCTGGCTCCTATATAGCAGACTTGATTTATATAATACTGGTGAATAAGCAGATCTCTCTGACGTAGGGCCTGATTGAACTCGGTGCACTACTTTCAAATTTTGACATTGGTATAATTGATACTTAAGTTTCTACAGTTGTGAAAGGTTGCATGACAGCGAGATTCCAATCAAGCCAATCAAGTAGACCATAATCGATAGAATAATATTATTTGTAAGGGCGCCTGTTAACAGCCAATGGTCACTGTTCCAGCTTTTAACAAGATATCGATAACGCAAGGCAGAAAATTAAGAGTACTCAGTTTATTTCTACAGAGATTTCTAAACATAGCTTTCTGACGTTCACTGTGTGTATCGTTCATATCTATCATTAGTGCTTTAATGCGATGAATTTGTTAAAAACCCAAAAGTAGTAGTGAGAAAAATTAGTTTCAATTTTCCAGGGGGAAGTGCCTCCTTGCCCCTATGTGCGAGCGCCCATGTTCACACTGACGCGACAATCACCTCCTAAAAATATTCATACGACGCGAGCGTCTATTTTCTAATAGCCACATTCTGAGAGGGATTTCACAGTTGATTCAAAATAGAACTTAGAACTTAATCTTTCCCGTGTAGGTCTGCACTCTGCACATCGGGCAATGCACTTCCTCCACCCCTCCTGTCAGGGTCGGATACAGAAATTTTCGAAGCGGGCAAAAATTTTCGGAGATCTTTGCTGGGAAAAATCTCCTGACTCTTTTTAGTCATCCGGCCGAAATACTATTTTCCCTGCCCAAAAATCTGATGACCTTTTTTTAGTTATGTGGTCGTAATATCTTTGGGACTGTACTGTGCTCTCTGGTCATATTGCTGCTTTTTCTCTCTCGCCTTGTCCTGCTGCACTGATATAAAAGTTATTAAAACCAAATGGGGGGGGGCCACGTCCCATGCAATTTTTAAAATAAGGGCCATGGCCGGATTGGCCCCTGGATCCGCCGCTGCCTCCTGTCCATCGCCAATTCTTCAGCCTTCTCCCGTGACCTCTCCAGGCATCTCAACTCCCCTTTGGTGGCGTTTGTCAGTTCTTTCGAGGTCTTCCTCTCTTCTAACTACTTCCAGTATTCCATGATATTGTTTGCATTGCTTTACTCTAATGAACGTGAAGACAAATACTCACTTAAACCATCATCTTCTTTCTTCCGGTCGCACCTCTTTGCGAAAAAGATTATACACCTGTACAGGTGTGCCAGGATGTTGAGTGGAGGGGGAAGCCACACTAGGTAGAAGAACTCCTGCGTCAGGCTGTAGCGGTTGTACTTTGAGACCTTGACGGACATTTCGGCTACGTTATTGTACGCCGTACTGAAATTCCAGCACAAAACATATTGACGTCAATTCATTCATTCATTCTTTCATTCGTTCTTTCATTCATTCATTCATTCATTCGACAATTTGCATAGCGCTTCTTCAAGGGGACTACTTAGAAGCGCTCCCGACTTTAGCACGCCAAAAAACCCAGTTTGAGTCTACTAAAAAAAATGTTTCAGTAAGAACCCATGCAGGAATCAGACGTACTTTGGGAGCCCATTCTAGACAGAGAAAAGGCTCTGTTCTGCATCGTTGCAGTTCGTGCGAATGGTACCGTACCAAGAGCAATCCATTCTGTACAGAACGGAGGGGACGGTGGCCTTGGGTACCCGTGGAACAACAAAGCTCTCGGAAGTAGTCTGGAGGAAAAATTCCAAGCTGGCATTTCCTAACCAGAGCACCGATCCTAAATTCAATGCACTGCCAAGTGGGAAGTCAGTGTAATGTCTTCAGCATATAGCTGGATTCATTATAAAATTTAGAGATTTGTCCAATTAAACGTGCTGCAGAGCGTAAGATTCGGTGCATGCACATTATTCGATTGCATGGAAAGCCAGAGTAGAGTGACGAGCAATAGTCAAGACGGGAAGTAACGAAAGAACGGACCAGAGTGGCGGCAGCACTACTTCAACTACAACTTGTTTGTTTATTGATCCCAAGAATATCAAACAGACAATTATGCATTCACTAGCTTTTGTACCCGGCTTCGCCCGGGTTCGGTTCAAGTCGATCGTTAGTGTTTAATCTAGACGTCTCTGGGGGAGATATCCCCCCAGGATTGAAATTCCCCCAGAAAAATTTGATATAATGGTATTGGTTTTTAGGTACTGTTTTCATTATTGTTTTACATGAAGTGTTATAATATACTGTGATATTTTTTAAAACTATTTTATGATTATAATGACATTATTTACTACCTTGTTACCTTGTGCTTTCAGCTTTCTGAGCTCTAGCGACCGACATGATCCATTTTCTCCATTGCTTTCTTTCTGATGTCGCTTCCCTTAGTTCTTCCAAATTCATTCCTGTTGTTTCGTGAATCTCATCCATCCACCTTTTCCTTGGCCGCCCTCGCTTTCTTCTTCCTTCTCCGTATGCCAACACCCAACATCATATATTTTTCCAGTCCATTTGAGCGCGTAACATGACCAAAGAAACCCAACTTTCTTTTTAGCACTGTTTGTTGTAGCGAGTCGTTGTTTTCAATACCATTCTCTATGCGTACCTACTATCCACTCATGTGTCCTTTTTCCCATCCAAGATATTCTCAGCATTTTCCTCCAAATCCACATCTAACAAGCGTTAATCTTTTTTCTCATTTTCTTGGCCATTGTCCAAGTCTCACAACCACATAATACTGTCGGTATTATCAAAGCCCTCACCAATCTTTTTTCCGTATCTATAAGGCCTACTCACATGCCTATCCTTCCATATTTTTTCCAATCCA